>WWNC01000052.1:8057500-8581071 GCA_011125475.1 Melanerpes aurifrons
CCCAGCTTGCTGTCAGCTGCACATTTGCTGCTGATGGACTCAATGCCCTCATCCAGATCTGCTGCAGGCAGGAGCTCCACTGGCAGCAGCTGCAGGGCAGGGTTTTCTCTGTGCTGTCTTGTACTGTGTCCAGTTCTGGGCTCCTCAGGTCAGGAAGAGGTTGAGCTGCTGGAAGGTGTCCAGAGAAGGGCAAGAAAGCTGGGGAGGGGTCTGGAGCACAGCCCTGGGAGGAGAGGCTGAGGGAGCTGGGGTTGCTTAGCCTGCAGAAGAGGAGGCTCAGGGGAGACCTTCTTGCTCTCTGCAACTCCCTGCAGGGAGGTTGGAGCCAGGTGGGGGTTGGGCTCTTCTCCCAGGCAGCCAGCAGCAGAACAAGAGGACACAGTCTCAAGCTGTGCCAGGGGAGGTTTAGGCTGGAGGGGAGGAGAAAGTTCCTCATTGAGAGAGCTGTTGGCCCTTGGGATGTGCTGCCCAGGGAGGTGGTGGAGTCCCCATCCCTGGAGGTGTTCCAGAGGGGATTGGATGTGGCACTTGGAGCCAGGGTTTGGTCATGAGGTCTGTGGTGACAGCTTGGACTGGATGATCTCTGAGGTCTCTTCCAGCCTTGGTGATGCTGTGAGGCTGTGAGACTGATGCAGTGCCAGAGGGGGTTGGTGAGGGGGAGGGAATCAGCAGCCTGAGTGCTCAGGGTGGCTGAAGTGGTGAGGCAGGGAGAGCCAGCAGTGCTCTGCACCCTTGGGGCCTGGCAGTGGCTGCTGTGCAGTGGCAGAGACTTTATTTTTAACCTTGGCAGCTGAGCAGCTCCTGGCCTCATTTCAGGCTCCTCTCAGAGGGTAGGAAGCCTTAGCCCCCCAGGGCTGGTGAAATGATGGAGATCAAACATCCTGGTGGCAACAGGAGGATGGAGATGATGAGAGGGAAAGGAGGAAAATGCTGATCTGGAGTGGATGATGAAGCCAGCCCCAGGAGGCCTGGCTCTGCTCTGGGGCAGGGGGCTCTGCCCTGGGGCTGGGGGCTCTGCTCTGGGGCTGGGGGCTCTGCCCTGGGGCTGGGGGCTCTGCTCTGGGGCTGGGTGTGCTCTGCCCTGGGGCTGGGTGTGCTCTGCCCTGGGACTGGGGGCTCTGCTCTGGGGCCAGCCCCAGGGGGCCTGGCTCTGCTCTGCTCTGGGGCTGGGGGGCTGGGGCTCTGGGCTGGGGCTCTGCCCTGGGGCTGGGTGTGCTCTGCTCTGGGGCTGGGGGCTCTGCTCTGGGGCTGGGTGTGCTCTGCCCTGGGACTGGGGGCTCTGCTCTGGGGCTGGGGGCTCTGCTCTGGGGCTGGGTGGGCTCTGCTCTGGCAATGCAGATGGCATAGCCAGGTGGAGTGCCTGTGGTGGCAGAGCAGCATGGAGCTGACTGTGCTCTGCTGGGTCCTGTTGGGGTGAGAGGGGAGCTCAGTGCAGCTTGCTGGGCAGGAGGGAGCACAGCTGTTAAGGGGCTGGGGGCTTGGAGCCCGGTGCTGAGGTCCCTGTGGGCCCTGCTACCTTCCCTACAGCTCACAGCAGCCAGCACTGCTGGCTCTGCTCTGGAGATCCACCCCCTGCCCCAGCAGGGCTCCCCCAGCAGAGCTCACCCTGCCCAACCCCTGCCCCAGCAGGGCTCCCCCAGCAGAGCTCAGCCACTCCAACCTCTGCCCCAGCAGAGCTCCCCCAGCAGAGCTCAGCCACTCCAACCCCTGCCCCAGCTGCCCCAGCAGAGCTCACAACCCCTGCCCCAGCAGAGCTCCCCAGCAGAGCAGCCACCCAAGCCCAGCCCCTGCCCCAGCAGAGCTCAGCCACTCCAACCCCTGCCCCAGCAGAGCTCCCCAGCAGAGCTCAGCCACTCCAACCCCTGCCCCAGCAGAGCTCACCCAGCAGAGCTCACCCAGCCCAGCCCCTGCCCCAGCAGGCCTGCCCCAGCAGAGCTCCCCCAGCAGAGCTCAGCCACTCCAAGTCCTGCCCCAGCAGGGCTCCCCCAGCAGAGCTCAGCCACTCCAACCCCTGCCCCAGCAGGGCTCCCCAGCAGCTTGCCCAGGGGCACAGTGCCCAGAGCTCCCCCAGCAGACCTCTGGGCAGCCTGCTCCAGGCCCCAGCAGCCTCACCCCAAACAACTTTCTCCTCCTGTCACAGCTTTGCCAAAAAGCTGCTTGAGGTGAAGTGCAGAGAGGGCAAAGAGCTGCCAGAGCTGTGTGCCCCTGGCCCAGGCCAGAGCAGGGTGGTTGAGCTTGGCTCCCATTGCCCCCCAACACTCCAGGGGCAGGCTGGGGTGCTGGTGCTGGGGTGAGGGCAGAGCAGAGGCCAGGCTGGGGGTGCCAGGGGCAGGGGGCAGGGGGTGCCTTGGCATCCAGTGGCAGTGCCAGGGCTGCACAGCTGCTCTCTGCAGCCCCCTGAGAGGAGGCTGCAGCCAGGGGGGGTTGGGCTCTGCTCCCCAGGCTCAGGGGACAGAAGGAGAGGAACTGGCCTGGAATTGTGCCAGGGGAGGCTGAGGTTGGAGGAGGCCAAATGTCTTTGCTGGAGGAGTGCTCAGGGCCTGGCAGAGGCTGCCCAGGGAGGTGGTGGAGTCCCCATGGCTGGAGGGGTTGCAGCAAGCTGTGGCCATGGCAGCTGGGGCCAGGGTTTGGTGGCCATGGGGGGGTTGGCCTGGGGTTGGCCTGGGGGAGCTCAGAGGCCTTTGCCAACCAAGAAGCTTCTCTGATTCCAGAGCAGGACTCCTGTTAATGATGGAGAACCTCTCAGCCACTGAGCTGAGCCTCCCGTGGTCCATCCAGGGCAGTGCCTCCATCCCCCCAGGGCAGGCAGGAGGGGGGAGGAGAGTTCCCAGCCCTGGCTTCTGTCCAGAGCCCTGCAGCTGAGGCTTGGTGCTGCTGGGAGAGCTCCGGGGTCAGGAAACAGCAAAGCCTCTGCAGCCTTCCTCCCATCCCCTGTGCTCTGCTGGGCTGTTTGTTGTGCTAATGGCTGGGAGAGGTTTGCTGCTGGCTCCTTTTGGTGACTGCCCTGGGGAGTGCTGAGTGCTTGGAGGCAGTGTGGTGGTGCTGGGGGCAGGCCCAGGGGAGCAGTCTGCCCCCACAGAGTCACCAAGGCTGGAAGAGACCTCAGAGATCATCCAGTCCAAGCTGTCCCCACAGACCTCATGGCTAAACCATGGCACCAAGTGCCACATCCAATCCCCTCTGGAACCCCTCCAGGGATGGGGACTCCACCACCTCCCCAGGCAGCACATCCCAATGGCCAACAACTCTCTCTGGGAAGAACTTTCTCCTCCCCTCCAGCCTGAACCTCCCCTGGCACAGCTGGAGACTGTAGGGGCTGTTGGTGGGGGCAGTGGGGGCTGCTGGTGGGGCTGGGGGCTGCCTCACTCAGGTGTGGGACTCTGGGCAGTGCTGGTGCTGAGCAGAGCCCCTCAAGAGCAGAGCTGTGATCATGAGAGACAATGGCAAGGTCAGAGCCTGCAGTGCTGACAGTCACTGCTGGTGACAGTTGCAAGGCTATTTTGGGAGTGCTTTTCTCTTTGTTTTCTGGGAACTCCTCTTTCCCTCTGCCCAGATTTAACCCTGAGGCTGCCCAGCTCTCCCTGGGCCTGCAGGGTGCTGCCTGCTTTGCAGCCTCTGCTGCCATCCCAGCCCTGCTGGGTGCTGCCCCTGGGGGATCCACTGCCCTCAGCCCCTGGCTGACTCTTCCAGAGGTATCTCAGTGTCACAGAACCACCAAGGTTGGGAAAGACCTCAAAGGTCATCAAGTCCAAGCTGTCACCACAGACCTCATGACCAAACCCTGGCTCCAAGTGCCACATCCAATCCCCTCTGGAACACCTCCAGGGATGGGGACTCCACCACCTCCCTGGGCAGCACATCCCAAGGGCCAACAACTCTCTCTGGGAAGAACTTCCTCCTCACCTCCAGCCTCAACCTCCCCTGGCACAGCTTGAGACTGTGTCCTCTTGTTCTGGTGCTGGGGGCCTGGGAGAAGAGCCCAACCCCCAGCTGGCTCCAACCTCCCTGCAGGGAGTTGCAGAGAGCAAGAAGGTCTCCCCTGAGCCTCCTCTTCTGCAGGCTAAGCAACCCCAGCTCCCTCAGCCTCTCCTCCCAGGGCTGTGCTCCAGACCCCTCCCCAGCTTTCTTGCCCTTCTCTGGACACCTTCAAGTCTCTCAATCTCCTTCCTGACCTGAGGAGCCCAGAACTGGACACAGGGCTCCAGGTGTGGCCTAAGCAGTGCAGAGCCAGGGGCAGTGTCCTTCTGGGAGTGAGGGGCCCAAAGCTGACTGCAGTGTGGGGGCCCAGTGCCATGCTCTGGTGTGCAGGGACTCTGTAACCACAGCTCAACCCCCTCAGGAGGCTGCAGCTGCACTAAGGCAGCCTGGGGCTGCAGACAGGGCTCCAGCCTGGGGCTGCAGTCAGGGCTCCAGCCTGGGGCTGCTGTGAGGGCTCCAGCCTGGGGCTCAGGGCTCCAGCCTGGGGCTGCAGAGGGCTCCAGCCTGGGGCCTGGGCTCCAGCCTGGGGCTGCAGACAGGGCTCCAGCCTGGGGCTGCTGTCAGGGCTCCAGCCTGGGGCTGCTGTCAGCCTGGGGCTGCTGAGGGCTCCAGCCTGGGGCTGCTGTCAGGGCTCCAGCCTGGGGCTGCTGCCTGGGGCTGCAGTCAGGGCTCCAGCCTGGGGCTGCTCCAGCCTGGGGCTGCAGACAGGGCTCCAGCCTGGGGCTGCAGTCAGGGCTCCAGCCTGGGGCTGCTGTGAGGGCTCCAGCCTGGGGCTGCTGTGAGGGCTCCAGCCTGGGGCTGCTGTGAGGGCTCCAGCCTGGGGCTGCAGTCAGGGCTCCAGCCTGGGGCTGCTGTGAGGGCTCCAGCCTGGGGCTGCTGTGAGGGCTCCAGCCTGGGGCTGCTGTCAGGGCTCCAGCCTGGGGCTGCAGTCAGGGCTCCAGCCTGGGGCTGCTGTGAGGGCTCCAGCCTGGGGCTGCAGTCAGGGCTCCAGCCTGGGGCTGCTGTGAGGGCTCCAGCCTGGGGCTGCAGTCAGGGCTCCAGCCTGGGGCTGCTGTGAGGGCTCCAGCCTGGGGCTGCTGTCAGGGCTCCAGCCTGGGGCTGCTGTCAGGGCTCCAGCCTGGGGCTGCTGTGAGGGCTCCAGCCTGGGGCTGCTGTCAGGGCTCCAGCCTGGGGCTGCAGTCAGGGCTCCAGCCTGGGGCTGCTGTGAGGGCTCCAGCCTGGGGCTGCTGTCAGGGCTCCAGCCTGGGGCTGCTGTGAGGGCTCCAGCCCAGGCCAGCTGAAGGAGCAGCCTGGGAAATCTGGGCTCCTGGAGGTGTCTCAGGTTACTTCTGGTAGGTCACTGAGGGTGGGACTCTGCTCATCCTCTTGTAACTGTGCTGGTGCTGCTCTGCAGGGAGTGGGGAAGGCTAATCCCCCAGTGGGGGTGCTGAGATCCCTCCCTCTGCCCTCAGGCAGCCCCCCTGGCTTTACACTTCACCCTGCTGCTTTACACTTGGAAACTGAGTGACACAGAGCTCCTGCAAGGCAGGCTGTGGGCCCCTGCCAGCCTGGCCTCCAACCTGCTGAAGCTGCTCTGGGGACCTTGTGCTGGGGGCATTTGGGTGCACACAGAGAGGCTTCTGCTGCCAGCTGCTGCTTGTGGCCTGTGTCCTCTGCTGCACCTCCCTGGCTCTGCATTCAGCCCTCAGGAATAGAATAGAATAGAATAGAATAGAATAGAATAGAATAGAATAGAATAGAATAGAATAGAATAGAATAGAATAGAATAGAATAGAATAGAATAGACCAGGCTGGAAGAGACCTTCAAGATCATGGAGTCCAACCTATCACCCAACACCACCTAATCAACTCACCCATGGCACCAAGCACCCTATCAAGTCTCCTCCTGAACACCTCCAGGGATGGGGACTCCACCACCTCCCCAGGCAGCACATCCCAAAGGGCAATCACTCTCTCTGTGGAGAACTTCCTCCTAACCTCCAGCCTCAACCTCCCCTGGCACAGCCTGAGACTGTGTCCTCTTGTTCTGGTGTTGGCTGCCTGGGAGAAGAGCCCAACCCCCACCTGGCTCCAACCTCCCTGCAGGGAGTTGCAGAGAGCAATGAGGTCTCCCCTGAGCCTCCTCTTCTGCAGGCTAAGCAACCCCAGCTCCCTCAGCCTCTCCTCCCAGGGCTGTGCTCCAGACCCCTCCCCAGCTTTCTTGCCCTTCTCTGGACACCTTCCAGTCAGCTCAACCTCCTTCCTGACCTGAGGGCCCAGAGCTGGACACAGGACTCCAGGTGTGGCCTCAGCAGTGCAGAGCCAGGGGCAGGAGGAGCTCCCTGCTCCTGCTGGCCACACTCTTCCTGCTGCAGGCCAGGATGCCCTTGGCCCTGCTGGCTGCCTGGGCACACTGCAGGCTCCTGTTCAGCCTACCATCCACCAGTACCCCCAGGTCCCTCTCTGTCAGGCTGCTCTCAGCCACTCTGCCCCCAGCCTGTAGCACTGCCTGGGGTTGCTGTGGCCAATGTGCAGCCCCTGGCACTTGGATGTGTTCAATCTCCTGCCCTTGGCCTCTGTCCCTCTGCCCAGCCTGGCCAGGTCCCTCTGCAGAGCTCTCCACCCTCCAGCAGGTCAGAGATGTTCTGCAGAGCTCTCTCCAGCAGCCCCTGGGGTCCTCCCTCCGTGTGGCTGCGACGCAGAGCTCACCCTGCAGGGGCTGCTGGCCTGGGCAGGCCTGGCCCGGGCAGTGCCTGGCCCTGGCTGCCAGGGGCTGCAGCTGTCAGCAGGGAGGGGAAACTGAGCTGCCCTGCCTGCAGATTTAGAATCTGAGCACTTCCTCCCGATGGAAAAACTGCTGAGTGCTGGTGGGCTGCCAGGGGCTGCAGGGACAGCACAAGCTGGGGATGGAGACTTGCCCAGCCTGGAAATGGGATGAGCCAACCTGCTCTGAGTGCCTGCTGGGGGCTTCTGGGCACTGCCTGCAGCTTGCATCAAAGGCTGCTAGAGCTGCAGTCCATCAGGGCCCCTCCTGAAGCACTTGGAGCCAAGCTGCTGCCAAGAGCAGCACAAGGATGGCAGGAGAGGAGCCTGCTGAAGAGCTCTGCTGAGAGACAGGCAGGGCCCAGCACTGCCCCCCCAGCACCATGGCCTGGGGGCTGCCCACATCCTGTGCAGAGTGAGAGCACAAAGGCACTGACAGGGTAGAGGCAAAATGCTGTGCTCTGAGGTGAGCTGTGCTCCTGCTGTCATCTGATGGCTCCAGAGCAGCCAGGAGGAGCAGGACCTGGGGGTGTCAGTGCTGACAAAGTCCCCAGGAGCCAGCAGTGCTCCCTGGCAGCCCAGAGCCAGCTGAGAGCTGAGCTGCAGCCAGGGCAGGGAGAGCAGCAGCACAGGGAGGGGATTCTGCCCCTCTGCTCTGCTCTGCTCAGCCCCCACCTGCAGCACTGCCTCCAGCTCTGGGGGGCCCAGCACAGGAAGGACCTGGAACTGCTGGAGAGGCTCCAGAGGAGACCACAGAGATGAGCAGAGGCTGCAGAACCTCCCCTGTGGGGCCAGGCTGGGAGAGCTGGGGCTGTGCAGCCTGGAGAAGAGAAGGCTGCAGGGAGACCTCAGAGCAGCCTTGCAGGAGCTGAAGGGCTCCAGGAGAGCTGGGGAGGGACTTGGGCCAAGGGCTGGGAGGGACAGGAGGAGGAACAATGACTTTGAGCTGGAAGAGGGGAGACTGAGAGTGGAGAGGAGGAAGAGATTGCTGAGAGTGAGGCTGGGGAGAGCCTGGCACAGGGAGGCTGTGGCTGTGCCCTGCCTGGAGGTGTTCAGGACCAGGCTGGATGAGGCCTGGAGCAAGCTGTGCTGGTGGGAGGTGTCCCTGACCATGGTTGGAGCTGGATCTGGTTGGATCTTTGAGGTCCCTTCCAAGCCAAACCATTTTGGGGTTGGTGTGAGAGCAGGAGGCTGAGCTGAGCAGGGCCTGCAGGGCTGAGGAAGGCTGAGCTGAGGAGGGCCTGCAGGGCTCAGGAAGGCTGAACTGAGGAGGGCCTGCAGGGCTCAGGAAGGCTGAGCTGAGCAGGGCCTGCAGGGCTGAGGAAGGCTGAACTCTGCAGGGCTCAGCAGGCTGAGCTGAGCAGGGCCTGCAGGGCTGAGGAAGGCTGAACTCTGCAGGGCTGAGGAGGCTGAGCTGAGCAGGGCCTGCAGGGCTGAGGAAGGCTGAACTCTGCAGGGCTGAGGAGGCTGAGCTGAGCAGGGCCTGCAGGGCTCAGGAAGGCTGAACTCTGCAGGGCTGAGGAGGCTGAGCTGAGGAGGGCCTGCAGGGCTCAGGAAGGCTGAACTCTGCAGGGCTGAGGAGGCTGAGCTGAGGAGGGCCTGCAGGGCTCAGGAAGGCTGAACTCTGCAGGGCTCAGCAGGCTGAGCTGAGCAGGGCCTGCAGGGCTGAGGAAGGCTGAACTCTGCAGGGCTCAGCAGGCTGAGCTGAGCAGGGCCTGCAGGGCTCAGCAGGCTCCCTGCCCCCTCAGGACTTGCTCTCTTGGCACAGCAGGTGTTCAGGCCAGGCTGGGGGAGCTGTTTCCTCACATCCAGGGACTGCTCCCCAGCAAGGCAAGGCTGCTGCCCAGCCAGGGCTTTGCTTCCTCTGCTGCCTTTTGGGGCTGCAGGGGCAGGTGCCAGCTCTGTCTTGCTGCTGCCCCAAGCAGCTCCTCTGACTCTGCTCCCCAGGAACGCTGCAGCAGAGCAGAGAGGAGAGCTGAGCACAGCCAGGGAGCTCTCAGGTTACTCAGCTTAGCCACTCTCCTAAATTTAAGGCTGCAGGATTAAGAGTACTTAGAGGAGGAGACATCTTCCCCCCTCTTACTTCCTCTCCTAACCCCAGGTAAAGCATTTTGCAGAGCCAGGAGTTCAGGCCCTGAGTGCTCCTGGGGGGCTGCTGTGCAGTGCCTGCCTGTGGCAGAGACAGACACAAGCCTGCAGCAGGGCTGCTCTGCAGGGGCATGGGACACCTCCCACCAGCCCAGCCTGCTCCAGGCCTCATCCAGCCTGGTCCTGAACACCTCCAGGCAGGGCACAGCCACAGCCTCCCTGGGCAGCCTGTGCCAGGCTCTCCCCAGCCTCACTCTCAGCAATCTCTTCCTCCTCTCCACTCTCAGTCTCTCCTCTACCAGCTCAAAGCCATTGTTCCTCCTCCTGTCCCTCCCAGCCCTTGGCCAAGCTCTCCTCTGCCATGGGCAGCAGGCAGAGCTCTCAGCCTTGGCCTGAGGGGGCCAAGGAAGTGCCCTCAGTGCTGCTGCACAGTGAGGGCAGCACAGAATGGCTCAGCCTGGGAGGCACCTCAGAGAGCAGCTACCCCAGCCCCCTCTCACCTACACTTGCATGCCCAAGGCCTTACCCAGCCTGACCCTGAACACCTCCAGGGAGAACTCAGAGCACCTCTGCAGTACCTGAGGGGCCCAGAGGAGAGCTTGGCCAAGGGCTGGGAGGGACAGGCTGAGGAACAATGGCTTTGAGCTGGGAGAGGAGAGACTGAGAGTGGAGAGGAGGAAGAGATTGCTGAGAGTGAGGCTGGGGAGACTCTGGTACAGGCTGCCTGTGGCTGTGCCCTGGCTGGAGGTGTTCAGGACCAGGCTGGATGAGGCCCTGAGCAAGCTGTGCTGGTGGGAGGTGTCCCTGGGCATGGCAGGGGCTGGAGCTGGATGCTCTGGAAGGTCCCTTCCAACCCAACCCCTTCTGTGAAGCTGTGAATCTAAGCTCAAGGGCAAAAGGAGCTGCAAGAAAACACAGCAGGAGGGAAATTCCACCCAGGGCAGCAGTGAGCAAGAGCAAAGCTGTCCCTCAGCCTCAGCAGTGGCTGATTGTGAGGTGTGAGGCTGCCCTGCAACCCCCCTGGCACTGCTGCTGCAGCCTCCCCCTGGCACTGCTGCTGCAGCCTCCCTGGCACTGCTGCTGCAGCCTCCCCCTGGCACTGCTGCTGCAGCCTCCCCCTGGCACTGCTGCTGCAGCCTCCCTGGCACTGCTGCTGCAGCCTCCCCTGACACTGCTGCTGCAGCCTCCCCCTGGCACTGCTGCTGCAGCCTCCCTGGCACTGCTGCTGCAGCCTCCCCCTGACACTGCTGCTGCAGCCTCCCTGGCACTGCTGCTGCAGCCTCCCCTGGCACTGCTGCTGCAGCCTCCCTGGCACTGCTGCTGCAGCCTCCCCTGGCACTGCTGCTGCAGCCTCCCCCTGGCACTGCTGCTGCAGCCTCCCCCTGGCACTGCTGCTGCAGCCTCCCTGACACTGCTGCTGCAGCCTCCCCCTGGCACTGCTGCTGCAGCCTCCCTGGCACTGCTGCTGCAGCCTCACCCTGGCACTGCTGCTGCAGCCTCCCTGGCACTGCTGCTGCAGCCTCCCTGGCACTGCTGCAGCTGCAGCTGCTGCAGCCTCCCCTGGCACTGCTGCTGCAGCCTCCCTGGCACTGCTGCTGCAGCCTCACCCTGGCACTGCTGCTGCAGCCTCCCTGGCACTGCTGCTGCAGCCTCCCCCTGGCACTGCTGCTGCAGCCTCCCCCTGGCAGCCTCAGCCCCTGGCACTGCTGCTGCAGCCTCCCTGGCACTGCTGCTGCAGCCTCCCTGGCACTGCTGCTGCAGCCTCCCCCTGGCACTGCTGCTGCAGCCCCCCTGGCACTGCTGCTGCAGCCTCAAGCTGCTGCTGTCAGCTCCCTGCAGCTTCCCCTTCCCCTGGGGCACTGCTGGCACCAAGCAAGCCTCTGCCAGGCAGTGTGCCCTGCTGCAGCATACAGCCCCAGCAGCCCTTGCCCCAGCAGCTCTCTCCTGAGGCCTGTGGCTGCAGGAGGCTGCAGGGTGGGTTGCTTCTCACAGGCACGAAAGGATTTGGTGCTGCTCTTCCACAAAGCTTCTCCAGCTTTGCTCTGGACCTTCTCTTGGGGCAGATGTCCCCAGCCAGAGCACAGCCTCAGGGCTCCACAGGAACAGGTGGGGGGTGATCCCATTCTCCCTGCTGCTCCTGGCAGGCATTCCATGGGAAGCAGACAGGATGGGGAGCAGCAGAGCCAGGAGGGCAGGGAGGGGAAGGAGAGGAAAAGAAGGACTTGGGCCCAGGGGGGAGATACTGAATGGGAGAGTCCAACATAGCTGCACCTTGAGTCCTGCCTTCAGTTCTGGGCCCCTCAGGCCCAGAGAAGGGCAACAGAGCTGGGGAAGGGTCTGGGGAAGAGGGCTGAGGAGGAGCAGCTGAGGGAGCTGGGGGGGTTGAGCCTGGAGCAGAGGAGGCTGAGGGAGACCTCATTGCTCTCTGCAGCTCCCTGAGAGGAGGCTGAGGGAGACCTCATTGCTCTCTGCAGCTCCCTGAGAGGAGGCTGCAGCCAGGGGGGGTTGGGCTCTGCTCCCCAGGCTCAGGGGACAGAAGGAGAGGAACTGGCCTGAAATTGTGCCAGGGGAGGCTGAGGTTGGAGAGGAGGCCAAATGTCTTTGCTGGAGGAGTGCTCAGGGCCTGGCAGAGGCTGCCCAGGGAGGTGGTGGAGTCCCCATGGCTGGAGGGCTTGCAGCAAGCTGTGGCCATGGCAGCTGGGGCCAGGGTTGGTGGCCATGGGGGGGTTGGGTTGGGGTTGGATGCTCTCAGAGGCCTTTGCCAAGCCAAACAGTTTCATGATCCAGGGGCTCAGGCAGGAGCTGCTCTTGGCTCTGGGCTGGTTCTCAGCAGGTGCAGATGCAGGCTGTGCAGCTGGGGGGTAAGCAACCAAAGATGTCAGTGGGGGAAGTGTGGGTCAAAGCCAAATCCCTTCCTGTCACTGCTTGCCAGGGCAGAGGTGGCAGCCACTGGTGCCTGGTTTAGGTGAAGGATCATCTGGAAGGCATCTGACTGTCAGCACTGAGAGATGTGCCCAGGGCAAGGGAGAGCTGGGAGTCTGGAGGGATTTCATAGCAGCCCAAAAGGGTTTGGACTGGAAGGGACCTTCCAGAGCATCCAGCTCCAGCCCCTGCCATGCCCAGGGACACCTTCCACCAGCACAGCTTGCTCAGGGCCTCATCCAGCCTGGTCCTGAACACCTCCAGCCAGGGCACAGCCACAGCCTCCCTGGGCAGCCTGTGCCAGAGTCTCCCCAGCCTCACTCTCAGCAATCTCTTCCTCCTCTCCACTCTCAGTCTCCTCTCTCCCAGCTCAAAGCCATTGTTCCTCCTCCTGTCCCTCCCAGCCCTTGGCCCAAGTCCCTCCCCAGCTCTCCTGGAGTCCTTCAGCTCCTGCAAGGCTGCTCTGAGGTCTCCCTGGAGCCTTCTCTTCTCCAGGCTGTACAGCCCCAGCTCTCCCAGCCTGGCCCCACAGGGGAGGTTCTGCAGCCTCTGCTCATCTCTGTGGCCTCCTCTGGAGCCTCTCCAGCAGCTCCAGGTCCTCCTTGTGCTGGGACCCCCAGAGCTGGAGGCAGTGCTGCAGGTGGGGGCTGAGCAGAGCGGAGCAGAGGGGCAGAATCCCCTCCCTGTGCTGTGCTCTCCCTGCCCTGGCTGCAGCTCAGCTCTCAGCAGCCTGCTGAAGGCTTTCCAGCCCCACCTGGATGTGTTCCTGGGTGACCTGCCCTGGGGGGCTGGAGTGGGTGATCTCCAGAGGTCCTTTTCATCCCCTGCCATTCTGTGGCTCTGTGTCTGGCCTTGCTTGAGGGCCTCTGAGCCCCACCTGAAGCCACCAGAACTCAGAGCATCTCTGCCCCAGTGTGGGGGAGAGGAAGGAAGCAGCTCCATGGGTGACAAGTAGAGCTTGAGGCAATGTAGAGGTTGTCCAGCTGGGGACTCTCTGGGTTCCAGCTGACTTTGGGAAGCTTTGCCATCCTTTCAGCTCCCAGCTGGTGCTCCCCGAAGCTGCAAGGTGAGGGAGGCTGCACACCTGATGTAACACCAGCTCCTCTTGTTTGCCTTCTTCTTTCCCAATCCTTCCCTCTCCTGCCTGTCTTCCCTCCCTCCCTCCCTCCTCTCTCAGGCCTGTATAGATGAGAACCTGGACATGGTGAAGTTCCTTGTAGAGAATGGAGCCAATGTGAACCAGCAGGACAACGAGGGCTGGACCCCTCTCCACGCAGTGGCATCCTGTGGCTACCTCAACATAGCAGAGTGAGTGAGTCTGGGGCTCCTCTGGGGCTTTCTGGCACCTGCCCCCTCTCCTCCTCACAGAGCTTGGTGCTGAGGCTGGCACAGCACCCTGGGCAGCAGTGCTCAGAGGGGGGAAGTGCTGCAGCTGCTGAGTCCTTGCTTGGCAAGGGTCAAGTTGGGGCCTGCACCCGACTGCCTCCTGCTGATCCCATGGCAGTGACTTCTGCTCCCTCTCCCTAGGCTCAGGTGATAGAAAGAGAGGAAATGGCCTGGAATTGTGCCTCTGGAGGGTTAGGTCAGAGATGAGGAGACATTTCTTTGCTGCCCAGGGAGGTGGTGGAGTCAAGAAAGATGTAACAGGGGCTCTGGAGCCACCAAAATGCCAGCAGCATCTTTCCTTCCCACTCAGCCCCATTCAGCTGGAGCAGTGACAGAAGTGACTGCTCTGTACTCACCCCCTGCCTGCTAGGGCCTGGGCTTGGTCCCACAGTCACAGAATCTCTGCTCCAGGCTCATCCAGCCCAACCTCCAGCCCAGCACTGCAGGCTCAGCACCAAACCATCTCCCTCAGCACCACAGCTGCATGAGCACACACACACCCCACCACCCCCCTGGGGTGCTGAACACTCCAGCACTGCCCTGGGCAGCCTCTGCCAATGACTGAGATCCCTTCCAGGGCAAAAATACTTCCTCATGTCCAGCCTGAGCCTCCCCTGGGGCAGCTTGGAGCCATTGCCTCTGCTCCTGTCCCTTGCCACCACGGAGCAGAGGCTGCCCCCTCCTCACTCCAACCTCCCTGCAGGGAGCTGCAGAGAGCAATGAGGCCTCCCTCAGCCTCCTCTTCTCCAGCCTCAACACCCCCAGAGCTGCCTCAGCTGCTCCTCCCCAGCCCTGTTCTCCAGACCCTTCTCCAGCTTCATTGCCCTTCTGTGGCCCTTCTCCAGCTCCTCAGTGTCCTGCTTGGTGTGAGGAGCCCAGAAGTGAGCTCTGAACAAGCTGCAGAGGCTGTGAATGGTTCTTGATGGGAATGGTGGTGTGTAGCTACAGACAGAAAACTGCTGCTGGCTTGGCTTAGCTTCTGTTTGACTTCCTTTTTCCTCTGAGGGAGCCAAGCCTGCTAGGTGAGAGCAGGAGCAGAGGTCTGTGAGTAGCAGCAGAGGAGCAAATCTCCAAGCCCCTGCCCCGGGCTCCTTGCGTGGCCCAATGGACATTCTCAGTCCAGGGAGCGAGGCACTGATGGGGTAACTGAACTGGAATGAGAGAGAGGAATCCCTGGTGGTGCTGTGTGGGCTCCTGGGAGGGTGCAGCTGGGCTCTGATGCCTTGGTGTGGGTCTCACTCCCTCAGGTACTTGATCAGGCACGGAGCCAACGTGGCTGCGGTGAACAGCGAGGGAGAGGTCCCCTCGGACATCGCCGAGGAGGCAGCCATGAAGGACCTGCTGCTGGAGCAAGTCAAGAGACAAGGTACATGCTGGTGGCACCTCAGAGAGCTGCTGGGGGCAGTTCAGGCCTGGCCAAGGGCAGCACAAGGGGCACTGGGGGCAAGCTGGAGCAGAGCAGCTGCCAGGGGAACAGGAGGGGAAACTTTGTCCCTGGGAGGCTGCTGGAGCCTGGAGCAGGCTGCCCAGAGAGGCTGTGGAGTCTCAGCAGGACACTTCCCAGCATCTACTGAACAGCAGCCAGCAGTGTGCCCAGGTGGCCAAGAAGGCCACAGCAGCCTGGCCTGCATTGGCAATGGTGTGGCCAGGAGGGGCAGGGCAGGGACTGGGCCCTGTGCTGGGCGCTGGGCAGGCCTCAGCTTGAGTATTAGAAGGGCTGTGGTGAGTAGGTTGAGAGAGGTTCTCCTTCCCCTCTGCCCTGCTGAGGCCACAGCTGGAATATTGTGGCCAGCTCTGGGCCCTCAGGTCAAGAAGGAGCTCAGAGTACTGCTTGAGAGAGTCCAGGCCAGAGCCCCAGAGCTGCTGCAGGCAGTGGAACATCTCCCTGTGAGCACAGCTGAGGCAGCTGGGGCTGGGAGCTGGGAGCAGAGCAGCCTGAGGGCTGCCCTCAGTGCTGGGGATGAAGCTGTGCAGGGCTGGAGCCAGGCTCTGCTCAGGGATGGCCAAGCACAGCACAAGGGGCACTGGGGGCAAGCTGGAGCAGAGCAGCTGCCAGGGGAACAGGAGGGGAAACTTTGTCCCTGGGAAGGTGACAGAACCTGGAGCAGGCTGCCCAGAGAGGTTGTGGAGTCTCCTCTGGAGCCTTTCCAACCCCTTCCAGCCCCTACCACTCTGTGACTCTCCTCAGCCCTCTCAAGTATTGAAAGGCCTCCAGGAGGTGTCCCTGGAGCCTCTTCCCCAGGCTGAACCACCCCAACCCTCAGCCCTTCTTCAGAGGTTGTTCCATCTCTTGTTTCTGTGTCCCCTCTCTGGTCCTGCACCACCCCATCCATGTCCCTCCTGCGCTAAGGGCTCCAGAGCTGGACACAGGCTTCCAGGTGCAGGTCTCAGCAGAGCAGAGGAGGAGCAAATGCCGCTGGGGAGGATTCTGAGCAGGCTGTGGGGAAAACACAGCCTGGAGCCTTTCCAGCCCCACCTGGATGTGTTCTGGGTGCCCTGCTCTGCACTGGCTGGTCCCTTCCAGCCCCTAGCACTCTGATCCTGTAGGTGAAGGGATCTGAGGTCCGCCCCAAGAGCCAGCAGACAGCTTCTGCTTTGGCAGCACAGCAGTGGAAGAGCTGCAGAGGTTTGTGCTGTGCAGGCTCTGTGCTAAGCAGAGTTCCTCAGACAGCTCAACTCTGAAAGCTGATTCATGAGAGCTGGCTTTTAAAGGGAGACTCTGAGCTCTGCTCTCAGTGGAAGCTCTTCTGTCACAGAAGGGCTCAGCCTGGAAGCACCCACAGAGATAATAATAAACAACCAGGTTGGAAGAGACCTTCAAGATCATGGAGTCCAACCTACCATCCAACACCACCTAATCAACTCACCCATGGCACCAAGCACCCTATCAAGTCTCCTCCTGAACACCTCCAGGGATGGGGACTCCACCACCTCCCCAGGCAGCACATCCCAATGGGCAATCACTCTCTCTGTGGAGAACTTCCTCCTCACCTCCAGCCTAAACCTCCCCTGGCACAGCCTGAGACTGTGTCCTCTTGTTCTGGTGCTGGCTGCCTGGGAGAAGAGACCAACCTCTGCCTGTCTACAACCTCCCTTCAGGGAGTTGTGGAGAGTGATAAGGTCTCCCCTGAGTCTCCTCTTCTCCAGGCTGAGCAACCCCAGCTCCCTCAGCCTCTCCTCCCAGGGCTGTGCTCCAGACCCCTCCCCAGCTTTCTTGCCCTCCTCTGGCCAAGGGCTCAGGCCCAGCCAGCATGGAGTTAGGAAGGGCAGCTCCTGCCTCTCCAACTTGAGCTCCTTCCATGCCCAGGTGATGCCTGGTGGCTGTGGGGCAGGCTGTGGATGTGGTCTGCCTGGACTGCAGCAAGGCCTTGGCCACCATCCCCCACAGCCAACCCCTGGCCAAGCTGTCAGCCCCTGGCTGGGACAGCAGCTCTCTGAGCTGGGTGAGGAACTGGCTGGAGGCTGAGCCCAGAGAGTGGTGGTGAATGGTGCCACAGCCAGCTGGCAGCCAGGCCCCAGTGCTGTGCCCCAGGGAGCAGTGCTGGGCCCTGTGCTCTTTAACATCTTCAGTGATGATCTGGAGGAGGGGATGGAGTCAGTCAGCAGCAAATGTGCAGCTGACAGCAAGCTGGGGGCAGAGGTTGGTCAGTGAGAGGACAGAAGGGCTCTGCAGAGGGACCTTGCCAGGCTGCACAGCTGGGCAGAGGCCAACAGGATGGCATTCAACAAGTCCCAGTGCCAGGGGCTGCACTTTGGCCACAGCAACCCCAGGCAGAGCTGCAGGCTGGGGGCAGAGTGGCTGAGAGCTGCCAAAGAGAGAGGGACCTGGGGGGGAGTGGTGGAGAGCAGCTGAACAGGAGGCAGCAGTGTGCCCAGGGGGCCAAGAAGGCCAAGGGCATCCTGGCCTGCAGTAGGAAGAGTGTGGCCAGCAGGAGCAGGGAAGTCCTTGTGCCCCTGGACTCTGCACTGGTTAGGCCACACCTGGAGTCCTGTGTCCAGCTCTGGGCTCCTCAGGTCAGGAAAGAGGTTGAGCTGCTGGAAGGTGTCCAGAGAAGGGCAACAGAGCTGGGGAGGGGTCTGGGGCACAGCCCTGGGAGGAGAGGCTGAGGGAGCTGGGGTTGCTTAGCCTGCAGAAGAGGAGGCTCAGGGGAGACCTTCTTGCTCTCTGCAACTCCCTGCAGGGAGGTTGGAGCCAGGTGGGGGTTGGGCTCTTCTCCCAGGCAGCCAGCACCAGAACAAGAGGCCACAGTCTCAGGCTGTGCCAGGGGAGGTTTAGGCTGGAGGTGAGGAGAAAGTTCTTCCCAGAGAGAGTTGTTGGCCCTTGGGATGTGCTTCCCAGGGAGGTGGTGGAGTCTCCATCCCTGGAGGTGTTCCAGAGGGGCTTGGATGTGGCACTTGGAGCCATGGTTTGGTCATGAGCTCTGTGGTGACATCTTGGACTTGATGATCTCTGAGGTCTCTTCCAACCTTGGTGAGACTGTGAGACTGTTTGGGCTCCAGACCCCAAAGATTCTTCCTGGTGCTGCTGATTCTCTGCCTGCTGGTGGCTGTTGGGGTTGTTTGCAGGCTGGGTTGAATCCCTCCTCCTTCCCAGCTGGGTTCTGCTTACCCCATGGTGGTTACTTTATTTGTGAAGCTCTCTTCAGGCACAGTGAGGCAGGGACCAGGCCTCTGCCACTTGGTGTTGCTGCTGAGGCTGGAGCCCTCCTGCTCCTTGTCCTTGGTGTTGCTGTTCCCTTTGGAAAGTTGCTGCAGGATCAAGTTGCTGCTGGGAGCCAGAAGCTGTTCACTTCCTGGGCTGGTGTTTGTGACAAGGTTATTGTACTGAGTTCCACTCTGAAAGGAGCTTCAGGAGCCCTCCTGCCTGATCCTGAGCCTGCTCAGGTGTTCCTGAAGGGGGTTGGGTTTGCTTTACTGGGCCCAAGCTCTGCCCTTGGCAGGTTTCAGCCCTGCTGTTCCTGGCAGCAGCTCTTGGTAGCCACTTTGAAGAGAGAGAGTTGCAGTGGTGTGAATGGAATGGAATGGAATGGAATGGAATGGAATGGAATAGAATAGAATAGAATAGAATAGAATAGAATAGAATAGAATAGAATAGAATAGAATAGAATAGAATAGAATAGAATAGAATAGAATAGAATTAACCAGGTTGGAAAAGACCTTGGAGAAGGAGGAGGAAGTGGAGAAACCCTGAACAGCTTGCCCAGAGGTGTGGGGAAAGCCTCATCCCTGGAGAGACTCAAAGCCACACTGATAGGGCCCTGAGGATGTCAGGCAGTGCTAGGACTAGGGGGAATGGAATGAAGCTGGAGGTGGGGAGATTGAGGCTGGAGGGGAGGAGGAAGTTCTTCCCCAGGAGAGTGGTGAAGGCCTGGGATGGGTTGTGCAGGGAGGTGGTTGGGGCCCTGTCCCTGGAGGTGTTTGCAGCCAGGCTGGCTGAGGCTGTGGCCAGGCTGATGTAGTGTGGGGTGTCCCTGCCCATGGCAGGGGGGTTGGGGCTGGCTGATCCTTGTGGTCCCTTCCAACCCTGACTGATTCTGTGATACTATGATACTATGAGCAGCCTGCTGCAGGCAGAGCTGTCCCTGCTGACTGCAGGGGGTTAGACAAGAGAACCTTTGAGGGTCCCTCCCAAGCCTTTCTGTGACCCCATGAAAGAGAGGATCTGCATCCCTCTGGGCAGCCTGGCTGTGGGGAGCAGGCTGAGGCCAGCCCAGCAAAGCAAAGGCTGACAGCAGACAGTTCCTCACCTGCCTGCCTCAACTGCAGCTCCTGGGCTGCTTCCTGGGATCATAGTATAGGAGGGCCAAGAGCATCCTGGCCTGCAGCAGGAAGAGTGTGGCCAGCAGGAGCAGGGAGCTCATCCTGCCCCTGGACACTGCACTGCTGAGGCCACACCTGGAGTCCTGTGTCCAGCTCTGGGCTCCTCAGGTCAGGAAGGAGGTTGAGCTGCTGGAGGGTGTCCAGAGAAGGGCAAGAAAGCTGGGGAGGGGTCTGGGGCACAGCCCTGGGAGGAGAGGCTGAGGGAGCTGGGGTTGCTTAGCCTGCAGAAGAGGAGGCTCAGGGGAGACCTTCTTGCTCTCTGCAACTCCCTGCAGGGAGGTTGGAGCCAGGTGGGGGTTGGGCTCTTCTCCCAGGCCCCAGCACCAGAACAAGAGGACACAGTCTCAGGGTGTGCCAGGGGAGGTTTAGGCTGGAGGTGAGGAGGAAGTTCTCCACAGAGAGAGTGATTGCCCATTGGGATGTGCTGCCTGGGGAGGTGGTGGAGTCCCCATCCCTGGAGGTGTTCAGGAGGAGACTTGAGAGGGTGCTTGGTGCCATGGGTTAGTTGATTAGGTGGTGTTGGTTGATGGGTTGGACACCATGATCTTGAAGGTCTCTTCCAACCTGGCCTATCCTATCCTATCCTATCCTATCCTATCCTATCCTATCCTATCCTATCCTATCCTATCCTATCCTATCCTATCCTATCCTCTCCTATCCTCCACTGGATCAGATTGCCCAGAGCCCTGTCCAGCCTCACCTGGCCATGGTATAGTCATGTGGTCTGTGGAGACAGGTTGGACTCAATGATCTTCGAGGTCTCTTCCAACCTTAGTGATACTGTGAGACTGTGAGACTGTGATCTCCAGGGCTGGAGCCTCAGCCACCTCCCTGGGCAACCTGCTGCAGTGTTCCAGCAGCCTCCTGGGGCAGAACTTGTTCCTCACATCCAGTCTCAATCTTCTCTGCTCTGCTTTGAAGCCATTGTCCCCGGGCCTGGCCCTGCAGGCCTTTGGGAGCAGTCTCTCCCCATCCTTCCTGGTGCTGGAAGGCTGCTGTTAGGTCTCCCCAGAGTCTCCTCTTCCCCAGAGCTGATCAGGGTGGAACCAGGTGGGGGTTGGGCTCTTCTCCCAGGCAGCCAGCACCAGAACAGGAGGACACAGTCTCAGGCTGTGCCAGGGGAGGTTTAGGCTGGGGGTGAGGAGGAAGTTCTCCACAGAGAGAGTGATTGCCCATTGGGATGTGCTGCCTGGGGAGGTGGTGGAGTCCCCATCCCTGGAGGTGTTCAGGAGGAGACTCGATAGGGTGCTTGGTGCCATGGGTGGGGCAGCTGGCACTCAGCAGCTGGCACTCAGCAGCTGGCACTCAGCAGCTGGCACTCAGCAGCCCTCCCTGCTCCTGGCAAATCCTTTTGCCGCTTGCCCTGGCAGGTCCGGGGGGGGTTGCTGCCGTCGCGGTGTGGCGCAGGGCAAGCTGAACCTCTCTGCGAGAGCTTTGCCTTGGTGACCTCTCCTGTGCTTCACCTTCCAGGGGCAGACCTGGAGCTGGCAAGGAAGGAGGAGGAGCAGCAGATGCTGCAGGACGCTCGGCAGTGGCTGAACAGCGGCCGGATCGAGGACGTGAAGCAGGCGCGGACCGGCGCCACGGCTCTGCACGTGGCCGCCGCCAAGGGCTACGCCGAGGTCCTGAGGTGGGAGCCCCCTCCCGGGGCTGCCTCTTGCAAGCAGCACATCCAGCCCTGGAGCTCAGGGAGATTTTGCCTCACAGGGAGACTTTCAGGCTGCTGTGTCTCAGGAGGCTCTCTGGAAGATCAGGTGGCTCAGTTGGTAGCGCATTGGACCCTTAATGAAAAGGCTGTGAGTTCAAGCCTGCAGTGGGCAGTAGTGTCCTCCCTGCTCTAGTCATGAGGTCTGTGGTGACAGGTTGGACTCGATGATCTTTGAGGTCTCTTCCAACCTTAGGAATACTGAATACTGAAATGGAGAAGGAATGCTCCCAGCCACAGAGGCTCAGCAGGGCCTGCAGAGGGGCTGGGAGGTTCCCTTCCGGGCCTCTGAAGTTTGGATGCTTCATGGAATCCCAGGATGGTTGGGTTGGAAGGGACCTTAAAGCTCAGCCAGTTCCACCCCCCTGCCATGGGCAGAGACACCTCCAGCAGCCCAGCTTGCTCAAGGCCTCATCCAGCCTGGCCTTGGACACTCCAGGACTGGGGCATTCCTCACCTCCCTGGGCCACCTGTGCCAGTGCCTACCCAGGCTCCTTGTGAAGAGCTTCCTTCTAGTGTCTAACCCTTGTCCAGAGTCCCTCCCCAGCTCTCCTGGAGCCCCTTCAGCTACTGGAAGGCTGCTCTGAGGTCTCCCTGGAGCCTTCTCTTCAGGCAGAACAAACCCAGCTCCCCCAGCCTGTCCCCATGAGGGAGGATCTCCTGCCCTCTGATCACCTTGGTGCCTTCCTCTGGAGCTGCTCCAGCAGTTCCATGGCCTTGCTGTGCTTACACTGAGGAAATCTCTGTAGGGTCTGAGGCACAGATGAGAAGGCTTCACTTTCACTTTTGGAGCAGTAGCTTTAGGGCTGGCCAGCAAGACAGCCCTGGGACCAGCTTCAGCCCACAGAGTGCCAGCACACACTGCCTGACACTCACAAACACCCCCCCCAGGCTGGGTGGAAGCTGCAGTGTCCACCCCACCCCACTGCCCCCTGCCCCTTCCTTCTACTGCCCCCTGCCCCTTAATGCCCCTGCAGCCAGCAGCAGTGCCAAAGGGATCCCAACACACAGCAGCTCTGCTGCTGCTGCTCTGGCCCCAGGAAGCTCCCTGGGAGCAGAACCCTGCCCAGTGCTGTGTCCTGGCCATAAAGCATTCCTGTTTGTACAGGTGAGGCCTGCTCCAGGCTTCCACCAACAAAGCTTTTTCCTGCCTGCTCTTGCTGTGTGGGTGGAGCTGCCCACAAGCACAGCAGGCTGCTCTGGAGCCCACACTAAAATCCCATTCTGGAAGCATCTGTCCATCCCCATCCTCAATGGCACAGCTTTTGGTGGGCAGGAGCTGGTCCTGCTCAAGCTTTGGCCATTTTGTTGCTTTCAACAACTGAGGCCAGAGGAGGACACAAAGATGCTCCCAGGGCTGGAGCAGCTCTGCTGGGAGCACAAGCTGAGGGGGCTGGGAGTTGTTCAGCCTGGAGAGTAGGCTCCAGGGGGACCTCAGAGCTGCCTGCCAGGACCTGAAGGGATCCTGCAGGAAGGCTGCAGAGAGACTTCTGCTGAGGGGGATCTGAGCCAGGCCCAGGGGAAGGGTTTGGAGCTGAGGCAGAGCAGGGTTAGAGTGGAGCTGAGGAAGAAGTTGCAGAATTCCCCTGGGCTGTTCTTCAACATTTAAGCCACTTGGCTGCTGGTCAGAGCTGATACCTGAGCCCCACAGCACATCCACCTGCTGGCTGCTCTGCCACTCTGCAGATGGCCCTGAGGCCCCAGGCTGCACTGAGCTCCCTTCTGCTTGCTTTGGGTTGGACTGTTCAAGCTGCAGGTGCTGTGGGGCAGTGGCCTGGTGGGGGAGGCAGGGGGGTGAAGGTGCACAGCAGCTGATGTGACCTGAGGGTGTGCCCAGGCAGGGTCACTTGGCTGAGGGTTGTTGAACCATGCAAGGTCAGGGCTGCACAAATGCAGCTTGGGTTGGTTAGCCCAGGTGTCCCTTGGTGAACTTCCACATTCCATACCTGTGCAAATCCAGCCATGGCCTGTCCCAGGCAGTCCTGCTGATGCTGTCTCCTCATGGCCACTCCTTGGTCTCTGCTGGGACCCAGACTGAGCTCCAGTTACCCAAAGTCCTTCCCTGCCTGCATTGTGTCATAGCATCAGTCAGGGTTGGAAGGGACCACAGGGATCAGCCAGCCCCAACCCCCCTGCCATGGGCAGGGACACCCCACACTACATCAGCCTGGCCACAGCCTCAGCCAGCCTGGCCTTAAACACCTCCAGGGACAGGGCCCCAACCACCTCCCTGCACAACCCATTCCAGGCCTTCACCACTCTCCTGGGGAAGAACTTCCTCCTCCCCTCCAGCCTCAATCTCCCCACCTCCAGCTTCATTCCATTCCCCCTAGTCCTAGCACTGCCTGAGATCCTGAGCAGTCCCTCCCCAGCCTTCCTGGAGCCCTCTGCACATCCTGGAAGGCCACAATGAGGTCACCTCAGAGCCTTCTCTTCTCCAGACTGAACAGCCCCAACTCCTTCAGTCTGTGCTCACAGCAGAGCAGCTCCAGCCCTCTGCTCATCCTCCTGGCCCTGCTCTGGACACCTTCCAGCCCCTCCACATCCCTCTTGCCATAGGGGCTGCAGAACTGGAGGCAGGACTCCAGGTGGGGTCTCCCCAGAGCTGAGCAGAGGGGGAGAATCACCTCCCTTGCCCTGCTGGCCACACTTCTGCTGCTGCAGCCCAGGCTCTGCTTGGCTTTGTGGGCTGCAAGAGCAGACTGAGAGCTCCTGGTGAGCTTCTCCTGCCCCAGCATCCCCAAGGCTCTCTCCTCAGGGCTGCTTTCCAGCCTGGATTTGTGCCTGGGATTGCCTCTAGCCAGCTGCAGGACCCTGCCCTTGGTCTTGTTGAACCTCCTGAGGTTGGCTTGTGCCCAGCTCTGCAGCCTGCCCAGGTCCCTCTGGATGGATCCCTTCCCTCCAGCTGTCTGCTGCACCACACAGCTTGGTGCCAGCAGCAAACCTGCTGAGGCTGCACTCAGTGCCACTGTCCATGGCACCCACAGGGATGTTGAACAAGCCTGGGCCCAGGAGTGATCCCTGAGGGACTCTGCTTGTCCCTGGCCTCCCCTGGGCCATGGAGCCATTGACAGCCACTCTTTGGGTGCAGCCCTCAAGCCAGTTCCTTATCCATCTGGTGGTCACCCCTCACCCCCATGTGTCACCAGCCTGGAGCCCAGGCTGTGGTGGGGACAGTGTGGAAGGCTGTGCTCAGGCCCAGGGGAGCAACATCAGCTGCTCTCCCCTCAGCTGTTGATGTTGTCACCTGCTTGGTCCCTGGTTGTGGAGATGACAACCTGCAGAGTCCTGGCTTGCTTGGTGCCTGAGCCAGCTTGGAGTCTCCTCCTTTGGAGCAGAAGTTCAGTCCCCAGTGCCAGAGCAGAGAAGAAGTGCTCCCAGTTTAGGACCTGCTGAGAGGGAAGAGAACCACAGCAAATGTCTGGCTGCAAGAGGCCTCCAAACTCATCCAGCCCAACCCCCCAGCCAGCACTAAGGGTCAACATTAAACCATGGCCCTAAGCACCAGGGCCACAGGCTGCCTGAGCACCCCCATGGATGGAGACTGCAGCACTGCCCTGGGCAGCCTCTGCCAATGGCTGAGATCCCTTCCAGGGCAGAAAGATTTCCTCATGTCCAGCCTGAGCCTCCCCTGGGGCAGCTTGGAGCCATTGCCTCTGCTCCTGTTGCTTGACACCACGGAGCAGAGGCTGCCCCCTCCTTGCTCCAACCTCCCTGCAGGGAGCTCTAGAGAGCAAAGAGGTCTCCCTCAGCCTCCTCTTCTGCAGGACAACCTCCTCAGTCACACTACCTCCAGCAGCTTTCACAGCAGTCCCTTCCCATTTCCATTCCTCTCTCTTCCAGGGACCACCTGGAGTGCTTGTTGCTGAGGTGAACAAGGAAGTTAAGGAGCTCCTGGCTCCTTGTGAGCCTTGCTGCCTGCTCTGTGCCTCTCAGTGTGAGCTCCTCTGTGTGGAAGTCACTCCTGGGAGGCAGAAATCAACACTGCTTCTTTCCTCAGGCTCCTGATCCAGGCTGGCTTTAACCTCAACGTGCAGGACAACGACGGCTGGACCCCGCTGCACGCTGCGGCCCACTGGGGGGTGAAGGAGGCCTGCTCCATCCTGGCCGAGGCTCTCTGCGACATGGACGTCAGGAACAAGCTGGTGAGGGCACAGGGGGCCTGGCACAACCTGGGCAAAGCATTGTCCAGCCAGGGGAGAGTCAGCTTGGCTGCTTCCCCTGCTGCAGTCCCAGCAGCAGCAGCTCCTCTGCAGGCAGCGCTGGGGAACTCACAGAGCCCCCAGCACGAAGGAGCTGGAGCCCCTAAGGGTCCTGACTCTGGAGGAAGGCAGGAAAGGCTTCAGGAGCTACTGGGAAAGATCAGGAGGAATGGAATGGAATGGAATGGAATGGAATGGAATGGAATGGAATGGAATGGAATGGAATGGAATGGAATGGAATGGAATGGAATGGGATGGGATGGGATAGGATAGAATAGAATAGAATAGAGTAGAATGGAATGGAATGGAATGAAATGGAATGGAATAGGATAGGATAGGATAGGATAGGATAGGATAGGATAGGACAGGACAGGATAGGATAGGATAGGATAGGATAGGATAGGATAGGATAGGATAGGATAGGATAGGATAGGATAGGATAGGATAGGATAGGATAGGATAGGCCAGGTTGGAAGAGACCTTCAAGATCATGGAGTCCAACCTCTCACCCAACACCACCTAATCAACTAACCCATGGCACCAAGCACCCTATCAAGTCTCCTCCTGAACACCTCCAGGGATGGGGACTCCACCACCTCCCCAGGCAGCACATCCCAATGGGCAATCACTCTCTCTGTGGAGAACTTCCTCCTCACCTCCAGCCTGAACCTCCCCTGGCACAGCCTGAGACTGTGTCCTCTTGTTCTGGTGCTGGGTGCCTGGGAGGAGAGCCCAACCCCCACCTGGCTCCAGCCTCCCTTCAGGGAGCTGTAGAGAGTGGCTTAGGTTGGAAGGGACCTTCCAGAGCATCCAGCTCCAAGCCCCTGCCATGCCCAGGGACACCTCCCACCAGCACAGCTTGCTCAGGGCCTCATCCAGCCTGGTCCTGAACACCTCCAGGCAGGGCACAGCCACAGCCTCCCTGGGCAGCCTGTGCCAGATGGCCAAGGTACCCTGGGTTTATCTGATGCCTGGCCATCAGGATTCCTTACCTGGTGTTAATCCCCTGGTGATTCCAGCTTCAGTGATGGTGGCAGTGGAACTGAGTCCTCTCTCTGTGCCCTGAGGTGCTGTTCCCTGCTCCATGTGGTCAGTGTCCATGGATGTGGAAATGGCTCCCAGGTGTTTTTGGCCTGCTCATGACTGGCAGCATTTCAGGAGTTCCAAATCACAGGACCATAGAATGGCTTGGACTGGATGGGACCTCAAGGGTCATCTAGTCCCACATCCTCTGTAGTCAGCAGAGACATCTTCCACTGGAGCTCTCTGCCCCCAGTGACCTGGGGTGGCTCAAGGGAAGGGACATCTCCCACCCCTCAGGGCAGCCTGGGCCAGTGTCTCTCACCCTCACAGTGAGGAATTGCTTCCTAACATCCAGTCTAAACTTCCTCTCAGTTTGAAAACATCATCCCCCACCCTGTCACTGCAGCACCTCATGAAGCCCCCAGCCCAGCTCTCTCATCAGCCCTTGCAGCACTGCAAGGCCACCAGGAGGTCTCCCTGGAGCCTTCTCCTCTCCAGGCTGCACAACCCCAACCCTCTCAGCCTGGCTCCCAGCAGAGGGCTTCCAGCCCTGCCAGCACTGCTGTGGCCTTCTCTGGCCCTGCTCCCCCAGCTCCCTGCCTGTGCTGAGGGCTCCAGAGCTGCCCCAGCCCTGCAGGGGGGGTCTGAGCAGAGCAGAGCAGAGGGCAGAATCCCCTCCCTGCCCCTGCTGCCCACCCTGCTGGGGCTCACACACTGGGACATAGTGGAAGAGGTTGATCCCATTCCTGCTCACTCCAGCAGTGTCCTTTCTAGAGCCCTGAAGACTCCACTGTGTTGGTCCTGGCTGTTGGGGTTGAGCAGCACGAAGCAGGGAGCTGCCATCCATGGCTGGGCTGAGGCCCTGAGCTGCCACCACCACTGCAGGGCCGAGCCCAGAGAGTGGTGGTGAATGGTGCCACAGCCAGCTGGCAGCCAGGCACCAGTGCTGTGCCCCAGGGAGCAGTGCTGGGCCCTGTGCTCTTTAACATCTTCAGTGATGATCTGGAGGAGGGGATGGAGTCAGTCAGCAGCAAATGTGCAGCTGACAGCAAGCTGGGGCAGAGGTTGGTCAGTGAGAGGACAGAAGGGCTCTGCAGAGGGACCTTGCCAGGCTGGGCAGATGGGCAGAGGCCAACAGGATGGCATTCAACAAGTCCCAGTGCCAGGGGCTGCACTTTGGCCACAGCAACCCCAGGCAGAGCTCCAGGCTGGGGGCAGAGTGGCTGAGAGCTGCCAAAGAGAGAGGGAGCTGGGGGTGCTGATTGACAGCTGCCTGAACAGGAGGCAGCAGTGTGCCCAGGAGGCCAAGAAGGCCAAGGGCATCCTGGCCTGCAGCAGGAAGAGTGTGGCCAGCAGGAGCAGGGAAGTCCTTGTGCCCCTGGACTCTGCACTGGTTAGGCCACACCTGGAGTCCTGTGTCCAGCTCTGGGCCCCTCAGGTCAGGAAGGAGGTTGAGAGACTTGAAGGTGTCCAGAGAAGGGCAACAAAGCTGGGGAGGGGTCTGGAGCACAGCCCTGGGAGGAGAGGCTGAGGGAGCTGGGGTTGCTTAGCCTGCAGAAGAGGAGGCTCAGGGGAGACCTTCTTGCTCTCTGCAACTCCCTGCAGGGAGGTTGGAGCCAGGTGGGGGTTGGGCTCTTCTCCCAGGCAGCCAGCACCAGAACAAGAGGACACAGTCTCAAGCTGTGCCAGGGGAGGTTTAGGCTGGAGGGGAGGAGGAAGTTCTTCCTAGAGAGAGTTGTTGGCCCTTGGGATGTGCTGCCTGGGGAGGTGGTGGAGTCCCCATCCCTGGAGGTGTTCCAGAGGGGATTGGATGTGGCACTTGGAGCCATGGTTTGGTCATGAGGTCTGTGGTGACAGCTTGGACTCGATGATCCTCGAGGTCTCTTCCAACCTTAGTTACACTGTGAGACTGTGAGACTGTGAGACTGTGCTCTGGGCTGAACCAAAGGGTTTGTTACTCAGTGCTTGGGCAGGGAGGGTGTGGAGCAGACTGAAAAGAGGGAAGGACAAAAGGGAGCCTCAAGCCTGTGGCACATGGCCTCTCCTCTTGGCTCTCTCCCTGCACCAGGGGCAGACTCCCTTCGACGTGGCTGACGAGGGCCTGGTGGAGCACCTGGAGATGCTGCAGAAGAAGCAGAGTGTGGTGAGTCTCTGGCAGATCACTTTCCACCTCTCCAATTACCTGTGCCCCCAGGGCTCTTCTCCCAGCCATATGCTGTCAGCAGAGCTGGGGAAGCTGAGGCCCAGCTAATTATTTTGGGTTAGTCATTGGGAATCTTTAATTACAGCAGGACTGTGGAGAGGTGGAAGAGGAGAGGGCTGGAGGGGAGCAGCAGAAGGTCAGCAGAGTGCTGACATGCAGAAGGGTGGCACCTGGGAGGGAGCATCCAGTTCAGCCTTGGAGTTGTTCTGCAGTTCCTTTGTTGGCTGGCAAGCTCTGCAGCATCCAATTGCTCTTTGTTACTGAGGGATTACTCAAAGCAGCTTGGGGCTGGCACCTGAGGAAGCAGTGTGGAGCAGGAGCTGCAGGGACACTTGGGGAGCAGGCTGGCAGTGTGCAGCAGGAGCTGCAGGAGCTGCAGGGACACTTGGGGAGCAGGCTGGCAGTGTGCAGCAGGAGCTGCAGGGACACTTGGGAGCAGGCTGGCAGTGTGCAGCAGGAGCTGCAGGAGCTGCAGGGACACTTGGGAGCAGGCTGGCAGTGTGCAGCAGGAGCTGCAGGGACACTTGGGAGCAGGCTGGCAGTGTGCAGCAGGAGCTGCAGGGACACTTGGGAGCAGGCTGGCAGTGTGCAGCAGGAGCTGCAGGGACACTTGGGGAGCAGGCTGGCAGTGTGCAGCAGGAGCTGCAGGGACACTTGGGAGCAGGCTGGCAGTGTGCAGCAGGAGCTGCAGGAGCTGCAGGGACACTTGGGGAGCAGGCTGGCAGTGTGCAGCAGGAGCTGCAGGAGCTGCAGGGACACTTGGGGAGCAGGCTGGCAGTGTGCAGCAGGAGCTGCAGGGACACTTGGGGAGCAGGCTGGCAGTGTGCAGCAGGAGCTGCAGGGACACTTGGGGAGCAGGCTGGCAGTGTGCAGCAGGAGCTGCAGGGACACTTGGGAGCAGGCTGGCAGTGTGCAGCAGGAGCTGCAGGGACACTTGGGAGCAGGCTGGCAGTGTGCAGCAGGAGCTGCAGGGACACTGCAGGGGGGAGCAGGCTGGCAGTGTGCAGCAGGAGCTGCAGGGACACTTGGGGAGCAGGCTGGCAGTGTGCAGCAGGAGCTGCAGGGACACTTGGGAGCAGGCTGGCAGTGTGCAGCAGGAGCTGCAGGGACACTTGGGAGCAGGCTGGCAGTGTGCAGCAGGAGCTGCAGGGACACTTGGGAGCAGGCTGGCAGTGTGCAGCAGGAGCTGCAGGGACACTTGGGAGCAGGCTGGCAGTGTGCAGCAGGAGCTGCAGGGACACTTGGGGAGCAGGCTGGCAGTGTGCAGCAGGAGCTGCAGGGACACTTGGGGAGCAGGCTGGCAGTGTGCAGCAGGAGCTGCAGGGACACTTGGGAGCAGGCTGGCAGTGTGCAGCAGGAGCTGCAGGGACACTTGGGGAGCAGGCTGGCAGTGTGCAGCAGGAGCTGCAGGCACAGCAGGGACACTGTGGAGGCAGAAGAGGTTGTAAACATCAGGGAATTCCTGGACTCACAGTGTGGGTTGGGTTGCAAAGGGCCTGAGAGATCATCCAGCTCCAACCCCCTGCCATGGGCTCCCACCAGCCCAGGGCCTCATCCAGCCTGGCCTTGACCATCCACAGCCTCCCTGGGCAGCCTGTGCCAGAGTCTCCACAGCTTCACTCTCAACAATCTCTTCCTCCTCTCCACTCTCAGTCTCCCCTCTCCCAGCTCAAAGCCATTGTTCCTCAGCCTGTCTCTCCCAGCCCTTCTCCCAGCTCCCTCTCCATTTGTCCTGGAGCTGTTCAGGTCCTGGAAGGCTGCTCTTAGGCCTCCCTGGAAGCTTTGGTGCCTTTAGCCCCATGGGAAGTTGCCTTTTCATAGTGCAGTGGGGATGCTGGCAGGGGTTGGAAGGAAGTAGGCAGCAGAGAGGAAAGCAAAAGATTCCTCTTGATCCAAGGGAAGCCAGGAGGTTATTTTTGGGTTGCATTTTCGTCCTCTCTCATCTGCTCCACTCCATTCCGTCTTTTGGGTGCTTCCAACACCCAACCCAACCTTCTTTAAAGCAGAATCCTCACAATGAACTCAGTGAAACAGCCCTGGAGAGGCTGGGTTGAGGCAGAGACAGAATGAGAGCACTGCTGACAGAGCCCAGGGAGGGCTTTTGAGGAACTGGCAGTGTGGGTGGTGCAGCTCCAGCTCTGATCACAACACAGCTGCTGCCAGCCCTGAATAGCCTTCAAGATGCACAGAGCCTCTTCAGGCATTAATCAGCTTCTCCCTGAATGAGGTGTTGGTAAATACTGTCTGTGGTGTGCTTTGGGTTTCCTCCTCTCTGACTGCACCAGGACCCTGCAGGGAAGGGGCAGGCAGCAACAAGGAGTGCTCTGGGGTGGTGCTGGGCCCAGGCTGGGACTGTTCCACAGGGGTGAGCAGTAGCCAGAGAATAGGAGAGAATAGACCAGCTTGGAAGAGATCTTCAAGATCATGGAGTCCAACCCACCAACCAATCCAACACCACCTGATCAACTCACCCATGGCACCAAGCACCCTATCAAGTCTCCTCCTGAACACCTCCAGGGATGGGGACTCCACCACCTCCCCAGGCAGCACATCCGCAGGGCAATCACTCTCTCTGTGGAGAACTTCCTCCTCCCCTCCAGCCTGAACCTCCCCTGGCACAGCCTGAGACTGTGGCCTCTTGTTCTGGTGCTGGATGCCTGGGAGAAGAGCCCAACCCCCACCTGGCTCCAACCTCCCTGCAGGGAGTTGCAGAGAGCAAGAAGGTCTCCCCTGAGCCTCCTCTTCTGCAGGCTAAGCAACCCCAGCTCCCTCAGCCTCTCCTCCCAGGGCTGTGCCCCAGACCCCTCCCCAGCTTTGTTGCCCTTCTCTGGACACCTTCCAGCAGCTCAACCTCCTTCCTGACCTGAGGAGCCCAGAACTGGACACAGGACTCCAGGTGTGGCCTCAGCAGTGCTGAGCACAGGGCAGGATGAGCTCCCTGCTCCTGCTGGCCACACTCTGCCTGCTGCAGGCCAGGATGCCCTTGGCCCTCCTGGCCCCCTGGGCACACTGCAGGCTCCTGTTCAGCCTACCATCCACCAGCACCCCCAGGTCCCTCTCTGCCTGGCTGCTCTCAGACACTCTGCCCTCAGCCTGTAGCTCTGCCTGGGGTTGCTGTGGCCAAAGTGCAGCCCCTGGCACTTGGATGTGTTCAATCTCCTGCCCTTGGCCTCTGCCCATCTGCCCAGCCTGGCCAGGTCCCTCTGCAGAGCCTCTCTGCCCTCCAGCAGATCAACTCCTGCCCCCAGCTTGGTGTCAGCTGCACATTCACTGCTGATGGACTCAATGCCCTCATCCAGATCATCAATGAAGAGGCTTCCCCAGGCATGAGATGAGTGTGGTGAGCTGCTGGAGGACTGGGAAGAGGAGAGGGATCCAGATCCTCTCCCAGTGGCTCTTCAGTGGCTGTGCCACCTCCCCACGTGTGCTTCTCATGTGCCATTGCAGCACTTCAAATAGCATCCTGCTGCTGGCTGAGGAGGAGGCAGCAGTGCCCCCATAGCCCTGCTGGCACAGGGAGATGCCTCTCAGAGCACATTGCCTTCTAATCTAAAGCTTGTAGTGGAGCAGTGTCCTGGCCTGGAGCAAGGAGCTCCTGGAGGCAGCTCTGCTTGTGTCCCCCTGGGCTTGGGGCCAGCTCTCCTCATCATGCAGTCACAGAGCTGCCAGGGCTGGAAGGGAGCTCAAGGCTCAGCCAGCTCCAAGCCCCTGCCATGGGCAGGGACACCTCACACCACAGCAGCTTGCTCACAGCCACCTCCAGCCTGGCTGCAAACACCTCCAGGGACCATCTATCAATGATCTGGATCAGGGCATTGGGGGCACCCTCAGTCAGGTTGCAGATGACACCTGGGTGGGTGGCAGTGTTCAGCTGCTGGAGGGTCTGCAGAGGAGCCTGGCCAGGCTGGGCCCCTGGGCTGAGCTCAGTGGGCTGAGGTTTAACAAGGCCAAGGGCCAGGTCCTGCTCTTGGCTCACACCAACCCCAAGCAACACTCCAGGCCTGGGGCAGTGGCTGGACCAGCAGAAAAGGACCTGGGGGTGTTGGTGGATGGTGGCTGAACATGAGCCAGCAGTGTGCCCAGGGGTCCAAGAAGGCCACCACAGCCTGGCCTGGATCAGCAGTGGTGTGGGCAGCAGGAGCAGGGCAGGGGTTGTGCCCCTGGGCTGGGCACTGGGGAGGCTGCACCTTGAGTTCTGGGTGCAGTTCTGGGCAGCTCTGTACAGGAAAGGCATTGAGGGGCTGGAGGGTGCCCAGAGAACAGCCAGGGGGCTGGAGAGGGGGTTGGAGGGCACCATGCAAGGGGCTGAGGGAGCTGGGGCTGGTCAGGCTGGAGGAGGTTGGGGGAAGACCTCATTGACCTACAAGTGAATGGTGCCACAGCCAGCTGGCAGCCAGGCACCAGTGCTGTGCCCCAGGGAGCAGTGCTGGGCCCTGTGCTCTTTAACATCTTCAGTGATGATCTGGAGGAGGGGATGGAGTCAGTCAGCAGCAAATGTGCAGCTGACAGCAAGCTGGGAGCAGAGGTTGGTCAGTTAGAGGGCAGAGAGGCTCTGCAGAGGGACCTGGCCAGGCTGGGCAGATGGGCAGAGGCCAACAGGATGGCATTCAACAATCCAGTGCCAGGGGCTGCACTTTGGCCACAGCAACCCCAGGCAGTGCTACAGGCTGGGGGCAGAGTGGCTGAGAGCAGCTGGGGAGCCTGAACAGGAGGCAGCAGTGTGCCCAGGGGGCCAAGCAGGCCAAGGGCATCCTGGCCTGCAGCAGGAAGAGTGTGGCCAGCAGGAGCAGGGAAGTCCTTGTGCCCCTGGACTCTGCACTGGTTAGGCCACACCTGGAGTCCTGTGTCCAGCTCTGGGCTCCTCAGGTCAGGAAAGAGGTTGAGCTGCTGGAAGGTGTCCAGAGAAGGGCAAGAAAGCTGGGGAGGGGTCTGGGGCACAGCCCTGGGAGGAGAGGCTGAGGGAGCTGGGGTTGCTTAGCCTGCAGAAGAGGAGGCTCAGGGGAGACCTTCTTGCTCTCTGCAACTCCCTGCAGGGAGGTTGGAGCCAGGTGGGGGTTGGGCTCTTCTCCCAGGCAGCCAGATCCAGAACAAGAGGACACAGTCTCAAGCTGTGCCAGGGGAGGTTCAGGCTGGAGGTGAGGAGAAAGTTCTTCCCAGAGAGAGTTGTTGGCCCTTGGGATGTGCTGCCCAGGGAGGTGGTGGAGTCCCCATCCCTGGAGGTGTTCCAGAGGGGCTTGGATGTGGCACTTGGAGCCATGGTTTGGTCATGAGCTCTGTGGTGACAGCTTGGACTTTATGATCTTTGAGGTCTCTTCCAATCTTGGTGAGACTGAGACTGAAGTCCCTGAAGAAGGTTGGAGTGAGGCTGGGCCTGGCCTCTCCTCCCAGGCAACTAATGACAGGATGAGAGGAAATGGATTCAAGTTGTGCCTGAGGAGGCTGAGGTTGGAGAGGAGGCAAAATGTCTCTGCTGGAGGAGTGGTCAGGGCCTGGCAGAGGCTGCCCAGGGAGGTGGTGGAGTCCCCATGGCTGGAGGTGCTCAGGTGAGCTGTGGCTGTGCTGCAGTGCTCATGGCAGTTAGGTTACTCTTGGGCTTGATGATCTTGGAGATCTTTTCCAACCTCAGTGACTCTCTGCCCCTGTGCTGTGCCTCTGTGCTGTGCTCCTCACCTTGGCTCTGCTGGGCTCCATGTGGCTTCTCCCACATCAAAACCTGGCAGAGCTTTGGCTTCTGGTGCCTGGTTTTGACAAGGGCTGGGGGTGACAGCATGAGGGACAATGGCTTTGAGCTGGGAGAGGAGAGACTGAGAGTGGAGAGGAGGAAGAGATTGCTGAGAGTGAGGCTGGGGAGAGCCTGGCACAGGCTGCCCAGGGAGGCTGTGGCTGTGCCCTGCCTGGAGGTGTTCAGGACCAGGCTGGATGAGGCCTGGAGCAAGCTGTGCTGGTGGGAGGTGTCCCTGGGCATGGCAGGGGGCTGGAGCTGGATGAGCTTTGAGCTCTCTTCCAGCCCAACCCCTTCCTTGCTTCTGTGGATAACTAAGCCAGGCAGGACCTGGAGAAGTCAGCCTTGGCAGTGAGCCTCTAACTGCCCTTCTGCTGCCTTGACTGCTCCAGAACTCTTTTAGCTGGAGAAGAGCCCAGGGATCCTCCAGCCCAACCATCAAGGCTGACTGGATGAGAAGTTACTGCAAGGCAGCTCCTGAGGGAGCTGCTGAAGGGTTGCTTGGGTCCTGCTTTGTCCATCAGTGGTGGCAGAAGGCAGAAGGAACATTGCTGCTCTGGGCAAAATATTCCAGCTGTAGAACCACAGAGGGATCTGGGTGGGAAGGACCTTCAGAGCTCCTCCAGCCCCCAGGGACAGCCCCAACCCCAGCAGGCTGCTCCCAGCCCCACACAACCTGCCCTGCCCTGCTGCCAGGCATGGGGCAGCTCCCAGCTCTCTGGGCAGCCTGGCACAGGCTCTCCCCAGCCTCAGCACCAAACATTTCTCCTTCTCTCCACTCTCAAGCTGCCTCTTTAAGTTCCAAACCATCATCCTTTGTCCTGGCACATCAGGCCCTGCTCAGAAGTCTCTCCCCAGCTTTATTCTAGGTCACCTTTAAGCACTGCAAGGCCACCAGAAGGCCTCCCTGGTGGTGCCAGGCCTGGGGCAGCTCCCAGCTCTCTGGGCAGCCTGGCACAGGCTCTCCCCACCCTCAGGGGCAAACATTTCTCCCTTAGATCTGGTCTGTATCTAGTGGCTGCAGTGACCACAGGTGGTCTGGGAGGTGCTGGTGCAGGGAGGGGTTGGAAGTGGCCATCCTGGGGCAGCTCCAGCAGTGGATTGTTCTCCATCCCTTCCCCTGGCAGCAGGCAGCTCCCAGCTGCAAGGGCAGCAGCTCCTCAGCTGAGTCCTGCTGGATTTGGTGGGTGCCCAGGCACAGGTGGGCAGATGCCCAGCGCTGTAGAGGTCAGGATCTGACTCTGGGTCTCAGGAGGGACTGCAGCCCACTCCTCTGAAGGCTGTGTGGGGCTGGAGCTGGAGGGCAAGGCCCTGCTGGGCGGGCAGCGGTGCCCCGACGGAGCTCCAGGCCCAGGCGCCCAGAGTGCCCCTGCTGGATGGAGCTGTGGCACAGCAGCACAGGGCTGGGGAGGCTGAGGTGGCCTGGTGCTGTGGCAGTGGCTGGGCTGTGCTGGGGAGGCCTGCTGAGATCTCCTCTCATTCTTTCTCCCTGCTCCTTGGGCTGTGGCAGCTGCGAAGCGAGAAGGAGACGAGGAACAAGCTGATCGAGGCGGACATGAACGGCAAGCCCCAGGGCAGGATCTTCAGCAGGTAGGGCTCCTCCTCTGCTGCAGAGCAGCTCCTCAGGCAGGGAGGGGACACCAGCTGCAGCTGGCAGCAGCCCTCAGCTGGTTTGGGAAAGTTCACAGAATCTCAGGGGTCGGAAGGGACCTCGAATGAAACTGCCCTGGCAGAGCAGGGCCCCAGGGCAGGGCACCCAGAACACATCCAGGGGGGGCTGGAAGGGCTCCAGGGAAGGAGCAGGCTGCCCAGAGAGGGCTGCAGGGAAGGAGACTCCACAGCCTGCAGCAGGCTGCCCAGAGGGCTGCAGGGAAGGAGACTCCACAGCCTGCAGCAGGCTGCCCAGAGAGGGCTGCAGGGAAGGAGACTCCACAGCCTGGAGCAGGCTGCCCAGAGGGGGCTGCAGGGAAGGAGACTCCACAGCCTGCAGCAGGCTGCCCAGAGAGGGCTGCAGAGGAGACTCCACAGCCTGCAGCAGGCTGCCCAGAGGGGGCTGCAGGGAAGGAGACTCCACAGCCTGGAGCAGGCTGCCCAGAGAGGGCTGCAGGGAAGGAGACTCCACAGCCTGCAGCAGGCTGCCCAGAGAGGGCTCCAGGGAAGGAGACTCCACAGCCTGGAGCAGGCTGCCCAGAGAGGGCTCCAGAGGAGACTCCACAGCCTGCAGCAGGCTGCCCAGAGGGGGCTGCAGAGGAGACTCCACAGCCTGCAGCAGGCTGCCCAGAGGGGGCTGCAGGGAAGAACCCTGCTCAGAATCCTCTCCAGGGGCATTTGCTCCTCCTCTGCTCTGCTGAGACCTGCACCTGGAAGCCTGTGTCCAGCTCTGGAGCCCTTAGCACAGGAGGGACATGGATGGGGTGGTGCAGGACCAGAGGGGGGACACAGAAACAAGAGATGGAACAACCTCTGAAGAAGGGCTGAGGGTTGGGGTGGTTCAGCCTGGGGAAGAGGCTCCAGGGACACCTCCTGGAGGCCTTTCAATGCTTGAGAGGGCTGAGGAGAGTCACAGAGTGGTAGGGGCTGGAAGGGGTTGGAAAGGCTCCAGAGGAGACTCCACAACCTCTCTGGGCAGCCTGCTCCAGGTTCTGTCACCTTCCCAGGGACAAAGTTTCCCCTCCTGCTCCCCTGGCAGCTGCTCTGCTCCAGCTTGCCCCCAGTGCCCCTTGTGCTGTGCTTGGCCATCCCTGAGCAGAGCCTGGCTCCAGCCCTGCACAGCTTTATCCCCAGCCCTGAGGGCAGCCCTCAGGCTGCTCTGCTCCCTGCTCCCAGCCCCAGCTGCCTCAGCTGTGCTCACAGGGAGATGTTCCACTGCCTGCAGCAGCTCTGGGGCTCTGGGTTGGGCCCTCTCAAGCAGTTCCCTCTCCTTGAACAGAGGCTCCCAGCACTGCTCTCCATTTCATGCTTGCTTTCTCTCCCATACAACTTTGGCTGCTCCTGAACACTCCCACTGAAAGGCAGAGCAAGAGGCTGTGCTGCTGCATGGTTCTTGCAGCTCTGCCTGAGCAGCAGGTTGACCTTTGGGCTGGGAAGTGCAGCTCTGCAGCTGCATGGAGCCAAGCAGCCCTGCTGAGGGCTTGTGTGGAGCTGGGGAAAGAGCCCCAGCAGGCACTGGGGGATTGAGAAGTGCTTGTAGGAAGTGTGAGGCTGGGACTGGAATCCCTGGCAATGGGCAGTGCTGGGAGTGCTGGGGGGCTGAGGCTGGGGATGGATGTTGTCCTCTTGCTGGTTCTATATGTAGCAAAGCATCTCTGCATGTTCCTGAGAAGCAGCACTCAGAAATAACTCCCTCAGCCTGGTAGTCCTTAACATTCCTCTGCCTTGCAGCAAGGAGAAGATTCTCTATGAGGAGGAGACACTGAAGTCCATGGAAATGGAAGAAGAGAACAAGGACTCCAGCAGCTCCAGTTCTGAGGAAGAGGAGGAAGCTGAGGATGAAGTTTCAGAGTCAGACACTGAAAAGGAATCAGGTAAGGCAGCCTGGGATGTGAGAGGGAGCTCAGCAAGGCTTGGGGCAGCCTGGGATGTCAGAGGGAGCTCAGCAAGGCTTGGGGCAGCCTGGGATGTCAGAGGGAGCTCAGCAAGGCCTGGGGCAGCCTGGGATGTCAGAGGGAGCTCAGCAAGGCTTGGAGCAGCCTGGGATGTCAGAGGGAGCTCAGCAAGGCTTGGGGCAGCCTGGGATGTCAGAGGGAGCTCAGCAAGGCCTGGGGCAGCCTGGGATGTCAGAGGGAGCTCAGCAAGGCCTGGGGCAGCCTGGGATGTCAGAGGGAGCTCAGCAAGGCTTGGGGCAGCCTGGGATGTCAGAGGGAGCTCAGCAAGGCTTGGGGCAGCCTGGGATGTCAGAGGGAGCTCAGCAAGGCTTGGGGCAGCCTGGGATGTCAGAGGGAGCTCAGCAAGGCCTGGGGCAGCCTGGGATGTCCCAGGGAGCTCAGCAAGGCTTGGGGCAGCCTGGGATGTCAGAGGGAGCTCAGCAAGGCTTGGGGCAGCCTGGGATGTCCCAGGGAGCTCAGCAAGGCTTGGGGCAGCCTGGGATGTCAGAGGGAGCTCAGCAAGGCCTGGGGCAGCCTGGGATGTCCCAGGGAGCTCAGCAAGGCTTGGGGCAGCCTGGGATGTCAGAGGGAGCTCAGCAAGGCTTGGGGCAGCCTGGGATGTCAGGGAGCTCAGCAAGGCTTGGGGCAGCCTGGGATGTCAGAGGGAGCTCAGCAAGGCCTGGGGCAGCCTGGGATGTCCCAGGGAGCTCAGCAAGGCTTGGGGCAGCCTGGGATGTCAGAGGGAGCTCAGCAAGGCTTGGGGCAGCCTGGGATGTCAGAGGGAGCTCAGCAAGGCTTGGGGCAGCCTGGGATGTCCCAGGGAGCTCAGCAAGGCTTGGGGCAGCCTGGGATGTCCCAGGGAGCTCAGCAAGGCTTGGGGCAGCCTGGGATGTCAGAGGGAGCTCAGCAAGGCTTGGGGCAGCCTGGGATGTCAGAGGGAGCTCAGCAAGGCTTGGGGCAGCCTGGGATGTCAGAGGGAGCTCAGCAAGGCCTGGGGCAGCCTGGGATGTCCCAGGGAGCTCAGCAAGGCTTGGGGCAGCCTGGGATGTCAGAGGGAGCTCAGCAAGGCTTGGGGCAGCCTGGGATGTCAGAGGGAGCTCAGCAAGGCTTGGGCAGCCAGGGATGTCAGGGAGCTCAGCAAGGCTTGGGGCAGCCTGGGATGTCAGAGGGAGCTCAGCAAGGCCTGGGGCAGCCTGGGATGTCAGAGGGAGCTCAGCAAGGCTTGGGGCAGCCTGGGATGTCAGAGGGAGCTCAGCAAGGCTTGGGGCAGCCTGGGATGTCAGAGGGAGCTCAGCAAGGCTTGGGGCAGCCTGGGATGTCCCAGGGAGCTCAGCAAGGCTTGGGGCAGCCTGGGATGTCAGAGGGGAGCTCAGCAAGGCTTGGGGCAGCCTGGGATGTCAGAGGGAGCTCAGCAAGGCTTGGGGCAGCCTGGGATGTCAGAGGGAGCTCAGCAAGGCCTGGGGCAGCCTGGGATGTCCCTGGGAGCTCAGCAAGGCTTGGGGCAGCCTGGGATGTCAGAGGGAGCTCAGCAAGGCTTGGGGCAGCCTGGGATGTCAGAGGGAGCTCAGCAAGGCTTGGAGCAGCCAGGGATGTCAGAGGGAGCTCAGCAAGGCTTGGGGCAGCCTGGGATGTCAGAGGGAGCTCAGCAAGGCCTGGGGCAGCCTGGGATGTCAGAGGGAGCTCAGCAAGGCTTGGGGCAGCCTGGGATGTCAGAGGGAGCTCATGCAAGGCCTGGGGCAGCCTGGGATGTCCTGGGAGCTCAGCAAGGCTTGGGGCAGCCTGGGATGTCAGAGGGAGCTCAGCAAGGCTTGGGGCAGCCTGGGATGTCAGAGGGAGCTCAGCAAGGCTTGGGGCAGCCTGGGATGTCAGAGGGAGCTCAGCAAGGCCTGGGGCAGCCTGGGATGTCCCAGGGAGCTCAGCAAGGCTTGGGGCAGCCTGGGATGTCAGAGGGAGCTCAGCAAGGCCTGGGGCAGCCTGGGATGTCAGAGGGAGCTCAGCAAGGCCTGGGGCAGCCTGGGATGTCAGAGGGAGCTCAGCAAGGCTTAGGGCAGCCTGGGATGTCAGAGGGAGCTCAGCAAGGCCTGGGGCAGCCTGGGATGTCCCAGGGAGCTCAGCAAGGCTTGGGGCAGCCTGGGATGTCCCAGGGAGCTCAGCAAGGCCTGGGGCAGCCTGGGATGTCAGGGAGCTCAGCAAGGCTTGGGGCAGCCTGGGATGTCAGGGAGCTCAGCAAGGCTTGGGGCAGCCTGGGATGTCAGAGGGAGCTCAGCAAGGCCTGGGGCAGCCTGGGATGTCAGAGGGAGCTCAGCAAGGCTTGGGGCAGCCTGGGATGTCAGAGGGAGCTCAGCAAGGCTTAGGGCAGCCTGGGATGTCAGAGGGAGCTCAGCAAGGCCTGGGGCAGCCTGGGATGTCAGAGGGAGCTCAGCAAGGCTTGGGGCAGCCTGGGATGTCAGAGGGAGCTCAGCAAGGCTTGGGGCAGCCTGGGATGTCCCAGGGAGCTCAGCAAGGCTTGGGGCAGCCTGGGATGTCAGAGGGAGCTCAGCAAGGCCTGGGGCAGCCTGGGATGTCCCAGGGGGGCTCAGCAAGGCGTGGGGCAGCCTGGGATGTCAGAGGGAGCTCAGCAAGGCTTGGGGCAGCCTGGGATGTCAGAGGGAGCTCAGCAAGGCTTGGGGCAGCCTGGGATGTCCCAGGGAGCTCAGCAAGGCCTGGGGCAGCCTGGGATGTCCCTGGGAGCTCAGCAAGGCTTGGGGCAGCCTGGGATGTCAGAGGGAGCTCAGCAAGGCTTAGGGCAGCCTGGGATGTCCCAGGGAGCTCAGCAAGGCCTGGGGCAGCCTGGGATGTCAGAGGGAGCTCAGCAAGGCTTGGGGCAGCCTGGGATGTCCCAGGGAGCTCAGCAAGGCTTGGGGCAGCCTGGGATGTCCCAGGGAGCTCAGCAAGGCCTGGGGCAGCCTGGGATGTCCCTGGGAGCTCAGCAAGGCCTGGGGCAGCCTGGGATGTCAGAGGGAGCTCAGCAAGGCCTGGGGCAGCCTGGGATGTCAGAGGGAGCTCAGCAAGGCTTGGGGCAGCCTGGGATGTCCCAGGGAGTTCAGCACTGGAGGGGTTCAGCTTGAGAGCTGCCTCTGGTTTGAGTTTTCTTGGCTTGGCTGTTACAGGCCAGAGCTGCTCTGGCATGTGCAGAGCTGCCCAGCTCCTGCACTGGAAGAGCTGCCCTGAGAGCTCCTCCTGGAGCATCACTTCTGCTCACAGGCAAAGCTGTGGACAGTGTTTGAGTTTCTGCTTCCAGCTGCCTCTGAGCTGCAGGGGCCTCCCTGTTCCCAGCTTGCTCTGAAGCAGCAGAGCTTTGTGCTTGGCCAGTTCCAGGCTGAGTCCTTCAGGTAGTGCAGGATGGCAGAGGAGCAGTGGAACATGTAGGAGGACAATAGGCTGTTGTGTTGGGCTCAGAGGAGTGGAAGGAAGGGCTGAGGCTGCTCTGTGTAATTAGAGAGGAGAGGAACTCTCCTGCCTGTGCTGTGCAATCACTGCAGGAGAGTGGGAAACAAGGATGAAAGCCTTTGAGTCACAGCAGCCTCCCACTGCAGCTCAGAGCTGCCAGCCTGCTCCTCTCCCTTTCCCATCCTTGATCAGTCTGCTCAGGGACTGTGTGCAGCACAGAAGGCTAAATAAAGGCTCTGAATCCTGCAGCAAGCCAGGAGCTGGGCTGAATATTGCTGCCAGCAGAGCTGGGCCCTGGGGTGCCTCATGGTTAAGCTGCCTGGAGCAGCAGCTTGCTTGGCCCCTGGCTCAGAAGGCCTCTGAAGAAGTGCTGGCAGGGAGGGGAGGGCAGAGGTTTGCCCTGCAGGCTTCCTGTGCCTGTGGAACTGTCAGCTCTTGAGCAGGGAGAGGGCTGGGGGGAGGCCTGGCTGGGCCTTGCAGGGCTGCTGGGCACAAAAGCTGTTAGGGTGCAACAGGAGCAGGCTGACATCACCTTGTGGCCTTTACATGAGGTGGTGGCAGCAGGCAGGCAGCAGAAGCAGAGCCAGCAGGGCCAGGGAGGGGATTCTGCCCCTCTGCTCCACTCTGCTGAGACCTCCCCTGCAGCTCTGGGGCCAGCTCTGGAGCCTCTGTGCCAGGAAGGCTCTGGAGGGGCTGGAAGGTGTCCAGAGCAGGGCCAGGAGGAGGAGCAGAGGGCTGGAGCTGCTCTGCTCTGCAGACAGCCTGAGAGAGTTGGGGTTGTGCAGGCTGGAGAGGAGAAGGCTCCCAGGAGACCTCCTTGTGGCCTCCCAGGAGCTGCAGGGGGCTGCAGGAAAGCTGGGGAGGGACTTTGGAGGGTGAGGGAGGGATAGGGCTGGGGGGGATGGAGCAGAACTAGAAGGGGGAGATGGAGATTGGCTGTGAGGAGAAGTTGTTGGGCAGGAGGGTGGTGAGAGCCTGGCCCAGGCTGCCCAGGGAGGTGGTGGAAGCCTCCTGGCTGGAGGTGTTTGCAGCCAGGCTGGAGGTGGCTGTGAGCAAGCTGCTGTGGTGTGAGGTGTCCCTGGGCATGGCAGGGGCTTGGAGCTGGCTGAGCCTTGAGCTCCCTTCACTCCCCAATAATTCTCTGGTTTGCTGCATAAATAAGAGAGCAGCCCTGGACAGCCCTGGACAGCCCTGGGCCAGCTCTTGTGACCTCTACAGAGAGTGTGGCTGCAAGTGGAGCTTCTGCTGGTGTGGCACTGGCTGAGGAGCAGCTCAGGAGCCTTCAGCAGTGGTAGGTTCTGTGTGGAGCCAGAGCAGGGCACCTCAGTGAGTTCAGGCTCTGAGCTAACCTGCTGCAAACAGCTGAAGCTAAACCAACCCCAGGACAAAAGGCATTCAGGCAATGATTCATGGCTCAAGAGATTTGCTCTTGGGTTCCCAGCCTCTGTACCCAGCCTGGCTGTTGCCCTCCCTGGCACTTCCCCTCCCTGTGGTGCTTTACTGCAGCTCCTTCTGCCTTTGAGATTCATGGAGTCACAGATGGGTTGGGTTGGAAGGGAGCTCAAAGCTCAGCCAGCTCCAGCCCCCTGCCATGCCCAGGGACACCTCCCACCAGCACAGCTTGCTCCAGGCCTCATCCAGCCTGGTCCTGAACACCTCCAGGCAGGACACAGCCACAGCCTCCCTGGGCAGCCTGTGCCAGAGTCTCCCCAAGGCATCAGGCTCCAGGCATCCAGGTGGTACCTTGGGGAGTTCAGCCTGGAGAGGAGAAGGCTCTGGGTAGACCTAAGAGCAACCTTCCAGTGCCTGAAGGGGCAGGAGCTGGGAGCAGGAGCTGGGGGCAGGAGCTGGGGGCAGGAGCTGGGAGCAGGAGGCAGGGCAGGAGCTGGGAGCAGGAGCTGGGAGCAGGAGGCAGGGCAGGAGCTGGGAGCAGGAGCTGGGAGCAGGAGGCAGGGCAGGAGCTGGGAGCAGGAGCTGGGAGCAGGAGGAGGCAGGGCAGGAGGCAGGGCAGGAGCTGGGAGCAGGAGCTGGGAGCAGGAGGCAGGGCAGGAGCTGGGAGCAGGAGCTGGGGGCAGGAGCTGGGGGCAGGAGCTGGGAGCAGGAGGCAGGGCAGGAGCTGGGGGCAGGAGCTGGGGGCAGGAGGCAGGGCAGGAGCTGGGAGCAGGAGGCAGGGCAGGAGCTGGGAGCAGGAGCTGGGAGCAGGAGGCAGGGCAGGAGCTGGGGGCAGGAGCTGGGGGCAGGAGGCAGGGCAGGAGCTGGGAGCAGGAGGCAGGGCAGGAGCTGGGGGCAGGAGGCAGGGCAGGAGGCAGGGCAGGAGCTGGGAGCAGGAGGAGGCAGGGCAGGAGCTGGGGGCAGGAGGCAGGGCAGGAGGCAGGGCAGGAGCTGGGAGCAGGAGGAGGCAGGGCAGGAGCTGGGGGCAGGAGGAGGCAGGGCAGGAGCTGGGAGCAGGAGGAGGCAGGGCAGGAGCTGGGAGCAGGAGGCAGGGCAGGAGCTGGGAGCAGGAGGCAGGGCAGGAGCTGGGGGCAGGAGGCAGGGCAGGAGGCAGGGCAGGAGCTGGGAGCAGGAGGAGGCAGGGCAGGAGCTGGGGGCAGGAGCTGGGAGCAGGAGGCAGGGCAGGAGCTGGGGGCAGGAGGAGGCAGGGCAGGAGCTGGGGGCAGGAGCTGGGAGCAGGAGGCAGGGCAGGAGCCGGGAGCAGGAGGCAGGGCAGGAGCTGGGAGCAGGAGGAGGCAGGGCAGGAGCTGGGGGCAGGAGGAGGCAGGGCAGGAGCTGGGAGCAGGAGGAGGCAGGGCAGGAGCTGGGAGCAGGAGGCAGGGCAGGAGCTGGGAGCAGGAGGAGGCAGGGCAGGAGCTGGGGGCAGGAGGAGGCAGGGCAGGAGCTGGGAGCAGGAGGAGGCAGGGCAGGAGCTGGGGGCAGGAGGAGGCAGGGCAGGAGGCAGGGCAGGAGCTGGGGGCAGGAGGAGGCAGGGCAGGAGGCAGGGCAGGAGCTGGGAGCAGGAGCTGGGAGCAGGAGGCAGGGCAGGAGCTGGGGGCAGGAGGAGGCAGGGCAGGAGCTGGGGGGCAGGAGGCAGGACAGGAGCTGGGAGCAGGAGGAGGCAGGGCAGGAGCTGGGAGCAGGAGCTGGGAGCAGGAGCTGGGAGCAGGAGGCAGGGCAGGAGCTGGGGGCAGGAGGCAGGGCAGGAGCTGGGAGCAGGAGCTGGGAGCAGGAGCTGGGAGCAGGAGGCAGGGCAGGAGCTGGGAGCAGGAGCTGGGAGCAGGAGCTGGGAGCAGGAGGCAGGGCAGGAGCTGGGAGCAGGAGGCAGGGCAGGAGCTGGGGGCAGGAGCTGGGGGCAGGAGGCAGGGCAGGAGCTGGGGGCAGGAGGCAGGGCAGGAGCTGGGAGCAGGAGCTGGGAGCAGGAGGCAGGGCAGGAGCCGGGAGCAGGAGCTGGGAGCAGGAGGCAGGGCAGGAGCTGGGAGCAGGAGGAGGCAGGGCAGGAGCTGGGGGGCAGGAGGCAGGACAGGAGCTGGGAGCAGGAGGAGGCAGGGCAGGAGCTGGGAGCAGGAGCTGGGGCAGGAGGCAGGGCAGGAGCTGGGGGCAGGAGGAGGCAGGGCAGGAGCTGGGGGCAGGAGCTGGGGCAGGAGGCAGGGCAGGAGCTGGGGGCAGGAGGAGGCAGGGCAGGAGCTGGGAGCAGGAGGCAGGGCAGGAGCTGGGGGCAGGAGGCAGGGCAGGAGCTGGGGGCAGGAGGCAGGGCAGGAGGCAGGGCAGGAGCTGGGAGCAGGAGGAGGCAGGGCAGGAGCTGGGGGCAGGAGCTGGGAGCAGGAGCTGGGGGCAGGAGGCAGGGCAGGAGCTGGGAGCAGGAGGAGGCAGGGCAGGAGCTGGGGGCAGGAGGCAGGGCAGGAGGCAGGGCAGGAGCCGGGAGCAGGAGGAGGCAGGGCAGGAGCTGGGGGCAGGAGGCAGGGCAGGAGGCAGGGCAGGAGCTGGGAGCAGGAGGAGGCAGGGCAGGAGCTGGGGGCAGGAGGCAGGGCAGGAGCTGGGAGCAGGAGGAGGCAGGGCAGGAGCTGGGAGCAGGAGGCAGGGCAGGAGCTGGGAGCAGGAGGAGGCAGGGCAGGAGCTGGGAGCAGGAGGAGGCAGGGCAGGAGGCAGGGCAGGAGCTGGGGGGAGCAGGAGGCAGGGCAGGAGCTGGGAGCAGGAGGAGGCAGGAGCTGGGAGGCAGGGCAGGAGCTGGGGGCAGGAGGAGGCAGGGCAGGAGGCAGGGCAGGAGCTGGGGGAGCAGGAGGCAGGCAGGGCAGCAGGAGCTGGGAGCAGGAGGCAGGGCAGGAGCTGGGAGCAGGAGGCAGGGCAGGAGCTGGGGGCAGGAGGAGGCAGGGCAGGAGCTGGGGGGCAGGAGGCAGGACAGGAGCTGGGAGCAGGAGCTGGGAGCAGGAGCTGGGAGCAGGAGGCAGGGCAGGAGCTGGGGGCAGGAGCTGGGGGCAGGAGGCAGGGCAGGAGCTGGGAGCAGGAGCTGGGAGCAGGAGGCAGGGCAGGAGCTGGGGGCAGGAGGCAGGGCAGGAGCTGGGGGCAGGAGCTGGGAGCAGGAGGCAGGACAGGAGCTGGGAGCAGGAGGAGGCAGGGCAGGAGCTGGGGGGCAGGAGGCAGGACAGGAGCTGGGAGCAGGAGGAGGCAGGGCAGGAGCTGGGGGGCAGGAGGAGGCAGGGCAGGAGGCAGGGCAGGAGCTGGGGGGAGCAGGAGGCAGGGCAGGAGCTGGGAGCAGGAGCTGGGAGCAGGAGGCAGGGCAGGAGCTGGGAGCAGGAGGCAGGACAGGAGCTGGGAGCAGGAGGAGGCAGGGCAGGAGGCAGGGCAGGAGCTGGGAGCAGGAGGAGGCAGGGCAGGAGGCAGGGCAGGAGCTGGGGGGAGCAGGAGGCAGGGCAGGAGCTGGGAGCAGGAGCTGGGAGCAGGAGGCAGGGCAGGAGCTGGGAGCAGGAGGCAGGGCAGGAGGCAGGGCAGGAGCTGGGAGCAGGAGGCAGGGCAGGAGCTGGGAGCAGGAGCTGGGAGCAGGAGGCAGGGCAGGAGCTGGGAGCAGGAGCTGGGGGCAGGAGGCAGGGCAGGAGCTGGGAGCAGGAGCTGGGAGCAGGAGCTGGGAGCAGGAGGCAGGGCAGGAGCTGGGGGCAGGAGCTGGGAGCAGGAGGCAGGGCAGGAGCTGGGGGCAGGAGGCAGGGCAGGAGGCAGGGCAGGAGGGGGGGCAGGAGGCAGGGCAGGAGCTGGGAGCAGGAGGAGGCAGGGCAGGAGGCAGGGCAGGAGCTGGGGGGAGCAGGAGGCAGGGCAGGAGCTGGGAGCAGGAGCTGGGAGCAGGAGGCAGGGCAGGAGCTGGGAGCAGGAGGCAGGGCAGGAGCTGGGAGCAGGAGGCAGGGCAGGAGGCAGGGCAGGAGCTGGAAGCAGGAGGCAGGGCAGGAGCTGGGAGCAGGAGCTGGGAGCAGGAGGCAGGGCAGGAGCTGGGGGCAGGAGCTGGGGGCAGGAGGCAGGGCAGGAGCTGGGAGCAGGAGCTGGGAGCAGGAGGCAGGGCAGGAGCTGGGGGGCAGGAGGAGGCAGGGCAGGAGGCAGGGCAGGAGGCAGGGCAGGAGCTGGGAGCAGGAGGAGGCAGGGCAGGAGGCAGGGCAGGAGGCAGGGCAGGAGCTGGGGGGAGCAGGAGGCAGGGCAGGAGCTGGGGGGAGCAGGAGGCAGGGCAGGAGCTGGGAGCAGGAGGAGGCAGGGAGGAGGCAGGGCAGGAGCTGGGGAGCAGGAGGCAGGGCAGGAGCTGGGAGCAGGAGGCAGGGCAGGAGGCAGGGCAGGAGCTGGGGGGGGAGGCAGGGCAGGAGGCAGGGCAGGAGCTGGGAGCAGGAGGCAGGGCAGGAGGCAGGGCAGGAGCTGGGGGCAGGAGGCAGGGCAGGAGGCAGGGCAGGAGCTGGGGGCAGGAGGCAGGGCAGGAGGCAGGGCAGGAGCTGGGGGCAGGAGGCAGGGCAGGAGGCAGGGCAGGAGCTGGGGGCAGGCAGGGCAGAAGGCAGGGCAGGAGGCAGGGCAGGAGCTGGGGGGAGCAGGAGGCAGGGCAGGAGCTGGGGGAGCAGGAGGCAGGGCAGGAGCTGGGAGCAGGAGGAGGCAGGGCAGGAGGCAGGGCAGGAGCTGGGGGGAGCAGGAGGCAGGGCAGGAGCTGGGGGCAGGAGGCAGGGCAGGAGGCAGGGCAGGAGCTGGGGGCAGGAGGCAGGGCAGGAGGCAGGGCAGGAGCTGGGGGCAGGAGGCAGGGCAGGAGGCAGGGCAGGAGCTGGGGGCAGGAGCTGGGGGCAGGAGGAGGCAGGGCAGGAGGCAGGGCAGAAGGCAGGGCAGGAGGCAGGGCAGGAGCTGGGGGCAGGAGCTGGGGGAGGCAGGAGGCAGGGCAGAAGGCAGGGCAGGAGGCAGGAGGCAGGAGGCAGGCAGGAGGCAGGGCAGGAGGCAGGGCAGGAGGCAGGGCAGGAGGCAGGGCAGGAGCTGGGGGGGGCAGGAGGCAGGGCAGGAGCTGGGAGCAGGAGCTGGGAGCAGGAGGCAGTAGGTTATTTTGAGCAATGTTTTCATAGCATCTCAGAATGCTCTGGGTTGGAAGGGAGCTCCAGAGCTCCTCCAGTCCAACCCCTGCACTCAGCAGGGACATCCTCCACTGGAGCAGGCTGCCCAGAGCCCTCTCCAGCCTCACCTGGAAGATCTCCAGGGCTGGAGCCTCAACCCCCTCCCTGGGCAACCTGCTGCAGTGCTCCAGCAGCCTCCTGGGGCAGAACTTGTTCCTCACATCCAATCTCAATCTGCTCTGCTCTGCTTTGAAGCCATTGCCCCTGGGCCTGGCCCTGCAGGCCTTTGGGAGCAGTCTCTCCCCAGCAGCTTTCCTGTAGCCCCTTCAGGTACTGGAAGGTTGCTCTTAGGTCTACCCAGAGCCTTCTCCTCCCTGGGCTGAACACCCCCAGCTCCCTCAGCCTGGGCTCACAGCAGAGCTGCTCCAACCCCCTGACCATTTCCATGGCCTCCCCTGGACCCTCTCCATCAGGTCCAGGTCCTTGCTGTGTTGAGGGCTCCAGAGCTGGGCACAGTTTTGGAGGGTCTCAGCCTGTGATCAGTTTGGCTTTGCAGAGGCTGTGGGAGGAGGAGAGGGGAGCAGGGAATGTCCTGGGGTGCTGCAGGGTGCTCTGTCTGCTTGCAGGTGCTGCTCAAAGCAAGGAAGCTGAGTGCCTCAGTGCCCCTTCAGCCCTCTGGGGGCCAGGTCACACTCTGGCACTGCCTGTCTGGAAGCACAAAGCCACAGCAGTGTCAAACTCCCTGGGTGTGATCTGTGCTGGTAGCTTCCAGGACTTAATGAGTGTGAATTAAGGGAATGAGAGCAGGGCAGGCAAGCTCTGAGAGGTTGTGTGAAGAACAAACTCAACAACCACCCAACCCCCCCCAGAACAATCAAACAGAGAAGCAGAAAACCACAGCCCCCCAAAACCTTGATGCCAAACCAGAATCACAGACTGGCTCAGGTTGGAAGGGACCTTTGTCCCCAGCCCCCTCAGCCTGTGCTCCCAGCAGAGCTGCTCCAGCCCTGGCAGCATCTCTGTGGCCTCCTCTGGCCTCTCTCCAGCAGCTCTGTGTCCTCCTCCTGCTGGGGACAGCAGAGCTGGAGGCAGGACTGGAGATGAGGTCTGAGCAGAGCAGAGCCCAGGGGCAGAATCCCTTCTGCTGCCCTCTGCCTACCCTGCTCTGGCTGCAGCCAGCACACAGCTGCCTGAGGGCTGCAGGAGGCTCTGCTGGCTCCTGGGGAGCTGCTCAGCACCCAGCAGCCCCAAGGCTCTTTCTTCAGGGCTGCTCTCAACCCCCTCTGCACCCAGCCTGGGTCTGTGCCTGGGGTAGGCCCAACCCAGCTGCAGGCCCTTGCCCTGTGCCTTGTTGCCCCTCCTGCAGCTGGCCCTGGCCACTTCTCAAGCCTGTCAAGATCCCTCTGGATGGATCCCTGCCCTGCAGTCAATCCAGCACCACACAGCTTGGGGGCAGCAGCAGACTTTTCAGACTCACCAAGTGTGGGGAAGGTGAACTGCTCCTCACCTGTGACCCCTGCCTGGCACTTGGAATGTGTGCTGCTGGAGCAGGAGCAGGAGGAGCTGTGGCTCCTGCCCTCCAGCCAGCAGTGCCTGGGGCTGTGCTTTGTCTCTGCTGGTGCAGGGCCCTCTGCCTCTCCTCCTCCTGCAGCTGCTTGGTTGCCTTCAGTCACACTGCTCCCAGTCAGAGTTCTGGCATTACCACTTAGGCTTCTGCCCCTGTGACCAGGCTTGACCTTCAGAGCTGACCTGTGGCCTGAAGCTTCCACAGCAGCCTCCAGTCAGCACCCAGCCCAGCCTGGGAAGCCTGCTGGCTGGCAGGGCAGGGCAGGGCAGGGCAGGGCAGGGCAGGGCAGGGCAGGGCAGGGAAGGGAAGGGAAGGGCAGGGCAGGGAAGGGAAGGGCAGGACAGGGAAGGGAAGGGCAGGGAAGGGCAGGGCAGGGAAGGACAGGGCAGGGCAGGGCAGGACAGGGCAGGGCAGGACAGGGCAGGGCAGGGAAGGGCAGGGCAGGACAGGGCAGGGAAGGGAAGGGAAGGGCAGGCAGGGCAGGGCAGGGAAGGGCAGGGCAGGACAGGGCAGGGAAGGGCAGGACAGGGCACGGCAGGGAAGGGCAGGGAAGGGCAGGACAGGGAAGGGAAGGACAGGACAGGGCAGGGAAGGGCAGGGCAGGGAAGGGCAGGACAGGGAAGGGCAGGGCAGGGAAGGGAAGGGCAGGGAAGGGAAGGGCAGGGCAGGACAGGGAAGGGAAGAGCAGGACAGGGAAGGGAAGAGCAGGACAGGGCAGGGAAGGGAAGGGTAGGGCAGGGAAGGGCAGAACAGGGAAGGGCAGGACAGGGCAGGGAAGGGAAGGGTAGGGCAGGGAAGGGCAGAACAGGGAAGGGCAGGACAGGGAAGGGAAGGGCAGGGCAGGACAGGGCAGGGAAGGGCAGGGCAGGGAAGGGAAGGGCAGGGCAGGGAAGGGAAGGGCAGGGCAGGGCAGGGAAGGGAAGGGCAGGGCAGGGAAGGGAAGGGCAGGGAAGGGCAGAACAGGGAAGGGCAGGACAGGGCAGGGAAGGGCAGGGCAGGACAGGGCAGGGAAGGGAAGGGCAGGCAGGGCAGGGAAGGGAAGGGTAGGGCAGGGAAGGGCAGAACAGGGAAGGGCAGGACAGGGCAGGGAAGGGCAGGGCAGGACAGGGCAGGGAAGGGAAGGGCAGGCAGGGCAGGGAAGGGAAGGGTAGGGCAGGGAAGGGCAGAACAGGGAAGGGCAGGACAGGGCAGGGAAGGGCAGGACAGGGCAGGACAGGGCAGGGAAGTGAAGGGCAGGCAGGGCAGGGAAGGGCAGGGCAGGACAGGGAAGGGAAGGGCAGGGAAGGGAAGGGCAGGGTAGGGCAGGGAAGGGAAGGGAAGGGCAGGGCAGGACAGGGCAGGGAAGGGCAGGGAAGGGAAGGGCAGGGAAGGGAAGGGAAGGTCAGGGCAGGGAAGGGAAGGGAAGGGAAGGGCAGGACAGGGCAGGGAAGGGAAGGGAAAGGCAGGACAGGACAGGGCAGGGCAGGGTAGGGCAGGGCAGGGAAGGGAAGGGAAGGGCAGGGAAGGGAAGGGAAGGGCAGGGCAGGGCAGGGCAGGGCAGGGCAGGGAAGGGAAGGGAAGGGAAGGGAAGGGAAGGGCAGGGCAGGGAAGGGAAGGGAAGGGAAGGGAAGGGCAGGGAAGGGAAGGGAAGGGCAGGGCTTGGCTGCCCCTCCTGCAGTGCCCAGGGCTCCCCTCTGCTCTACAGCAAATCAGCAAGTGCCGAGTGTGGTGTTCTGTCTCTGGGCATCTCCCTGGGGGTTGGGTGCCAGGCCAGGCTCCAAGGAGCAGTAGGTCACCTCCTGCCACTTCCTAAGGGCTGTTCAGAAGTGCAGAGCATCAGAGCTGGGCTCCAGCCATGCCATGCTCTGCTCAGTGGCTGTGGGGCAAGTTCTGAGCCCTCCCTGCCATGCTGCTCTTTGCCTCTTTCCTTCTGGGTCTGTGTCAGTCCTGTGCCTGCCTCTTGCCCTGCAGTGTTTCTCTTGGCTTGCTCTTTCCTGCACTCCATGTCCTCTGAGGAGGTTTCTGTCAGCCAGGTTGACCTTGGTGCTCCCAGCTGCCTCCCTCCCAGCAGCTCCACGCTGAGTGCTCTGTGTGTGCCAGCAGATGCTGCTCACTGCACAGCTCTCTGTGCTGCTGCTCTTGGGCTGCCTGCACTTGCCATGGCTTTGTTGTGTCAGACCCACTCACAGCTGCCAGAGGGAAGCATGGCTCTGGGGTGTGGATCCATCCTTCCTCAGGCACCTTGCACGTGGCTGTGGTTGGTGCTGAGCCTGTCCTGGAGCCCTCCGCACTCCTGGGCCTGAGGCAGCTGCTGCTCCCTGGTCGTGTCTGAGGGATGTTCCCATGGCTAGCATGGTGCATAGGGACCCCAACAAATGTCACACAGAGGCTTGCAGCTGTCTGGGAGCCAGCTGTGAGCTTGGGCAGGGATGGCTGAGCTGACTTTGAGCCCTGCTGAAGGTTTTTGTTGGGAAGCAGTCCCCAGCTCTGCATAGAAAAAAGGCTTCTGCTGTAGACCAGGACAGAGCTCTGCCGAGCAGCAGGAACAGCTGCAGCAGATTCCTGCAGTGCAATCCACCTCTGGCCCCATTTGGGGACCTGCCCTCTGCCCCTACACTCCCTGCCCCTGCGCTCCCTGCCCCTGCGCTCCCTGCCCCTGCGCTCCCTGCCCCTGCGCTCCCTCTGCTCCCTGCCCCTGTGCTCCCTGCCCCTGCGCTCCCTCTGCTCCCTGCCCCTGCGCTCCCTGCCCCTGCGCTCCCTGCCCCTGCGCTCCCTGCCCCTGCGCTCCCTCTGCTCCCTGCCCCTGCGCTCCCTGCCCCTGCGCTCCCTGCCCCTGCGCTCCTCTGCTCCCTGCCCCTGAGCTCCCTGCCCCTGCGCTCCCTGCCCCTGCGCCCTGCCCCGCTCCCTCTGCTCCCTGCCCCTGCGCTCCCTGCCCCTGCGCTCCCTGCCCCTGCGCTCCCTGCCCCTGCGCGCCCTCCGCTCCCTGCCCCTGCGCTCCCTGCCCCTGCGCTCCCTGCCCCTGCGCTCCCTCTGCTCCCTGCCCCTGTGCTCCCTGCCCCTGCGCTCCCTGCCCCTGCGCTCCCTCTGCTCCCTGCCCCTGCGCTCCCTGCCCCTGCGCTCCCTGCCCCTGCGCTCCCTCTGCTCCCTGCCCCTGCGCTCCCTGCCCCTGCGCTCCCTGCCCCTGCGCTCCCTCTGCTCCCTGCCCCTGAGCTCCCTGCCCCTGCGCTCCTGCCCTGCCCCTGCGCTCCCTGCCCCTGCCCCGCTCCCTCTGCTCCCTGCCCCTGTGCTCCCTGCCCCTGCGCTCCCTGCCCCTGCCCCTGCGCTCCCTGCCCCTGCCCCTGCGCTCCCTCCCTGCCCCTGCGCTCCCTGCCCCTGCGCTGCCCCTGCGCTCCCTGCCCCTGCTCCCTGCCCCTGCTCCCTGCCCCTGCTCCCTGCCCCTGCTCCCTGCCCCTGCGCTCCCTGCTCCCTGCCCCTGTGCTCCCTGCCCCTGCGCTCCTGCCCCTGCGCTCCCTGCCCCTGCTCCCCTGCCCCCTGCCCTGCGCTCCCTGCCCCTGCGCTCCCTCTGCTCCCTTCCCCTGTGCTCCCTGCCCCTGCGCTCCCTGCCCCTGCACTCCCTGCCCCTGTGCTCCCTGCCCCTGCGCTCCCTGCCCCTGCGCTCCCTCTGCTCCCTTCCCCTGTGCTCCCTGCCCCTGCGCTCCCTGCCCCTGCACTCCCTGCCCCTCTGCTCCCTGCCCCTGCGCTCGCTGCCCCTGCGCTCCCTGCCCCTGCGCTCCCTCTGCTCCCTGCCCCTGTGCTCCCTGCCCCTGTGCTCCCTGCCCCTACCCCTGTGCTCCCTGCCCCTGCGCTCCTGCCCCTGTGCTCCCTCTGCTCCCTGCCCCTGCGCTCCCTGCCCCTGTGCTCGCTGCCCCTGCGCTCCCTCTGCTCCCTGCCCCTGCGCTCCTCTGCTCCCTGCCCCTGTGCTCCCTGCCCCTGCACTCCCTGCCCCTGCGCTCCCTCTGCTCCCTGCCCCTGTGCTCCCTGCCCCTGTGCTCCCTGCCCCTGCGCTCCCTGCCCCTGCGCTCCCTCTGCTCCCTGCCCCTGTGCTCCCTGCCCCTGCGCTCCCTGCCCCTGCACTCCCTGCCCCTGCGCTCCCTGCGTTCCCTGCCCCTGCACTCCCTGCCCCTGCGCTCCCTGCCCCTGCCTCCCTGCCCCTCGTTCCCTGCCCCTGCACTCCCTGCCCCCTCCCTGAGTTCCCTGCCCCTGCTCCCTGCCTCTGAGCTCCCTGCCCCTGCACTCCCTGCCCCTGCACTCCCTGCCCCTGCGCTCCCTGCCCCTGCACTCCCTGCCCCTGCGCTCCCTGCCCCTGCGTTCCCTGCCCCTGAGCTCCCTGCCTCTGAGCTCCCTGCCCCTGCACTCCCTGCCCCTGCACTCCCTGCCCCTGCGCTCCCTGCCCCTGCACTCCCTGCCCCTGCGTTCCCTGCCCCTGAGCTCCCTGCCCCTGAGCTCCCTGCCCCTGCGCTCCCTGCCCCTGTGCTCCCTGCCCCTGCGCTCCCTGCCCCTGAGCTCCCTGCCCCTGCGCTCCCTCTGCTCCCTGCCCCTGCGCTCCCTGCCCCTGCGCCCCTGCCCCTGCTCGCTGCCCCTGCGCTCCCTACCCCTGCACTCCCTGCCCCTCGTTCCCTGCCCCTGAGCTCCCTGCCCCTGAGCTCCCTGCCCCTGCGCTCCCTGCCCCTGTGCTCCCTGCCCCTGCGCTCCCTGCCCCTGAGCTCCCTGCCCCTGCGCTCCCTCTGCTCCCTGCCCCTGCACTCCCTGCCCCTGTGCTCCCTGCCCCTGTGCTCCCTGCCCCTGCGCTCCCTGCCCCTGCGCTCCCTCTGCTCCCTGCCCCTGTGCTCCCTGCCCCTGTGCTCCCTGCCCCTGCGCTCCCTGCCCCTGCGCTCCCTCTGCTCCCTGCCCCTGTGCTCCCTGCCCCTGCGCTCCCTGCCCCTGCGCTCCCTCTGCTCCCTGCCCCTGCGCTCCCTGCCCCTGCACTCCCTGCCCCTGCGCTCCCTGCCCCTGCGCTCCCTGCCCCTGCGTTCCCTGCCCCTGAGCTCCCTGCCCCTGCGCTCCCTGCCCCTGCGCTCCCTGCCCCTGCGCTCCCTGCCCCTGAGCTCCCTGCCCCTGAGCTCCCTGCCCCTGAGCTCCTGCCCCTGCGCTCCCTCTGCTCCCTGCCCCTGTGCTCCCTGCCCCTGCGCTCCCTGCCCCTGCCCCTGTGCTCCCTGCCCCTGAGCTCCCTCTGCTCCCTGCCCCTGAGCTCCCTGCCCCTGAGCTCCCTGCCCCTGCGCTCCCTCTGCTCCCTGCCCCTGTGCTCCCTGCCCCTGTGCTCCCTGCCCCTGCTCCCTGCCCCTGCTCCCTGCCCCTCCCTCTGCTCCCTGCCCCTGCGCGCTCCCTGCCCCTCTGCTCCCTGCCCCTGCGCTCCCTGCCCCTGCGCTCCCTGCCCCTGCGCTCCCTGCCCCTGAGCTCCCTGCCCCTGCGCTCCCTGCCCCTGCACTCCCTGCCCCTGCGTTCCCTGCCCCTGAGCTCCCTGCCCCTGCACTCCCTGCCCCTGCGCTCCCTGCCCCTGCACTCCCTGCCCCTGCGTTCCCTGCCCCTGAGCTCCCTGCCCCTGAGCTCCCTGCCCCTGCACTCCCTGCCCCTGCGCTCCCTGCCCCTGCACTCCCTGCCCCTGCGTTCCCTGCCCCTGAGCTCCCTGCCCCTGAGCTCCCTGCCCCTGCGTTCCCTGCCCCTGAGCTCCCTGCCCCTGAGCTCCCTGCCCCTGCACTCCCTGCCCCTGCGCTCCCTGCCCCTGCACTCCCTGCCCCTGCGTTCCCTGCCCCTGAGCTCCCTGCCCCTGCACTCCCTGCCCCTGCGCTCCCTGCCCCTGCACTCCCTGCCCCTGCGTTCCCTGCCCCTGAGCTCCCTGCCCCTGAGCTCCCTGCCCCTGCACTCCCTGCCCCTGCGCTCCCTGCCCCTGCACTCCCTGCCCCTGCGTTCCCTGCCCCTGAGCTCCCTGCCCCTGAGCTCCCTGCCCCTGCACTCCCTGCCCCTGCGCTCCCTGCCCCTGCGTTCCCTGCCCCTGCATTCCCTGCCCCTGAGCTCCCTGCCCCTGAGCTCCCTGCCCCTGCGTTCCCTGCCCCTGAGCTCCCTGCCCCTGAGCTCCCTGCCCCTGCGCTCCTGCCCCTGCACTCCCTGCCCCTCGTTCCCTGCCCCTGAGCTCCCTGCCCCTGCACTCCCTGCCCCTGCGCTCCCTGCCCCTGCACTCCCTGCCCCTGCGTTCCCTGCCCCTGAGCTCCCTGCCCCTGAGCTCCCTGCCCCTGCGCTCCCTGCCCCTGTGCTCCCTGCCCCTGCGCTCCCTGCCCCTGAGCTCCCTGCCCCTGCGCTCCCTCTGCTCCCTGCCCCTGCGCTCCCTGCCCCTGCGCTCCCTGCCCCTGCGCTCCCTCTGCTCCCTGCCCCTGTGCTCCCTGCCCTGCGCTCCCTCTGCTCCCTGCCCCTGTGCTCCCTGCCCCTGCGCTCCCTGCCCCTGCGCTCCCTCTGCTCCCTGCCCCTGAGCTCCCTGCCCCTGCGCTCCCTGCCCCTGCGCTCCCTCTGCTCCCTGCCCCTGCGCTCCCTGCCCCTGCGCTCCCTGCCCCTGCGCTCCCTCTGCTCCCTGCCCCTGTGCTCCCTGCCCCTGCGCTCCCTGCCCCTGCGCTCCCTCTGCTCCCTGCCCCTGCGCTCCCTGCCCCTGCGCTCCCTGCCCCTGCGCTCCTCTGCTCCCTGCCCCTGTGCTCCCTGCCCCTGCGCTCCCTGCCCCTGCGCTCCCTGCCCCTGCTCACCCTCTGCTCCCTGCCCCTGCGCTCCCTGCCCCTGCGCTCCCTGCCCCTGCGCTCCCTCTGCTCCCTGCCCCTGCGCTCCCTGCCCCTGCACTCCTGCCCCTGCACTCCCTGCCCCTGCGCTCCCTGCCCCTGCACTCCCTGCCCCTGCGTTCCCTGCCCCTGAGCTCCCTGCCCCTGAGCTCCCTGCCCCTGCGCTCCCTGCCCCTGTGCTCCCTGCCCCTGTGCTCCCTGCCCCTGCGCTCCTGCCCCTGCGCTCCCTCTGCTCCCTGCCCCTGCGCTCCCTGCCCCTGCGCTCGCTGCCCCTGCGCTCCCTACCCCTGCACTCCCTGCCCCTGCGTTCCCTGCCCCTGAGCTCCCTGCCCCTGAGCTCCCTGCCCCTGCGCTCCCTGCCCCTGTGCTCCCTGCCCCTGCGCTCCCTGCCCCTGAGCTCCCTGCCCCTGCGCTCCCTCTGCTCCCTGCCCCTGCGCTCCCTGCCCCTGCGCTCGCTGCCCCTGCGCTCCCTACCCCTGCACTCCCTGCCCCTGCGTTCCCTGCCCCTGAGCTCCCTGCCCCTGCGCTCCCTGCCCCTGCGCTCCCTGCCCCTGCGCTCCCTGCCCCTGCGCTCCCTGCCCCTGCGTTCCCTGCCCCTGAGCTCCCTGCCCCTGAGCTCCCTGCCCCTGCGTTCCCTGCCCCTGAGCTCCCTGCCCCTGAGCTCCCTGCCCCTGCACTCCCTGCCCCTGCGCTCCCTGCCCCTGCACTCCCTGCCCCTGCGTTCCCTGCCCCTGAGCTCCCTGCCCCTGCACTCCCTGCCCCTGCGCTCCCTGCCCCTGCACTCCCTGCCCCTGCGTTCCCTGCCCCTGAGCTCCCTGCCCCTGAGCTCCCTGCCCCTGCGTTCCCTGCCCCTGCGTTCCCTGCCCCTGAGCTCCCTGCCCCTGAGCTCCCTGCCCCTGAGCTCCCTGCCCCTGAGCTCCCTGCCCCTGCACTCCCTGCCCCTGCGCTCCCTGCCCCTGCACTCCCTGCCCCTGCGTTCCCTGCCCCTGCGCTCCCTGCCCCTGCACTCCCTGCCCCTGCGTTCCCTGCCCCTGCGTTCCCTGCCCCTGAGCTCCCTGCCCTGAGCTCCCTGCCCCTGCGCTCCCTGCCCCTGTGCTCCTGCCCCTGCGCTCCCTGCCCCTGAGCTCCCTGCCCCTGCGCTCCCTCTGCTCCCTGCCCCTGCGCTCCCTGCCCCCGCTCGCTGCCCCTGCGCTCCTGCCCCTGCGCTCCCTGCCCCTGCGCTCCCTCTGCTCCCTGCCCCTGTCCTCCCTGCCCCTGCGCTCCCTGCCCCTGCGCTCCTCTGCTCCCTGCCCCTGTGCTCCCTGCCCCTGCGCTCCCTGCCCCTGCGCTCCCTCTGCTCCCTGCCCCTGCGCTCCCTGCCCCTGCACTCCCTGCCCCTGCGCTCCCTGCCCCTGCGCTCCCTGCCCCTGCGTTCCCTGCCCCTGAGCTCCCTGCCCCTGCGCTCCCTGCCCCTGCGCTCCCTGCCCCTGAGCTCCCTGCCCCTGCGTTCCCTGCCCCTGAGCTCCCTGCCCCTGAGCTCCCTGCCCCTGCGCTCCCTCTGCTCCCTGCCCCTGTGCTCCCTGCCCCTGCGCTCCCTGCCCCTGCGCTCCCTCTGCTCCCTGCCCCTGTGCTCCCTGCCCCTGTGCTCCCTGCCCCTGCGCTCCCTCTGCTCCCTGCCCCTGTGCTCCCTGCCCCTGTGCTCCCTGCCCCTGTGCTCCCTGCCCCTGCGCTCCCTCTGCTCCCTGCCCCTGTGCTCCCTGCCCCTGCGCTCCCTGCCCCTGCACTCCCTGCCCCTGCGCTCCCTGCCCCTGCGCTCCCTGCCCCTGAGCTCCCTGCCCCTGCGCTCCCTCTGCTCCCTGCCCCTGCGCTCCCTGCCCCTGCGCTCCCTGCCCCTGAGCTCCCTGCCCCTGAGCTCCCTGCCCCTGAGCTCCCTGCCCCTGCGCTCCCTGCCCCTGCGTTCCCTGCCCCTGTGCTCCCTGCACTCCCTGCACTCCCTGCACTCCCTACCTCTGTCCTGTTCTCCCTGCCCCTGCACTCCCTGCCCCTGCGCTCCCTGCCCCTGCCCTGTGCTCCATGCCCTGTGCTCCATGCCCATTCCCCTGCCCCTGTGCTCCACATCCTCCTGCTCCTCCCAATCTCTGCAGGAGAGGAGCAAAGCTCTGAATGAACAAAACCTCTCTGGCCTCCTGAAGGTGCTCTCACCAAAGGTCCTTCCTTGTCCTTGGGGGTTGAAGCTCAAAAGCTTTGCCTGGTACCCATAAAGTTGCTGAGCCAGGGGGAAGCCTCCTTGCAGAAAGCCCTGGGTGGCCCTGGTGGCATCTTCATGGTGTGAGCCCTGCTGAGGTGGCAGTGGTGCTGAGCTGGGTTCAGGGCTCAAGGGAGGGCCCTGGGAGTGCCACACTGAAACATTTGGTTTCTCTTCTTGTTTGAAATTGCAGAGAGGAAGGAAGAGTCCTTTGCCAACCACTCCAGCCATGAAACCAGGCCTAGCATCACTGAGCAAATTCCTGCACCTGAGCCCAACTCCTTCACTGCATCTGCCAGAAGAGTAAGTGACTGCAACCAGGGGGGGCTGCAGCAGGGCTGGGGAAGTGCTGCAGTGCTGCAGGAGGTTGTGCTGGGAAATGGATTCCTAGTCACCCAATGCCAGGCTGGGAGGGACCTCAAGCACCATCCAGGTCCAAGCTTTCAGGGTAAGAATAGTTGAAATGAGCTGGCCCAGCCCCCGGCTGAGCTGGGCCTTGGAACTGCCTCATGCAGGGGAATGCAGAACCTCCCCTGGGAGTTTATTCCAGTGGTTAATAGCTCAGGTGGTGAACCCTGGATGCTCTGAAACCCAATCTGCAGAGGAGCTGCAAGGCTTGGGCTTGGGACAGCATGGGGGAGGTGCTGTGCTGAGTGCAGGGCAGGCCTGGCACGAAGGAGGCTGCTCAGGAGAAGCTTCCTCTTGGATCTCTTTGCCCTCCAGAGCAAATTGCCCATTCACAACCCTGCCCACCACAGCTGCTTTGTCTCCCTCTTGGCTCTGGGGTGGCTGATGCCAACCTCCTACCCACAGGAGATCTTTCACTGGAGCTGGGTCCTGCTGATCATCAGCAGGGAATCTGCCACCTTCATCCCAAGTGCCTCTGGCTGGCCACATTCACTTGATTCAGGGGCATGGCATTACAGCCCAGAGAGCAGAGAGGATAAAGCTGGCATCTGACTGGACAGCTGAGCTCTGAAAGCTTCCTAAAGGGGAAGTGAGTTACTGAAACCCTCTCTGGGTTCTCTCTCCAGCTCTGCTGTCACTCAGCTAGGTGGCACCAGGAGACTCGGTGGTCTGCTGAGCACTGGCAGCTTAGCTTCTTGGTTCTTTTTGCCCCCAGAAGAGGCTGAAGGGCAAGCACCTTGCCAGGCCTGAAGCACTGGGGCCATGGCAGAGAGAACACTTCTTGCTTGGTCACATTCTTGTTATTTTTACCCAGCTGCTGAGTCTCACTTCTCATCTAGATCAAAGGAGCTGGAGCTCCTCTGGGCTTGCTTCAACTCAGGCTGACTGAGCAGGGGAAGTATTAAAGGTAGAAGGCTCCTGGGAAGTGAGAGCACTTCAATTAACCTTTTCCCAGCTGCAGAGCTTTGTTCTCCCTCATTTGAGCTGTCTAACCCAGAAGGAAGGTATAGAAGTGAGCCCCTGTGCAAAGATAGCTGCTTCATCTTCTCCTCCCTGTCTGACTCTCCTGCAGTTCTTTGTCAGGCTGGGTTTGAGATGGGAAAATGTGAGAGGACTTGTGCTGCTCTCCCCTTGTGCTGCTCTCCCCTTGTGCTGCTCTCCTTGTGCTGCTCTCCTCTTGTGCTGCTCTCCCCTTGAGCCCCTTGTGCTGCTCTCCTCTTGTGCTGCTCTCCCCTTGTGCTGCTCTCCCCTTGAGCAGCCTTGTGCTGCTCTCCCCTTGTGCTGCTCTCCCCTTGTGCTGCTCTCCCCTTGTGCTGCTCTCCCCTTGAGCAGCCTTGTGCTGCTCTCCCCTTGTGCTGCTCTCCCCTTGAGCAGCCTTGTGCTGCTCTCCCCTTGTGCTGCTCTCCCTTGAGCAGCCTTGTGCTGCTCTCCCCTTGTGCTGCTCTCCTTGAGCAGCCTTGTGCTGCTCCCCTTGTGCTGCTCTCCTTGAGCAGCCTTTGCTGCTCTCCTTGTGCTGCTCTCTCCTTGTGCTGCTCTCCCCTTGTGCTGCTCTCCCCTTGAGCAGCCTTGTGCTGCTCTCCCCTTGTGCTGCTCTCCCCTTGTGCTGCTCTCCCCTTGTGCTGCTCTCCCCTTGAGCAGCCTTGTGCTGCTCTCCCCTTGTGCTACTCTCCCCTTGAGCAGCCTTGTGCTGCTCTCCCCTTGTGCTGCTCTCCCCTTGTGCTGCTCTCCCCTTGTGCTACTCTCCCCTTGAGCAGCCTTGTGCTGCTCTCCCCTTGTGCTGCTCTCCCCTTGTGCTGCTCTCCCCTTGTGCTGCTCTCCCCTTGAGCAGCCTTGTGCTGCTCTCCCCTTGTGCTGCTCTCCCCTTGTGCTGCTCTCCCCTTGAGCAGCCTTGTGCTGCTCTCCCCTTGTGCTGCTCTCCCCTTGAGCAGCCTTGTGCTGCTCTCCCCTTGTGCTGCTCTCCCCTTGAGCAGCCTTGTGCTGCTCTCCCCTTGTGCTGCTCTCCCCTTGTGCTGCTCTCCCCTTGAGCAGCCTTGTGCTGCTCTCCCCTTGTGCTACTCTCCCCTTGAGCAACCTTGTGCTGCTCTCCCCTTGTGCTGCTCTCCCCTTGAGCAGCCTTGTGCTGCTCTCCCCTTGTGCTGCTCTCCCCTTGTGCTGCTCTCCCTTGAGCAGCCTTGTGCTGCTCTCCCCTTGTGCTGCTCTCCCCTTGTGCTGCTCTCCTCTTGTGATGCTCTCCCCTTGTGCAGCCTTGTGCAGCTCTCCCCTTGTGCTGCTCTCCTCTTGTGCTGCTCTCCCCTTGAGCAGCCTTGTGCTGCTCTCCCCTTGTGCTGCTCTCCCCTTGTGCTGCTCTCCTTGAGCAGCCTTGTGCAGCTCTCCCCTTGTGCTGCTCTCCCCTTGTGCTGCTCTCCTTGTGCTGCTCTCCTCTTGTGCTGCTCTCCCTTGTGCAGCTCTCCCCTTGTGCTGCTCTCCCCTGCTCTCCTCTGTGCTGCTGCTCTCCTTGGGCAGCCTTGTGCTGCTCTCCCCTTGTGCTGCTCTCCCCTTGAGCAGCCTTGTGCTGCTCTCCCCTTGTGCTGCTCTCCCCTTGTGCTGCTCTCCCCTTGTGCTGCTCTCCTCTTGTGCTGCTCTCCCCTTGGGCAGCCTTGTGCAGCTCTCCCCTTGTGCTGCTCTCTTCTTGTGCTGCTCTCCCCTTGGGCAGCCTTGTGCTGCTCTCCCCTTGTGCTGCTCTCCTCTTGTGCTGCTCTCCCCTTGTGCTGCTCTCCTCTTGTGCTGCTCTCCCCTTGTGCTGCTCTCCCCTTGTGCTGCTCTCCCCTTGTGCTGCTCTCCCCTTGTGCAGCCTTGTGCTGCTCTCCCCTTGTGCTGCTCTCCCCTTGTGCTGCTCTCCTCTTGTGCTGCTCTCCCCTTGTGCTGCTCTCCCCCTGTGCTGCTCTCCCCTTGTCCAGCCTTGTGCTTCTCCCATGCTCAGAAATTGAGCATCACAGCATGTTAGGAGTTGGAAGAGACCTCTGGAGATCATCCTGCCAGGGCAGGGCCACCCAGGAACACATCCAGGTGGGGAGGTCTTCAGGGAAGGAGACTGCAGCCTCTCTGGGCAGCCTGCTCCAGGGCCCTGGGACCCTCACACTGAAAGCAGCTTTTCATAGAAACACAGAGCTGTCAGGCTTGGAAGGGAGCTCAAGGCTCAGCCAGCTCCAAGCCCCTGCCATGGCCAGGGACACCTCACACCACAGCAGCTTGCTCACAGCCACCTCCAGCCTGGCTGCAAACACCTCCAGGCAGGAGGCTGCCATCACCTCCCTGGGCACACCACTCTCACTGTGGGTTTGAGCTTTCTCTGAGGCAGGTGTCCAGGGCAGCTGTGCAGCTCAGCAGAGTGGAAGTGCTGGAGTGAGGGGAGGACAGCTCAGCTCAGCTCTGCATCTGCACTGGAGGGCCCTTAGCTAAGGACCATTGCTCCAACACTGCAGGGCTGAGTTTACCTTTGCAGCCTTGAGTGAGTCTGAGGGCAGAGCTCCCCAGCAGCCTCCTTTGTTCTGCATCTTGGCAGAGGTGCTCTGGAGAATGTGGGACAGCAATCACAGAATCATTAAGGTTGGAAAAGGCCTCTGAGACCATCCAGTTCTACCCAACACCTCCATCACCACCAGACCATGTCCCAGAGTGCCACATCTGCTCATTTCTTGAACACCTCCAGGGATGAGGACTCCACCACCTCCCTGGGCAGCTTCTGCCAACCCTTGACCACTCCTGCAGCAAAGAAATTCCTCCTGATAGCTGCTCCAGTAATCCACCCATGCCCATAGCAGCCTTGTCCAGCCCAGTCTCCTGCCCTTGGCAGTGCCCAGCACAGGCACAGCATCTGCCTGGACTTCTCTCCTGTCTTCTAGCAGTTTGCCTTTCAGGGACCTGCTGAACCTGTGGTGGTTTTGTGCTCAGGAGCCCCTGATGGACTTCTCCCCTGGGAACTGAGGCAATCACATTTTGAGTGCCCACAGTGTTTGGAATCCTGGCATGTCCAATGGCAAAGGCTTCTCCAGCTTGCACATCACACACAGCTCCCTGCTGCTCTTCCCTCAAGCCTGGCTCAGGCTGGTTTGGTTTAGTTCCTTTATGGGAAGGAGCAGGGAATCCTCCTTCCCCCTCCTGTGTGGGTTTGTGTGCCATGATCCTCTCTCAGCCTGGCAACTCTGATACACTGCAGAGCTCCTCACACAAAAGCTCTCCTGCCCTCCTCATCCTCATGGCCTTTGTCTTCTTCCTCTTCCTCTCTGCCTTGGAGCTGTGGAGCCCAGCTGTGTGCTTGCCCCTTGCAGGAGCACAGAGCTATGGTGCTGCTGTGGTTTGGGTCCTGGTCTTTGCCTCCTCATGTTTGCTTTGCTTTACAGCTTGCTGCTGGGTCCCTGGCCCCTGCAGGGCCCAGGCTCTGCTCCTGGGGGCTGTAGGCATCTCTTGGATGACTTGGTGCCTAGAGCTGAAGCAGCTGTGTTTGAGGGCTCACACATGCCTGTCATGGGACAGAGAGCTTTGGGCTCCATTCTGCTCTGGAGCAGGCAGTTGAAGGTTTAGGCTGGAGCAGGGCTGTGCAGGCCTGGAGTCCAAGCTCTCACTCAAAGCAGGAGCAGCTTCAAGCTGCTTTGAACCACCTGAGCCCAGCTGAGCAACCAACAGTCTCTGAGGATGGAGCTGCTCTGCTCTCTTGCTCCCTGCCCCACTGCAGCAGCACTCCCCCCAGCAAGGCTGTCTTCCTTCAGGCCACTGTTCCTCCTTCTCCATTCACCACAGCCAGCCTCTGCCAAGCCAGCTGCCCAAGAGCAGGGCAGTGAAATCCTTTCTGTGCCTCCTCTGTTCCATGCTGAGCAAGCCAGGTGCCCTCAGTCTCCCTAAGTGCTGTGGGCTCCAGCTCCCTGCCAATGGCTTCTCCTGGCCTGTCTCCAGCTTGATTTGTGTGAGGCCTTTCTTTGCAGCCAGTCCCAGGAGGGTTGATTACCTCCCTGCTTGTCTGCCTGTGCTGGCCGACTGCCCCTGCCTCAGCAGCTGCTGAGCAAAACTGCTTTCTTTCTGCTGGCTGCCAAGCTGGAGGAGGGCATTGTGGAGGGCATTGTGGAGGCTAAGGGAGCTGCACAAAGCACCAGGTCCCTTTCATCCTCTCTCCTTGGGGATGAGGGCACCACAGCAGCCCTGTGAGGTCACCTTGAGCCGGCACAGCTGAGCAGGAGCCCGGAGTCGCTCCGGGTTGCCTTGCCAGGGGTACCCAGCACCACCTGGGGCCTGCTGGAACGCTGCAGAGCTTAGGTTGTGCCTGGCAGTGCTCTCAACCTCTTCCAAATGTCCCTTTCTCTCCTCTACAGTTCAGCTGGCTCAGCAAGGCAGAGGAGCAGAAGGATGAGTCCCCTGCCTCGTGGCGGCTGGGGCTGCGCAAGACTGGCAGCCACAACATGCTGAGCGAGGTGGCAGCCACCAGGGAGGCACAGAGGGAGAAGACCTCCTCCATCTACCGCTCCTCCTCCAGCCCTCGCATCTCTGTGCTCCTGGACAACAAAGAGAAGGTCTGGTCTCAGCAGGGAGGCCTCAGAGCATGCTGCCTGCTGGAGGGGGCCCAGAGGAGGCCACCGAGATGCTCAGAGCCTGCAGAATCTCCCCTGTGGGGCCAGGCTGGGAGAGCTGGGGCTGTGCAGCCTGGAGGAGAGAAGGCTCCAGGGAGACCTCAGAGCAGCCTCCCAGGACCTGAAGGGCTCCAGGAGAGCTGGGGAGGGACTTGGGCCAAGGGCTGGGAGGGACAGGAGGAGGAACAATGGCTTTGAGCTGGGAGAGGGGAGACTGAGAGTGGAGAGGAGGAAGAGATTGCTGAGAGTGAGGCTGGGGAGAGCCTGGCACAGGCTGCCCAGGGAGGCTGTGGCTGTGCCCTGCCTGGAGGTGTTGAAGACCAGGCTGGATGAGGCCTTAGAATCATAGAATCAATAAGGCTGCAAAAGACCTCAGAGCTCAGCAAGTCCAAGCTGTCACCCAGCACCTCCTGACAACTAAACCATGGCTCCAAGTGCCACATCCAGTCCCCTCTGGAACACCTCCAAGGATGGGGACTCCACCACCTCCCTGGGCAGCACATTCCAGTGGCCATCAACTCTCTGTGAAGAACTTTCTCCTCACCTCCAGCCTAAAAGCCTTGAGCAAGCTGTGCTGGTGGGAGGTGTCCCTGCCCATGGCAGAGGGCTGGAGCTGGATGATCTTGGAGGTCCCTTCCAACCTAACCCATTCCATGCTTCTGTAGTTCTGGTTGAGCAGACTTTACCTCACAGGCTTGAGATCCTTTCCCTTCTGTTTGGAGTTACTGCTGGATTTTATTCCCACTCCAAACTTCCTCTTGTTCTTGCTACTTTTGAAAATGCTTCCCCTCCTCTCAGTTGTTCTTGGGGTTTGGTGTCCCTTTGACCTAATGCTACCCCAAATGGGGAGATGGAGATTGGCTGTGAGGAAGAAGTTGTTGGCCAGGAGGGTGGTGAGAGCCTGGCCCAGGCTGCCCAGGGAGGTGGTGGAAGCCTCCTGGCTGGAGGTGTTTGCAGCCAGGCTGGAGGTGGCTGTGAGCAACCTGCTGTGGTGTGAGGTGTCCCTGCCCATGGCAGGGGCTTGGAGCTGAATGATCCTTGAGGTCCCTTCCAGCCCTGACAGCTCTGTGATTCTGATTCCTGCTCACTGTGGTCTCAGCTGCCAGAGAACAAAGGCTGCAGCCTCACACAGCCTATTCTGGACCAGAAAATGCCTAATGCAGCCAACAGCACAATGCCTCTTCCTCTGCCCCCTGCATGGGTTCCTCCTGTATCCACCAGCTGCTTTGTGACTCCCATCCCATCCCATCCCATCCCATCCCTCCCCTCATACTCACTGGCTGCACCTTGCCTGCCCATAGGTAGATGCCCCTGGAACCACAGCAGGCCAGGCTGGTTGGGGCTCTGAGCAACCTGCTCTAGTTGCAGATGTCCAGCAGGTCTAGAAAGGTTCTCCTGCCTCTCTCCTCTGCCCTGGTGTGGCCACCCCTGGAATACTGCCTCCAGTTTGGGCTCCCCAGACAGGGATCTGCTGGAGACTCCAGTGGAGAGCTGTGAGGAAGGGGAAGGGACTGGAACATCTGTGTGATGAAGAGAGACTGAGAGCCCTGGGGCTGCTTGGTCTGGAGAAGAAAAGGCTGAGAGGGAATCTGATTGATGGTTATAAACGTTTGAGGGGTGGGGGGCAAGCAGGGGCCAGGCCCTGCTCAGGGCTGTCCTGTGGCAGGACAAGGAGCAAGGGACACAAACTGGAGCCCAGGGAGTTCCACCTCACCAGGAGGCCAAACTTCCTTGGTGTGAGGCAGCTGGAGCCTGGAGCAGGCTGCCCAGAGAGGTTTGGAGTCTCCTCTGGAACCTTTCCAGCCCCACCTGGCTGTGCTCTGTGTGCCCTGCCCTGGGTGGCTCTGCTCTGGCAGGGGCTGGGTCTGGATGGGCTCCAGAGGTCCCTTCCAGCCCCTTAGCACTCTGTGATTGTCTGATTGTGTCCCTGCTGGCTGCAGGGAGGTTGGACTGGGTGACCCTTCAGGAGCTTTCCAACCCAAGCTCTTCCCTGGGCTGCAGGTAGCTCCAGCTGAAGCTGCTGCTGTTCCCCAGCATGCTCTGCAGGAAGTGCTCCTCAGAAGGGATGCTTTGGTGCTGTGCTGTGTTTGTGCTGCCCAAGAGAATGCCTGCAACCCGTTGTCCTTAGGCAGGAGAAGGCTTCCTGGGTTGAAGACATTTGTCACAGAGCATGCTGGGGGTGTCACAGATGTGCAGCTGAAGAACTTCTTTTGCTTCAGCAGGATAAAGACTCCAAGAGCTACCTTGCCACCATAGCCCCCCGAAGACTGAGCAGTACAAGTGACATAGAAGAGAAGGAGAACAGGTGAGAGTGGCTCAGCTTGGTGCCAGCTTCTGCCCTGCCCACAGCCCCCCTGCAATGCCTTTGGTCTGCTTTATTCTGCTCTGCTCAGACCTCCCCTCCAATCCTGCCTCCAGCTCTGCTGTCCCCAGCAGCAGAAGGACACAGAGCTGCTGGAGAGAGGCCAGAGGAGGCCACAAAGATGCTGCCAGGGCTGGAGCAGCTCTGCTGGGAGCACAGGCTGAGGGAGCTGGGGCTGTGCAGCCTGAAGGAGAGAAGGCTCCAGGGGGACCTCAGAGCTGCTGCCAGGACCTGAAGGGATCCTGCAGGAAGGCTGCAGAGAGACTTCTGCTAAGGGTGTTTGAGCCAGGCCAAGGGGGAAGGGTTTGGAGCTGAGGCAGAGCAGGGTTACAGTGGAGCTAAGAAACTCTTTCGTATGAGGGTGGTGAGACTCTGGCACAGGCTGCCCAGGGAGGCTGTGGCTGCCTCATCTGTGGAGGTATTCAGGACCAGGCTGGATGAGGCCTTGAGCAGCCTGGGCTGGTGGGAGGGGTCCCTGCCCATGGCAGGGGCTTGGAGCAGATGATCTCTGAGGTCCCTTCCAGGCTGAGCCCTTCTAGGATTCTGTGTTCATGGCTCCTATTTCCTGGGCAGTCCCAAGCACAGGGGAGCTCAGAGTGCTGGGAGCTCTCAGCTCTGGATCCTTGCTTTTCATGGAGGGCAGCAGAGCAGCAGCCTGGTTCCTCCACCCTGTGTGCACTCCGTGGCCTGCAGCAGGGCAGCAGCTTCCTGCATGCTTTGCTCTTTTGTGTGCCAGTGCCTCACTGCAGCTGGCACCTGCACTTCTCTCCCTTGCTCAGGAGTCACCTCCAGCCCTTTGGCTCACACAGCTTTCACCTTGGAGTCTCTTGGGTTTGTCAGCTCCCTGGTGTGTGCAGCTCTGCCTGCTCCAGGGGCTGCTCTTCAACTGCCTGTGCATGGCTGCCCTTGGAGAGAAGCACAGGAGAGAAGCACAAAGATCTCCCCTCCTGGGGAGGATTTGAGGAGCTCACCTCAGGCAGGGCTGGGAGGAGTCAGACTGGAGCTTGCCTCTGTCTGCAGCCAGCCCCAGAGCCATGGCAGCAGGGCAGCTGTGGAGGAGTCAGTGTGGGCTGGGGAGCCAAGGCAGGTGACCACCCTGAGAGTTTCAGCACAGTCTGAGGTTCTCTGCTGATCTTTCTCTGGAGCCTCCCTGCTGGTTCTTGCTTCACCTCAGGCAGTCCCTGGGCCTTGGAGTTCAGCTGAGAGTTTGTGGCTGCTGCTAAGCTCAACTGCTTCTGGCACTGCCTGGGCCTGAGCAGCACTTCCAGCTGCCTGCTGCTGCCTGACCTCTGCTTGGGGAAGGAGGGAGTGAGGACCTGGCCTGCATGAGCAGATGGTGCCCAGGGCCCACTGGGCAGGACAGATCTTTCCTCTCAGAGCAGCTGAGCTTCACCTGGCAGAGCCCAGAGGTGTCAGGCAGGGCAGCAGCATGGGCAGGCCAATGGAGCAGGGAAAAATCACTGCCCAGGCAGTGGTGTGGGACCTGCTCCAGCAGCATCTCCTGTGGGCAGGAGAGGAGCAGGACATAGAGCAGAGTGTGTGCTGGGGAAAGGAGCCCCAGTGACAGGGAAGGATGATAAACAGGCTGCTGCTGATGCCCTGAGAACCTCTCCAGCAGTTTTAGCTGTTGGCAGAGGTTTTGTTTGTGGTGTTCTGCTGCTGAGCACAGCCAAGGATTTGCCATGCTGAGGCTGATTTGCTGACCCTGCATGGATGCTCCAGAGGAGAAAAACTTCTCCTGTCTGTGCACTTCTGCCACAGGGCTTGATAAAGGATGGCAGAGAGAAGAGCTGAGGCCTCCAGCACAAGGAGGACCTGGAGCTGCTGGAGAGGGATCAGAGGAGGCCACAAAGATGATCAGAGGGCTGCAGAACCTCCCCTGTGGGGCCAGGCTGGGAGAGCTGGGGCTGTGCAGCCTGGAGGAGAGAAGGCTGCAGGGAGACCTCAGAGCAGCCTTGCAGGAGCTGAAGGGCTCCAGGAGAGCTGGGGAGGGACTTGGGCCAAGGGCTGGGAGGGACAGGAGGAGGAACAATGGCTTTGAGCTGGGAGAGGGGAGACTGAGAGTGGAGATGAGGAAGACATTGTTGAGAGTGAGGCTCTGGCACAGGCTGCCCAGGGAGGCTGTGGCTATGCCCTGGCTGGAGGTGTTCAGGACCAGGCTGGATGAGGCCTGGAGCAAGCTGTGCTGGTGGGAGGGGTCCCTGCCCATGGCTGGGGGTTGGAGCTGAATGCTCTGGAAGGTCCCTTCCACCCCAACCCATTCTGTGGGGCTCTGATTACATCTGGTAGTGCTGAAGCAATGCAGATGGCAGCAGCAGAAAGCAGCAGAGGTGGCCTGGGGGTGAGGGCAGGATTGGTGTCGGGAGCTCCGAAAGAGTCAAAAGCAACCTCCCAGGTGTCCCTTCCCATGGTGGGGGGGGTGGAACTGGATGGCCTCGAAGGTCCCTTCCCACCCAAAGCACTGAGGGGATCTGATCCAAGCTCTCTCTGCTCTCTCCTGTGGCAGGGAGTCTGCTGTGACCCTGGTGCGCAGCGGCTCCTACACGCGGCAGCCCTGGAGGGACGAGCCCAAGGCGCAGGAAGCTCACTCCGGGGCTCCTACCACTTATGTCTCTACCTACTTGAAAAGGTAAGCCCCAGCTCTGCCTCCCATGCCCTCCCAGGCAGCCCTCCTGCTCTTCACATCCCTCCCAAACCTGCTGCTTGCTGCTTCCTGCGGGGGTGGGGCTGGCCCTGGAGCCTTCTGCCGAGGGCAGGGACGCGGAGCGGAGGTTTGCTGCCTCCCCTCGAGCTGCAGGGTGCTGGTGAAGGTTGTGCTGCTGTGGGGGGTGCTCAGCTGCAGGGCAATCCTCTCCCCTTCACACCACCCCAGTGCCAAGGCTTTGCTCAGCTTTCTGCTGGCTCTGGGGTGAGACAACCAGCCCCAGGCTGATCAGCAAGTGAAAGTCAGTGCAGCCTCAGGATGTTGCTCCAAGAGCTGCACGCAGGTAGGTCGTAGCTGAGCTCTGACTTGGCCTGGTATTAGTCCAGGTTTGTGGCAGCAGCAGCAGCAGCAAAGGGGCAGGGGCCTGGGCATGGCTGGCAGCTGAGGAGGGGCACTGACTCCAAGCATTTCATAGTATCATAGTATCACAGTATCAGTCAGGGTTGGAAGGGACCACAGGGATCAGCCAGCCCCAACCCCCCTGCCATGGGCAGGGACACCCCACACTAGATCAGCCTGGCCACAGCCTCAGCCAGCCTGGCTGCAAACACCTCCAGGGACAGGGCCCCAACCACCTCCCTGCACAACCCATTCCAGGCCTTCACCACTCTCCTGGGGAAGAACTTCCTCCTCCCCTCCAGCCTCAATCTCCCCACCTCCAGCTTCATTCCATTCCCCCTAGTCCTAGCACTGCCTCAGATCCTGAGCAGTCCCTCCCCAGCCTTCCTGCAGCCCCCTGCACATCCTGGAAGGCCACAATGAGGTCACCTGGGAGCCTTCTCTTCTCCAGCCTGAACAGCCCCAACTCCTTCAGTCTGTCCTCACAGCAGAGCAGCTCCAGCCCTCTGCTCATCCTCCTGGCCCTGCTCTGGACACCTTCCAGCACCTCCACATCCCTCTTGTCATAGGGGCTGCAGAACTGCACACAGTACTCCAGGTGGGGTCTCACCAGGGCTGAGCAGAGGGGGCCAGGGCTGAGCAGAGGGAGGAGTGCCTGGGAGGAGGCCACTCCTGCCCAGTGCAGCTGGAACTGCTGAGGCTGCTTGTTGGTGAAGCAGCCAAGACAGCAGCACAAAGCAATCCGGCACAGCTCCCTCCAGAGCTGCTCTCTCCTGCCCCTGGGAGTGGCAGAGGCTCAGTGTCCCTCAATACCAGCCCATGGCTCTCTGAATGAGGGCAGTGAGTGCCCCTCTGCCAGGGTGAGCCCACTGCTGAGCTGGGGAGGAGAGGAAGAACAGCTTTGTGTGCCAGGGCAGTGCCAGGCTGAGTCCATTGCTGAGTTTGAGAGGAAGAGATCATTTCTGTGTGCCAGGGCAGTGCCAGGCTGAGTCCATTGCTAGTTTGGGAGGAGGGGAAGATCATCTCTGTGTGCCAGGGCAGTGCCAGGCTGAGTCCATTGCTGAGTTGGGGAGGAGGGGAAGATCATCTCTGTGTGCCAGGGCAGTGCCAGGCTGAGTCCATTGCTGAGTTGGGGAGGAGGGGAAGATCATCTCTGTGTGCCAGGGCAGTGCCAGGCAGAGTCCATTGCTGAATTGGGGAGGAAGATATCATCTCTGTGTGCCAGGGCAGTGCCATCCCCCTCCCCTTTGCTTTGGTTCATGCTGGGAGCCATCAGAGCAGGCTGTGGAAGCCATTGGAGCTGTGCCCAAGGGAGAGAGCTTTGAGGCTTTCAGATTGTTTCACCCAATTCCAGACCTGGAACTAAGTAACTCTGCTGGAGCTGGAACAGTGCCCTGGGACTCTGGGGCTGAGGCAGATGTTTCTGTGCCCCAGAGGTTGTGCTGGTGCAGGTAAGTTGTGCTGGAGGATGCCTGCCCAGTTGCTGAGCACATCCAGGCCTGTTGCCTCCAAAGCTGAAGCAGCCACTGCAAGCAGCAGCCCTGCCCCCAGCTGCTGATCTCCGGCAGGGAGCTCACTGCTGTCCTGGCACACGAGGACAGCCTCCAGAGCTTGGCTCCCAGGGCTCTCCCAAGGCTCTCCAACAACCTGCAGCTGATTGCACTGGAAAAACTCAGCCTCTTGCAGCTGGCATTGCCCTCCTGCTCCCAGGCCAGGCCCTCACGTGGCTGTCCCTGAAGTTTGGCATCCCCACAGCTGCTGCAGTTCCTTGGATCAGCTGCACGGAGCCTGCTGAAGGTTTGGGCTGGCAGTGGGACTTTGCTGGTGCCCACTGCTTGTCACAGAGGCTGAATTCTGGCCTTGCAGAGGAGAATGGCTCCACAGGCAGTCCCAGAGAGGAGCTCTAGGCTAGGAATGGAGTGGACTTCTTCAGAGAGCTCAGTGGGGTTGGGTTTTGTGCACAAGCAGTAAAATCAGGATGGGTTTGACCCCTGCTGGCTTTCCATAGGGGAGCACAGGAAATGCAACACAATCATATTGAGCCTCTGATTTCTCCAGCCCTGTGCATCAGCCTTTAAGGTGAGGAAGGGAGTCTGGGTGAGGCTAAGCTCCTCCTCATTTCCAGCTGTGACCAAACCTCTGAGCAGAGTTCTAGGAGGCAAATCTCATTTAGAGAGCAGAGCCGACCAGGCCAACCTTGGCTGTCGTTGAGAGGACCACTTCTGTCCCTCTGCATTTCCCCTTTCCCTCATCCCCATGAGGACACCCAGTTATGTTCTGGGGCCCTCCAAAAACAGCCTCACCACCAGCAGCAGATCTTCTCAAGCTGCTGGAAATGGCTTTTCTGCTAAGGGGGAAGAGAGGTTGCAGCAGTGCTGCAGGGCTGCTTCAGCCTGAGCCGAGGCAGCCGCTGAAGCTCTGCCTGCGCTGGCAGCGACTGCTGCCTTCTGCTTTCCCTCTGCCTGTACCATTAGCCCCCAGACTGACAGAGCCCAGCTCTGCCAGCCTGTTCTCCATGCCAGTGCATGCAGCCAGCTCCCCCCTGCCTCTGTCTTGAAGGATTTGGAGGAGGAGATCTGGCACAGCAGAAGGGATTTGCTGAGCAGCTTCCCTGCCGTCAGCCGTGGGTGCGGGAAAGGATCCCACGCAGGCTGCAGTCACTTCCCAGGCTGCTTCGCCCTCATTTGCATATTGGCATATTTATTCTCCCTGGGTTGGTCACATGAAAGCCATCCCAGCAAGCCAGGCCAGCAGCCCATGCAGCCCATGCTCTGTTTCTCACAGCAGCTGGGTTGAAGGACACGTTGCTGAAGCTGTGATAGCCTCCGAGCAGTGTTCCGCCTCCCACACTCTCCTGCTTCCAGCAGTGAGGGATTTGGGAGCCAGGAGCTGTACCAAACCACTCTCCTTAGCAGCCACCACTGTGGCCACCTTCCAGAAGCAGATCCTGGTTTGAGCTCTGCCTGTGGCAGGGTGTTAAAAGCCCTCAACAGTTAGGAGTTTGGAGCAGAGCCTTTCAGCAGCACACGTGGAAGCAGCTGAGGGCTTTCCTGGGCTGGGTTGTGCTTGCCTGGCTCCTGGGTGTGCAGTGCTGCTTCCCATCCCCCCTGCTCACTCCCTGGGGGTTCTGCTGCAGAGGCTGTGGGTGAGAACAAGCAGCAGTGGCAGTGCCTTTTGTGTTGCTGATGTGGAACCCTTCAGCATGACTTTGTGGTCCTCCCTGCTCCAGGTCCTGCAGCTGTTGATTAACAAGATTCTCCTGCTGCCCTTCTTGCAGCTCTCTGGGCCTGCTCTGTTCAGGTGTCAACAACTGAATCCTTTCCTTAGGGTCCTCCTCAGGCTGTGCAGTGCCACCCATGCCAGGTGCCAGGGTGGGGAGGTGAATCCCTGCAGAGCTGGCAGTGCCTTGCTGCCCCTCTCCTGAGCAGGGGCTGTGTGATGCCCCAGCACTGCGTTTCTCTGCCCCAGGGCACAGTGCCATCACCATGCTCCCTTCCTCTTCCTCCTTCCCCTCTCAGCTCCCCCCACCTCTGCTCCTGCAGGACCTGGTGCTGCTTCCATCCTCTCATGTCCCCTCTTCACCCACTGCCTTTCCCTTCTGGACAGTCCTTGTCAGGTCTTCCTTAGCTCTCCTGTGTCCTCCCTGACCAAGTTCCTTCTCACTTTTGCAGCCACCCCTCATGCCCCAACCTGTCTGCCTTGGGCTCTCCTAGGTTGGTGCCACATCAGCCCTGCTCCCCCCAGGTTTCCTACCACCTTTTCCCCTGCAGCTCCTCTTGTTCCTTCCCTGGGCAAACCTCCACTCCCTCATCTCCTCAGCAGCTTCCACACCTTCACAGCTGCTTGCTCCCACACCAGCCAGGCTTAGCTCCGTGCTCTCCCTCCCTTCTAGCCCATCTCCAGGGCTTGGCTTTTCCCTCTGCTGCAGAGACAAGAAGAGAGGCACTTGCTTCCAAGAGGACTTCCTGCTCCCCAGTGCTCCAGGCAGGAGCTGGCTTTGCAGGGGAGGCTTTGTTTAGGCTCTGGTGGAGGTTGCTGCCTGGTGACAGTGGCTTGCTTGTTCCTTTGTGACCTGGACATGGCAAACAGCCATCAGCTGAAGAGCCCAAATACAAGGTCCCTCCCTGTGGAGGCCCTCCAGGGTGTCCACTTCTCTCCTTTGCCTGTCTAGGGACCAGCTGCCTGCTCTGGGCTGGCTGGAGGCCTTGGCACATAAAGCTGGTTTGTAAATTGGGTGCCTGAGTGAGCTGGACTGGGGCCTTCTGCTGCCTCCTCCTGTCCTTGGCTGTTGTCCTACCCCTTTCAAGTTTTGTTTCAGCCTCAGGCTGCTCTCTCTGACTCTTGCTCTGGTGCTGACTTCCAGCCCTGCTCTGGTGTTCCCATGAACCTGCAGCCCTCTACCCCAGTCTGCTTTTCCTCCAGGTCAGCTTTGATTCCTGCTGCAGCCGCTTTCCTCCGTGTCCCCTGGCATGGGAATCATTAGTATGCAGGAGATGAGAGGCAGCCTTGCAGCCTTCCCAGCCTTTGATCCTGCAGCCAGCCCAGTCTGACCAGTAGCAGCCAGGCATACCAGTTGCTGGGGAAGGTGTGGCAGGGTGCACAGTGGTGTGCTCTGGGCAGGCAGCGAGGAGTCTGTGCTTGGGGCTCTGGTGCCAGCTTTCATCAGCTCTGCTTTCAGAGCTGTGGAGCTTCTCCCACTCAGGTGAGGTGTCTGAAGAAGCAGAAGGGCACTGCCTCCTCCTGTGACAGCCCTTCTTGCCCCCTGTCCCATCCCCAGAGTCTGAGCACTTGAAGGGGTTTGTGCCACACCGGCAGGCAGCAGCTTTCCCTGGCTCATCCCTGGCCGGGCTTTGGACAGCCTCCCTCCAGCTGTTTCCCAGCACCACAGAGTTTGTTCCAAACGTGAAAGCCTTCACTGACCATCCCTGCCAAAGCCTTAAGCCACTGGAAACCGAGTTCTTCAAGCTGGCATCCTTGGGAGGCGATGCAGCCAGAGCTGCTCACGTCCCTCTCCTCCCCTGCTCTGAGCAGCCTGCTCCCTGCTTCCCCCAGCCCCGCAGGGTGCTCTGCGTGCCGCTTCCACTGCAGCCGGGGTCTGCCCTGCCCCTGAGCTGCACCACTTCACCTCCACGCCCTCCTTCTCTCCCTGCACCTCAGCTGGGCTTAGCTAAGAGGGGTCCTGCCGAGGGCCGGCCTGCATGAGCCAGCGCCGGCAGCTCTGGTGGGCTCTGAGCTGCCTGCCTGCGCCCGGCTGAGCCCCTGGGAGCCGGCTGGGCTCTGCTGCGGTCGCCCTGCTCTGAAGGACCTCCTTTTGTGCTGTTTTCCAGTGCTTCCTTTGGTAGAAGTAGTGACCTCAGCAGCCCCTACATTTCAGCCAGTCGCAATCCATCTCTAGCTACCTCACCCACTGCCATTGGTTCATCTACCTCCCCGGGCACCCCGTGGCAACCTGTCTCTTCCTGCCCCACAGCTCCCGGCGCCAGCAGCGCAGCGGCCGCCCGCCAGTACTGCAGGTAACGGCAGCGCTGGGCTTGGAAGCTCTGAGCTCTGCAGTGGATGATGGAGTGGAAGGGTGATCAGTGCCCAGCTGGCTCTGTTGGACATGTGGTTGCAGTAGTGGAGGTGGCCCAGCAGGCAGGTGCCGGCCTCCTGTGGCACCGTAGCTTCCCCCCTGGGTGCGGCGGGGACCTGTCACACGCAGTGTGCCGCTCAGGCTGCTCTCGGGTGCCAGCTTTTGGAGTTCACTGCCCCTGTGTGTTCCCCAGGTGCAGCTGCTCATGGGGTGTGCTACAAAAAAAGGGACGTGAAGGCCTTGAATTCCCCCTGCCAGTCCTTCTGCCAGGTCTCAGGAGCTCCTTTTAATGGGTGCTGCCCTCTGCAAGAGCCTGAGTCTAGGAGGAGCAGAGTGAGCTGGCACTGCTGCCTCGGCCCGGCTCCGCAGATGGGTTCACTTGCTTTGCTTTCCCTTATGTCTTCTCTATTTCAGAGCCCCTTTCAGGCAACAAACTGATTCTGCTGTAGAGAGAACCCCAGAGGGCATCTCTGCTAGCAGCCCTCTGGGGGTAAGCACAGACCGCAGCGGGCTGGGCTCTGCCAACGGTGTGGCGAATGCCGGCGCCGCTGCCGGCCCCGGGAAGGAGCCAGCTGAGGAGGCCAGGGAGCGCCGAAGGTCAGTGCTGGGCTGTGTCCCTCCTCCTGTGACCAGCTCTCACGTGGTGGTGATGGTGGGGGTGTCACAGCTGTCTCTTAGCTGCTACCTGGACTGGCAGGCTGCTGCCCCTGCTCCCACTTGAGCTCTGGCCCCCTGCCCTCAGCGGCTCCTGGGTTCTGTTCGGCTTCATGATTTGCTCCTTGTCTCCTCAGCATCTCAGCCTCTTCCTTCAGTGATCATCTTGGTGACTACCCTCACCCTGTAGAGGCCAGGCAGCCCAGTAGGCACTTGCAGCAGGTCCTGTGACATGAAGGAGTGTTGGATGTAGACACAGTCAGGTGAAAGCCACCCCTCTGACTCTGCTCACCTCAGTGTGGTGTCCCTCAAGGAGACCTCTTTGCTGCACAGGACCCCAGATTCCCTCTGCAGGCAGTAGGGGAAAACAAACCTCCTGGAGCATGTAGGTGTGTGGTGCAGGAGGAGATGGACTGTGCTCCCCTAGCAGGGATTTCATTCAGTTGACCTTAAGGGAAGAGTTGGCACAGAGGGAAAAGTCATAGAACCATAGAATGGATTGGAAGGGACCTTAAAGCTCAGCCAGCTCCAACCCCCTGCCATGGGCAGGGACACCTCCACCAGCACAGCTTGCTCCAGGCCTCATCCAGCCTGGTCCTGAGCACCTCCAGGCAGGGGACAGCCACAGCCTCCCTGGGCAGCCTGTGCCAGGCTCTCCCCAGCCTCACTCAACAATCTCTTCCTCCTCTCCAGTCTCAGTCTCCTCTCCCAGCTCAAAGCCATTGGAGTCTGCCCTGTGCAGCTGAGGCTGTTGAGCAGTGGCAGCATTTTGAGTTGTGCTGGACCTGGCTGGTGGAAACTTCCTTCCCTAGGATGGAATTTCAAGGGCAGGGATGTACAAACCTGGTGCAGCTGCTGCTCTTTGCACAGGGACCTTGGTCTGTGCTCTTAACTAGGGAAGATCAAGTGGTCTGTCTTTAGGGGCAATGGTTTGAAACCAGGGACTGGACAATGGGAGGAAGTTATTAACTGTGAGGGTGGGGAGGCACTGGCACAGGTTGCCCAGGGAGCTTGGGGATGCCCCCTCCCTGGAGGTGTTGAAGGCCAGGGGGTGGGAACTTGATGATCTTTAAGGTCCCTTCCAGCCCAGCCCATTCTATGGATCTTGAACCCTGTGGTGGCAGGCTGCAAGGTAGCATCTGGCACAGGAAGCTTTGAAGGAACCTTTGCCTGTGTGACCACTTCTGGGAACTGATGCAGGTCACACCAACAGGAACAGCATCTCTTGGAGCTAGGTGGTCCTGGCTGGAGTTAGGTGGTCCTGGTTGGAACTAGATGATCCTGGTTGGAACTAGATGATCCTGGTTGGAGCCAGGTGATCCTGGTTGGAGCTAGGTGGTCCTGATTGGATCTAGGTGATCCTGGTTGGAGCTAGGTGATCCTGGTTGGAACTAGGTGATGCTGGTTGGAACTAAGTGATCCTGGTTGGAGCTAGGTGGTCCTGATTGGATCTAGGTGATGCTGGTTGGAACTAGGTGATGCTGGTTGGAGCTAGGTGGTCCTGATTGGAGCTAGATGATCCTGGTTGGAGCTAGGTGGTCCTGATTGGAGCTAGATGATCCTGGTTGGAGCTAGGTGATGCTGGTTGGAGCTCGATGATCCTGGTTGGAGCTAGGTGATCCTGGTTGGAGCTAGGTGATCCTGGTTGGAACTAGATGATCCTGGTTGGAGCTAGATGATCCTGGTTGGAGCTAGGTGATCCTTGAGGTCCCTTCCAACCCTGACAATCCTGTGATCTTGAAGGTGCCTTCCAACCCAAGCCACTCCATGATGTCTTGCTGCAGGCAGGTGAGCTGTTGCAGTCTGGCCTGGTGAGCAGGAGAAGGCAGCCAGGAGCCACAGCTCAGGAGAAGCCTTTCCAGCTGGCATCCAGCTCCTGCACTGGGCTCAGTGATTGGAGTCTTCCAAACTAAAGTAACAACTTCTCCCCAAACAAACCTCCCTGAGCAGAGAGAGCCCTGTGGGCTGTGCTCAGTGGCCTGCAGCCAAGGGATGTGCAAAGCCATCCTAGAGGTCACCACTTGCAGCAGGAGGTGGTGGAGCTCAGCAGCGCTGCGGAGCCCACAGCCAGCACCTGGCCTCTCCCAGGGCACCCTCTGCAGCTTCCCTGCTTCAGCTGCAGCTGATCCCAGAGAGAAGGGGGTCTCTGCTCCTTGGGAAGCACTCAGCCTTTTCCTGCTGCTTGGGCTTGGTTTCTTTTTCCCCAGAGCTAGCACAGGGAGTGCTGTGGATGAGCCACATCCATCACCGCTGCGCGCAGGGGGTGATTGGAAACAGCTCCTGCAGGGCCTGTGTCTGTCAGAGCACTTAGGCTCAGTGCTGGGAGTGCCTCTGTGCTCCTCCTCATCTTGTGAGGGGTCAGCTGGCTCGGGGCCATTTGCAATGGGATTGAGCTGAGCTGCCAAAAGAGCCTCCTGGTGCAGAGTGAGAGTGAGCAGGGGAGGACAGAGCCAGCTCTGTGCTGCCGCTTCGGAGCCTTTCGCAGCGGGAGCTCCGTCTTGGCAAGGCCAGAGTCGAGTTGCAGGAGCTTTAGAGGTTACCCTGAAGAGGTGGGCACCACAAAACCCACCAGACCTTTGGCCCTGCCTGCAGACAGGGCACTTGGCACAGTGCTTGCAGACACCCAGCAGCAGGGAGTGTGGCTGCTCCGGCGTTGGGTGCCCGAAGGGTGCCCGGCAGTAACGGAGAAGCTCTGCTCAGGGCTCCTGCCTCTGTGAGGCAGAAACATCTCCTGTGACCTCTGGGGACAGGGAGAGAAACACCAGAAGGTTCCTCCCACCTTTCACTGAAGCTCTGAAACTGCACAGAAGGGGGTGGAAAAAGCCCAGCAATGGTGCCTTGTGCCTGTGGGTGGAGGAAACCTTCTGCCTGAACCTGAGTTCCACCAGCACCAGCAGGACTGAGCTGCCTGCAGCTGGGAGCCAGGCCCTGGAGACCCAGGAGGGGGTCACCTGCATGGGAAGAGCTTGGTCTGGAAGGAGACCAATCCCAGTAAAATCTAATCAGAAAGGGAAAATGGCCAACAGTTGTCAGGGAAGCAGTGGATGGATTTCAGCTCCCCCCCCAGCAGCTGTTGCAGTAGCATTTGGGCTGCTTGAGTGTTTCCAAAGCTCAGCTTGCTCTTAGCAACAGAAACATAAACAAAGCTTATCAGCTAATATTAGAGCCCAGGGGCCTCTCCTAACTCCTGGCCTTAAGCTATCTGCATGAAGCTGAAAGGTTAAAGCAGCAGAGGCTGCTGGCTGTGGGGAGGGAGGGCCAGCAGAGTGCTCTGGAGGGCTGCTGTCCATCCTTGGGTGGCCAAGAGGCCTGGCCCTGGCCCACCCACACCTGTGGTGGTTGATCTGCTGCTGCCTGGGAGCTGAACTGGGCAGGAAGCGCTGCAGGAGCTGCAAAATGCTCTCAGTCATGGCTGGGGGGTCATAGGGGGGAGGAAAGCCAAGGCAGAGGGGAGAAAGCCCCCCAGAGGCAGGGGGGCTTGGAGCAGATGGTCTCTGGGCTCCCTCCCAACCTGAGCCACGCCAGGGTTCTGTGAGGTGCTCTGTCCAGGTGGGCAGATGGTGGTGAGCTGCTGCCTGTTGGGCACCTTCAGCCAAGCTGCTGCCAGGTGTGTTTGTGTGTGCCCAGCAGCTCCTTCCCCCTGCCCAGGGGCCCTGAGCACTGCAGAGTGCTGGTGCCCACAGCCTGGCACTCTGCCATCTCCCACAGCTTCTCCTTCTTTCCTGCTGGGAATTCTGGAGGCACCACTGAGTGCTGCTGCTTGGCCAGCTGAGCCTATCACAGAGCCACAGAGCTGTGGAGGTTGGAAGAGACCTTGGAGATCACCAAGGCCAAGCACTCACCCAGGGCTCAGACCTCACCACCACTGCTGAGCCACTGCCTCTGCACCACCTCCCTCAGCCCCACATCCATCTGTCCCCTAAACACCTCCAGGCATGGGGGCTCCAGGAGCCCCCTGGGCAGCCTGCTGCAGTTGGCTGAGGTTGCAGATGGCTGCAGCTGAGCCCAGGGCAGCCCTGGCACTGCTGAGGGTGGCACACAGCTGGGTGCTGTGCCTGCAGAGTCTGACAGAGCACAGCCCCTGACCTGCTGGGAAACAAATCTCCTTTGGGCTCCCCTTGGTGCAGGCAGGTGGGGGGAGGCAGGGGGGGCTGCTGAAGGCAGGGGGGGCTGCTGGAGGCAGGGGTCCTGCTGGAGGCAGGGGGGCTGCTGGATCGGGGGGGCTGCTGGAGGCAGGGGAGCTGCTGGAGGCAGGGTCCTGCTGGAGGCAGGGGGCTGCTGGAGGCAGGGTCCTGCTGGAGGCAGGGGGCTGCTGGATCGGGGGCTGCTGGAGGCAGGGGGCTGCTGGAGGCAGGGGTCCTGCTGGAGGCAGGGGGCTGCTGGAGGCAGGGGGAGCTGCTGGAGGCAGGGGTCCTGCTGGAGGCAGGGGGGGCTGCTGGATCAGGGGGCTGCTGGAGGCAGGGGGCTGCTGGATCAGGGGGCTGCTGGAGGCAGGGGGCTGCTGGAGGCAGGGGGGCTGCTGGATGCAGGGGTCCTGCTGGAGGCAGGGGGAGCTGCTGGAGGCAGGGGTCCTGCTGGAGGCAGGGGGGGCTGCTGGAGGCAGGGGGGCTGCTGGAGGCAGGGGGTCCTGCTGGATCGGGGGGGCTGCTGGAGGCAGGGGGCTGCTGGATCGGGGGGCTGCTGGAGGCAGGGGGCTGCTGGATCGGGGGCTGCTGGATCGGGGGCTGCTGGAGGCAGGGGGAGCTGCTGGAGGCAGGGGGGATGCTGGAGGCAGGGGGAGCTGCTGGATCGGGGGGCTGCTGGAGGCAGGGGGCTGCTGGAGGCAGGGGGATGCTGGAGGCAGGGGGCTGCTGGAGGCAGGGGGCTGCTGGAGGCAGGGGGCTGCTGAAGGCAGGGGGCTGCTGGAGGCAGGGGTCCTGCTGGAGGCAGGGGGCTGCTGGGGGGCTGCTGGAGGCAGGGGGCTGCTGGAGGCAGGGGTCCTGCTGGAGGCAGGGGGCTGCTGGATCGGGGGCTGCTGGAGGCAGGGGGCTGCTGGAGGGGGGCTGCTGGAGGCAGGGGGCTGCTGGAGGCAGGGGGGGATGCTGGAGGCAGGGGGCTGCTGGAGGCAGGGGGGGCTGCTGGAGGCAGGGGGGCTGCTGGAGGCAGGGGAGCTGCTGGAGGCAGAGGGCCTGCTAGAGGCAGGGGGGGATGCTGGAGGCAGGGGGGGCTGCTGGAGGCAGGGGGGCTGCTGGAGGCAGGGGGCTGCTGCTGGAGGCAGGGGGCTGCTGGAGGCAGGGGGATGCTGGAGGCAGGGGGCTGCTGAGGCAGGGGGCTGCTGGAGGCAGGGTCCTGCTGGAGGCAGGGGGGCTGGATCGGGGGCTGCTGAAGGCAGGGGGCTGCTGGAGGCAGGGGTCCTGCTGGAGGCAGGGGGCTGCTGGATCGGGGGCTGCTGGAGGCAGGGGGCTGCTGGAGGCAGGGGGGGATGCTGGAGGCAGGGGGGGATGCTGGAGGCAGGGGGTCCTGCTGGAGGCAGGGGGGGATGCTGGAGGCAGGGGGGATGCTGGAGGCAGGGGGGGCTGCTGGAGGCAGGGGGAGCTGCTGGAGGCAGGGGGTCCTGCTGGAGGCAGGGGGGCTGCTGGAGGCAGGGGGGGCTGCTGGAGGCAGGGGTCCTGCTGGAGGCAGGGGGGGATGCTGGAGGCAGGGGTCCTGCTGGAGGCAGGGGGGCTGCTGGAGGCAGGGGGTCCTGCTGGAGGCAGGGGGGCTGCTGGAGGCAGCCCCCTGCGGGGTTGTCTCCTTCAGCCGGGCTGACAGCGCCCCCTAGTGCCACGCAGGGCTCCTGCAGGCTTCAGCTGCCTCCTGCTCTGTGCAGGTTCTGTGCAGGGTTCTGGGGTCACAGAGTCACAGAATGGGCTGGGCCGGAAGGGACCTCCAAAGCTCATCCAGTCCAACCTCCCTGCAGCCAGCAGGGACAGCCTCAGCTAGGTCAGGCTGCCCAGGGCCTCATCGAGCCTCACCTTGCATGTCTCCAGGGCTGGAGCTTCAGCTACCTCCCTGGGCAACCTGCTGCAGTGTTCCAGGAGCCTCCTGGGGCAGAACTTGTTCCTCACATCCAATCTCAATCTGCTCTGCTCTGAAGCCATTGCCCCTGGGCCTGGCCCTGCAGGCCTTTGGGAGCAGTCTCTCCCCAACCTTCCTGTAGCCCTCTTCAGGTCCTGGCAGGCTGCTATTAGGTCTCCCTGGAGCCTTCTCCTCTCCAGGCTGAACACCCCCAGCCCCCTCAGCCTGCCCTCAGAGCAGAGCTGCTCCAAGCCCCTGAGCATTCTCATGGCCTCCTCTGGAGCCTCTCCATCAGCTCCAGGTCCTTCCTGTGCTGGTCACTGCACACAGCACTCAGCAGAGCCAAGTGGCAGAGTCTCCTCTCCAGCAATGCATCTCCTGGAGTGCCACACTGCAGCCTCTCTCCAGAGGGTTCCTGTGCCCCAGGCACCTGCCATGCTTGGAGCTGTGTCCCTTGGGCAGGGTGAGAGGGTCTGCAGGACAGCTTGCCAGGCTGGAGTGGGACTTGTGCCATGAGGCAGCTGGTGCTGAGAGGAAGGTGTGGGCAGGCTGGGGCTCTCTGAGCCTCTTGCATTACCTGACAGCTTTGGTTCCCACAACAGGTTGCAAGGCCCCAGCTGGTGGGCAGCTGTCCCCTGGGGTAAGCCAAGCTGTGCCTGACAGCTTCTGAAGGGCAGGCCTGTGGCCTGTGTTGTGTGACCAGATGAAAGGAACTCCTGAACCTGAAACCTGGCCTGGGCTGGGGAGGATTTGGGTTTGAATTTGTCCTCCACCTTTTCCTTTCCCCTCAGCCCACTTGGTTCATCCTCTTGTGTTCTGTGATTGGCTTTGTTCTTCCTGTTCCTCAGGAAGTTTCCAGTGAGCTGGTGGCACTTGCCAGCAGACAGGGGCACAGAAACACAGAGCAAGGGGTTGGAAGGGACCTCTGGAGCTCATCCAGCCCCAGCCCCTGCCAGAGCAGGGCACCCAGGGCAGGGCACACAGAACACATCCAGGGGGGGCTGGAAAGGCTCCAGAGGAGACTCCACAGCCTCTCTGGGCAGCCTGCTCCAGGCTCCAGCAGCCTCCCAGGGACAAAGTTTCCCCTCCTGTTCCCCTGGCAGCTGCTCTGCTCCAGCTTGCCCCCAGTGCCCCTTGTGCTGTGCTTGGCCATCCCTGAGCAGAGCCTGGCTCCAGCCCTGCACAGCTTTATCCCCAGCACTGAGGGCAGCCCTCAGGCTGCTCTGCTCCCAGCTCCCAGCCCCAGCTGCCTCAGCTGTGCTCACAGGGAGATGTTCCACTGCCTGCAGCAGCTCTGGGGCTCTGGGCTGGACCCTCTCAAGCAGTGCCCTGAGGTCCTTCTTGACCTGAGTGGCCCAGAGCTGGCCACAATATTCCATTTGTAGCCTCAGCAGGGCAGAGCAGAGGGGGAGGAGAACCTCTCTCGACCTAAACAAGCTGTTGGAGATGGCAAACATCTCCCTCCTTATCTTTGAGTCTCCTCTGAGCAGTTCCTCAGCTCAGTCAAGCAGTGGAGTGTGGTGTGCTTGTTCTAGCAGCTTGGGAGTTGTCAGCCCAGCTCAGCTAAGCCCAGCCTGGCTTCTGGCCCTCTCAGGTTGCCTTCTCAGGAGTGTGGTGTGCTCATTCTAGCAGCCTGGGAGCTGTCAGCCCAGCTCAGCTAAGCCCAGCCTGGCTTCTGGCCCTCTCAGGTTGCCTTCTCAGGAGTGTGGTGTGCTCATTCTAGCAGCTTGGGAGCTGTCAGCCCAGCTCAGCTAAGCCCAGCCTGGCTTCTGGCCCTCTCAGGTTGCCTTCTCAGGAGTGTGGTGTGCTCATTCTAGCAGCTTGGGAGCTGTCAGCCCAGCTCAGCTAAGCCCAGCCTGGCTTCTGGCCCTCTCAGGTTGCTCTCTCAGGAGTGTGGTGTGCTCATTCTAGCAGCTTGGGAGCTGTCAGCCCAGCTCAGCTAAGCCCAGCCTGGCTTCTGGCCCTCTCAGGTTGCCCCTGGAAAGCTTTTTTTCCCCCTCTATAAACTTCTGTCAGGTGAGGAAGCTTCAGTGCCATGCAAGGGAAAGGTCTCCAGCAAACATTGCTCCTCCCTGCTGCCTTCCCAAGAGGAATTCAGTTCTCATTCTCCATTCCTCCATTGGAGGGCTCCAGCTCCTAATTATAGGAGCAGATATTAATAATACATTAACCACTGAACCCTCCTCCAGCAGTGCTGGGGGAGGAACAATTCTTGGCAGGTCCTTTCACCTTGTGATTCTTGTCCTGTCCAAATGCAGAGCATGACTCCTCCAGGGTGAGTGCTGCTGCCTGCTGTGGCTGTTAACCCTTCTGGGCTGACCACAGGGCAGCCACAAGGCAGTGGCAGCCCTGATCCCTGGGCAAGCTCAGCCCTGGGGTTGGCACCCAGGGGGATTTGGATAGGATAGGGTAGGGTAGGGTAGGGTAGGGTAGGATAGGATAGGATAGGATAGGATAGGATAGGATAGGGTAGGATAGGGTAGGGTGGAATGGAATGGAATGGAATGGAATGGAAGAATAGAATAGACCAGAGGAGGCTGGAAGAGACCTTCAAGATCATGGAGTCCAACCTCTCACCCAACACCACCTAATCAACTCACCCATGGCACCAAGCACCCTATCAAGTCTCCTCCTGAACACCTCCAGGGATGGGGACTCCACCACCTCCCCAGGCAGCACATCCCAATGGGCAATCACTCTCTCTGTGGAGAACTTCCTCCTCACCTCCAGCCTGAACCTCCCCTGGCACAGCCTGAGACTGTGGCCTCTTGTTCTGGGGCTGGCTGCCTGGGAGAAGAGCCCAACCCCCACCTGGCTCCAACCTCCCTGCAGGGAGTTGCAGAGAGCAAGAAGGTCTCCCCTGAGCCTCCTCTTCTGCAGGCTAAGCAACCCCAGCTCCCTCAGCCTCTCCTCCCAGGGCTGTGCCCCAGACCCCTCCCCAGCTTTCTTGCCCTTCTCTGGACACCTTCCAGCAGCTCAACCTCCTTCCTGACCTGAGGAGCCCAGAACTGGACACAGGACTCCAGGTGTGGCCTCAGCAGTGCTGAGCACAGGGCAGGATGAGCTCCCTGCTCCTGCTGGCCACACTCTTCCTGCTGCAGGCCAGGATGCCCTTGGCCCTCCTGGCTGCCTGGGCACACTGCAGGCTCCTGTTCAGCCTACCATCCACCAGCACCCCCAGGTCCCTCTCTGCCTGGCTGCTCTCAGCCACTCTGCCCCCAGCCTGTAGCACTGCCTGGGGTTGCTGTGGCCAATGTGCAGCCCCTGGCACTTGGATGTGTTCAATCTCCTGCCCTTGGCCTCTGCCCATCACTTGGGAGGAAGTGGCAGAAGCAGCTCTGGGCTTTGTCTGGCTCCCACCTTGGGGGTTTCAGTGGTGTCTGACTCTAATCCCTGTCTCTGCCAGAAAGCTGAGTGGCCTCAGCTCTCCTGGGAGAGGGCCCTGGGGAAGCAAGGTGCTGGAATACTCTGCAGGGCCAAGGCCAGAGCCCAGCCCACACTGCCCAGCAGACAAGGAAGAAGCTGAGAGGCTTATCTGAACCATCTCCTGGCAGCTGCTGTTGAAAGCCTTTCTCCAGCAGCCTCTGCAGCTAATCTTGCAGATCATTTGGGCCTGTTGTGAGGAGGCTGCTGGTGCAGCTGAGGTGGGAGGGCAGGGTTCTGCTGCCCAGCAGGTTGCCCATGTTGGGAAGAGGCAAAGCTGCTGCTGCTGGAGCAGGAGCCAGGCTGCACTTCTATTTGGGGAAAGGTTGAGGTGTGGGCTGGGGGTCAGGGCTGCTGAGCCCTGCTTCCTGTGAGGGGGTGAGCAGGCTGCTGCTGCCTGCCCAGCTGCCTGCTGGCTGCACCCAGGGAGCAGGGGAAGGAAGGAGGGGGCAGCTTTGGGCATCCTTTGGGCGGAGGAGCCCGGGCTGGAGGCTGAGCTGCTGGCCCAGAGCAGGGATATATGCAGGGCCCTCCAGGAGGTGAAGCTGGGAGCACTTGAGCTGACCACTGTAAGAGCTGCAGCTTGACAGCATGGAGCCAGCTGAAGGTAAAAGCCTCCTTTCCCCATCCCTGCTGCCACTCAGAACCTGTCTGTAGTTCCTCTTCACTTACTAATCCTACCCCTGATGTGTGCCACAGCCTTCACCCTCCTGCCTAGCAGCAGCTGGGCACAGCTCCTGACCTCCAGGCCTTGGGGCTGGGATGTGCTCAGATACTGCTCAGTGTCCAGAAGTGGCCATGCAGCTAAATGATGGCTCCACAGCACTTGGGGAGGTGCTGTGGGAGCTGCTGCCCTTTGCCCAGGGAGGTGGTGGAGTGCCCATGCCTGGAGGTGCCCAAGCAAGCTGTGGCCATGGCTCCTGGGGCCACGGTTTGGTGGCTGTGGTGGGGCTGGGTTGATGTTGGCCTGGATGAGCTTAGAGGGCTTTGCCAGCCCAGAGAGCTGTGTGATTGTGTGTGAGACTCCAGCTGGCAGCTGGCTTGGCATGTCTGCAGATCTCCAATCCTCTGCTCCACAGCTCCCAGCCCTGAGTGCTCTGGGGGGGAGGCCAAGGGGAGGCTGAGGGCAGCGCAGGGCTGCCTGGAGGGAAGGGCTTGAGGAAGCTGAACTTGTCTGTCTGTGGGAAGAGAGGACACCTGAAACTGCCCCACAGCCACTGCCAGGAGCTAAGGGACTGCAGCCTGAGCTGAGGAGGGCAGCAGGGCTGCGTGCTTTGAGCTAGCATCCAGCCAAGGGCCAGAGCAGAGGCCAGCTCTGCTGCACCACAGGGATGGCTCCAGACAAGGCCCCAGCCCCTGCTCTGGCGTGGATCTCACCAGCATGGAGGGGGGGTGGAGGAAAAGACCTCTTGAGTCTCTCTGAGGAGAGAGTCTTGGGGGGCATCTGTGTTTCAGCTGGGGCTGATCCTGCCCCTGCTGCTGCCAGCGCTCAGGACCCGGCTGGGAGCTGCTTCCAGGCGGTGGCAGTGGAGGACTGCTGCAGGCAGCTCCCCAGCCAGCACTGCCTTGGCCTCTCTGGTTCAGCAGCTGAACCTTCCCTGGCACCAGCAAGCTTGGGGTTTCAGCTGCAAGAGGCAGCTTCCCAGCCAGGCTGATTTGTTGCCCTGTGAATGATCCTTTCCCCAGGGCTTCCCTCTCCTGCTGCAGCCTGGGGGGAGCTGCCCCTGGGGAGAGCTGTGCTGGCTCTGCTGCAGGCTGTTCAGATGCCAGCTTGTATTGCCTCACCTGAAACCCAGACAGAGGAGAGCTGGGGGAGGCAGGGTACTGCCATCTCCACCTTCTTTTGGTTCCTCAGCTGGCAGGAGATGGAGCTTCACCCTCAGCCTCTGGCTCACACAGCAAAGTCTGCTCCTCCAAGGGCTGCAGCCAGCAGTGCTGAGCTGTCCCCACGCAGTGACAGAGCCCTCAGAGAGCTGTGTGCACACCAAAGGTGCTGAGCTGGGCACAGCCCCACTGCAAAGCCTCCCAGCTCTGCCTTGGTGCTGGGCACAGCCCCACTGCAAAGCCTCCCAGCTCTGCCTTGGTGCTGGGCACAGCCTCCCAGCTCTGCCTTGGTGCTGGGCACAGCCTCACTGCAAAGCCTCCCAGCTCTGCCTTGGTGCTGGGCACAGCCTCCCAGCTCTGCCTTGGTGCTGAGCACACCTCCACTGCAAAGCCTCCCAGCTCTGCCTTGGTGCTGAGCACAGCCTCCCAGCTCTGCCTTGGTGCTGAGCACACCTCCACTGCAAAGCCTCCCAGCTCTGCCTTGGTGCTGAGCACAGCCTCCCAGCTCTGCCTTGGTGCTGAGCACACCTCCACTGCAAAGCCTCCCAGCTCTGCCTTGGTGCTGGGCACAGCCTCACTGCAAAGCCTCCCAGCTCTGCCTTGGTGCTGAGCACACCTCCACTGCAAAGCCTCCCAGCTCTGCCTTGGTGCTGAGCACAGCCTCCCAGCTCTGCCTTGGTGCTGAGCAGAGCCTCACTGCAAAGCCTCCCAGCTCAGCCTTGGTGCTGGGCACAGCCTCCCAGCTCTGCCTTGGTGCTGAGCACAGCCTCACTGCAAAGCCTCCCAGCTCTGCCTTGGTGCTGAGCACAGCCTCACTGCAAAGCCTCCCAGCTCTGCCTTGGTGCTGAGCACAGCTGCTGCACTCAGTACCTGAGGGCAGGGCAGGGCAGGATGGTGCTGGGCTGCTCTGGTTTGTGCTTGCAGCACTCTTTGCCTTTCTCTGGCAGAAGCAGTTCCTGCATTGCTGCTTGGGTCTCAGACAAGGAGCTTTGCCCTTTTCCTGGCAGACCTTTACAGGTGTGGGCTCAGAGCAGGCCTGCTCCAGGCCAGGCAGCAGCACTGTGATGCTTGTTGCACAGTGCAGGGATCCTGGTTCACAACCAGCTGAGCATGAGCCAGCAGAGAGCTCAGCTGGGCAGGAAGGCCACCAGCAGTGGGGTGGGCAGCAGGAGCAGGGCAGGGCTGGTGCCCCTGGGCTGGGCACTGGGGAGGCCATAGCTTGAGTGCTGGGTTCAGCTCTGGGCTCCTCACTGCAGGAAGGAGATTGAGAGGCTGGAGCAGGGCCAGGGAAGGGAAGAGAGCTGGGGAAGGGTCTGGAGAAGAGGGCTGAGGAGGAGCAGCTGAGGGAGCTGGGGGGGTTGAGCCTGGAGCAGAGGAGGCTGAGGGAGACCTCATTGCTCTCTGCAGCTCCCTGAGAGGAGGCTGCAGCCAGGGGGGGTTGGGCTCTGCTCCTCAGCCTCAGGAGACAGAAGGAGAGGAACTGGCCTGAAATTGTGCCAGGGGAGGCTGAGGTTGGAGATGAAGCAAAATCTGCTGCCAGAGTGGTGAAGGATTGGAACAGGCTGCTGAGGGAGGTTGGATTCCATAATCTTGGAGGTCTCTTCCAACCAAAACATCTCTATGGTTCTGTTAATCAATGCAGAGGGATAACATTGATCATTTATAAGCTGCTGACCTCTCTGCTGCCTCCCCAGCCACAAGCCTTGAGTTCTCAGTAGGTCCTGCTGCTCTTCTGTTCTGGCAGAGGGAGCAGAGAGCTCCTTGGGCTGCAGCTGCCCTGTGTGCAGCATCCTGCTGGCCTGCAGCTCACTGCCCTCAGCTGCAGCAGGAGAGAGTCACAGAATGCTCTGGGTTGGAAGGGAGCCCCAAAGCTCCTCCAGTCCAACCCCCTGCACTCAGCAGGGACATCCTCCACTGGAGCAGACTGCCCAGAGCCCTCTCCAGCCTCACCTGGAAGATCTCCAGGGCTGGAGCCTCAACCCCCTCCCTGGGCAACCTGCTGCAGTGTTCCAGCAGCCTCCTGCTGCAGAACTTGTTCCTCACATCCAATCTCAATCTGCTCTGCTCTGCTTTGAAGCCATTGCCCCTGGGCCTGGCCCTGCAGGCCTTTACAGTCTCTCCCCAGCAGCATTCTTGTAGCCCCTTCAGGTCCTGGCAGTTGCTCTAAGGTCTCCCTGGAGCCTTCTCCTCTCCAGGCTGAACACCCCCAGCCCCCTCAGCCTGCCTTCACAGCAGAGCTGCTCCAAGCCCCTGAACATTCTCTGGCCTCCTCTGGAGCCTCTCCACCAGCTCCAGGTCCTTCCTGTGCTGAGGGCTCCAGCCCTGCACCCAGCCCTGCAGGTGAGGTCTCAGCAGAGCACAGAGGCAGAATCTCCTCTCTGGCTCTGCTGGCAGCACTGCTTTGGCTGCAGCCCAGGCTGGGGTTGGCCTCCTGTGCTGCAGGCTCACCCTGCCCATGTCCAGAGGAGCAGCTCTGCTGCCTGGGGCTGTTCAGAAGGCTGCCTGTGGGCAGCACAGGCAAAGCCACCAGGAGTTGTGTGCTGGGGGAAGTAACCCAACCCCCTGTAAGCACTGCAGGGGGTGGGAGGAGATCCCTGGGCAGGGATAAAGGCTCCCTGCTGCCTTGGCTAACAAGGGACAAAGCTCCCAAGGGCCTTAAGCTCTGGGATCAGCATCTGCAGATGTCTTGCCAAGCAGAGCTGTTGCAGAGAGAGAATTGCATCTTCTGGTTGTTCCCCTGCTAAAGAGGGGATTGAAATCCAGGCACTGCAGCTTCCACCAGTGCAGAAGTCACAGCCCAGGCTGAGGCACAGCTGAAGAAAAGCCTGGGGATGGGAAATGAGCAGCCCAGCCCTGCTGAGGCAGCTGGGCAGGGCTTTAAGAGCATGATCCTTAAACCCTTAAGAGCTATGGGACCCCAACACAGACCTGGAGCTGCTGGAGCAGGGTCAGAGGAGGGCCAGGAAGATGCTCAGAGGCTGCAGAACCTCCCCTGTGGGGCCAGGCTGGGAGAGCTGGGGCTGTGCAGCCTGGAGGAGAGAAGGCTCCAGGGAGACCTCAGAGCAGCTTCCAGGAGCTGAAGGGCTCCAGGAGAGCTGGGGAGGGACTTGGGCCAAGGGCTGGGAGGGACAGGACAAGGGACAATGGTTTGAAACTGGAGCAGGGCAGAGTTAGGTTGGACATCAGGAGGGAGCTCTCCTGATGAGAGTGGGGAGACACTGGCAGAGGTTGCCCACAGGTGTGGTGGAGGGCCCTGGAGACTTTCAGGTCAGCCTGGCTGTGTCCCTGGGCAGCCTGCTCCAGCTGGAGCTGTCCCTGCTGCCTGCAGGGGGGTTGGGCAGGATGACCTTGGAGGGTCCCCTCCAACCCACTGCAAGCTGTGACTGTGACCCCTGCTACCCCTCTGTCCTCAGCTCATTCCACACCTGGGCACTGGCTCTGCCTCCCCTCCCTCCCAGCTCCTGTGTGTGCAGGGCCTGAGCTGTTCTCCCTCTCTCCTGCCTGCTGAGTGCTCAGCTCAGAGCCAGCAGCCTCCCGTGGCAGCTTCTCTCCTGAGCAAGTTGCAGCCATGGGGAGCTGCTGCCTGGGACCTGCCAGCACAGAGCTCAGCAGGGAGGAGCTGGAACCTGCAGGGGAGAGCAGGGAAGTTTGCTCTGCCTGCCTCCAGGGCCTGGCAGTGAGTGCCTTGCTGCTGGGGGCATTTTGCCTAGCTGAGGAGCTGTGTTTTGGGAGCTGCTGGCAGCACTCCTGCCTGAGCAGCCTGCCCTGGCTCCTCCTGGCTGCTTCCTCAGCTGCTGGCAGGCCTGCAGGGCTGGGATGCTGTGCTCTTCCCACTGTCCCAGCAGTCAGGGCCTGAGCCTTTGGGGTGGGCTCTCTCCTCTCCTCCCTTTGGCTCTGTGCAGAGGGGAGGTGGAGGCAGAGAGGAGGAAGGATGGCAAAGGTGTTTTGTTCAGCAGAGATTCATGGAATGGGCTGGGTTGGGAGGGACCTTAAAGGTCATCCTCAGTGACCTGGATGGGAGGGCAGAGAGGCCTCAGTAAGTTCACTGATAGCCAGCTGGAGCAGTGGCTGACACCCCCAGGCTGTGCTGCCATCCAGTGAGCCCTGGGCAAAGGGACCCTCCTGAAGCTCACTAAGGAGAAGTGTGGAGGCCTGGGAGGAGCAGCACCAGGCACCAGGCCAGAGCAGGGCTTGGCCAGCTGGGAAGCAGCTCCAGGGACCTTGGAGTCCTGTGGGCAAGAAGCTCTCCATGGGGCAGCAGGAGGCCAAAGGCCTCCTGGGGTGCATCAAAAGTGTGTCCAGAAGGTGGAGGTTCTCCTCCTCCTCTGCTCTGCCCTGCTGAGTCCACAGCTGGAGGATTGTGTCCAGGCTTGGGCTCCCCAGTGCTAGAGGGACAGGGGTCTGCTGGAGAGAGTCCAGTGGGGGCTAGGAGGATGATGAAGGGCCAGGAACATCTGTGTGAGGAGGAAGGGCTGAGAGCCCTGGGGCTGTTTAGGCTGGAGGAGAGAAGGCTGAGAAGGGATTGATGGTTATCAATATCTGGAGGGTGGGAGGCAAGGAGGGGCCAGGCCCTGCTCAGTGGTGCCCTGGGACAGGACAAGCAACAGAGGGGACAAGCTGGAACCCAGGAAAGTTCCACCTCAGCATGAGGAGAAACCTCTGTGGTGTTCAATATCTGTATTGATCATCTGGATGAGGGGATGGACTCCATCAGCAGTGAATGTGCAGATGACAGTGAGCTGGGGGCAGGAGTTGATCTGCTGGAGGGCAGAGAGGCTCTGCAGAGGGACCTGGCCAGGCTGGGCAGATGGGCTGAGGCCAAGGGCAGGAGATTGAACACATCCAAGTGCCAGGGGCTGCACATTGGCCACAGCAACCCCAGGCAGTGCTACAGGCTGGGGGCAGAGTGGCTGAGAGCAGCCAGGCAGAGAGGGAGCTGGGGGTGCTGGTGGATGGTAGGCTGAACAGGAGCCTGCAGTGTGCCCAGGGGGCCAGGAGGGCCAAGGGCATCCTGGCCTGCAGGAGGAAGAGTGTGGCCAGCAGGAGCAGGGAGCTCATCCTGCCCTGTGCTCAGCACTGCTGAGGCCACACCTGGAGTCCTGTGGCCAGCTCTGGGCTCCTCAGGTCAGGAAGGAGGTTGAGCTGCTGGAAGGTGTCCAGAGAAGGGCAACAAAGCTGGGGAGGGGTCTGGGGCACAGCCCTGGGAGGAGAGGCTGAGGGAGCTGGGGTTGCTTAGCCTGCAGAAGAGGAGGCTCAGGGGAGACCTTCTTGCTCTCTGCAACTCCCTGCAGGGAGGTTGGAGCCAGCTGGGGGTTGGGCTCTTCTCCCAGGCAGCCAGCATCAGAACAAGAGGACACAGTCTCAAACTGTGCCAGGGGAGGTTCAGGCTGGAGGTGAGGAGGAAGTTCTCCACAGAGAGAGTGATTGCCCATTGGGATGTGCTGCCTGGGGAGGTGGTGGAGTCCCCATCCCTGGAGGTGTTCAGGAGGAGACTTTATGGGGTGCTTGGTGCCATGGGTGAGTTGATTAGGTGGTGCTGGGTGATAGGTTGGACTCCATGATCTTGAAGGTCTCTTCCAGCCTGGGTTATTCTATTCTACTCTATTCTATTCTATTCTATTCTATTCTATTCCATTCCATTCCATTCCATTCCATTCCATTCCATTCCATTCCATTCCATTGATGTAAGGAATTGCTCTCCACAATGTGGTGGTCTTCCTATTTCCTCTAGCACAGGTTTCTGAGGGACAGCTTTGCTCTTGCTCACTGCTGCCCTGGGTGGAATTTCCCTCCTGCTGTGTTTTCTTGCAGCTCCTTTTGCCCTTGAGCTTAGATTCACAGCTTCACAGCATGGGTTGGGTTGGAAGGGACCTTCCAGAGCATCCAGCTCCAGCCCCTGCCATGCCCAGGGACACCTCCCACCAGCACAGCTTGCTCAGGGCCTCATCCAGCCTGGTCCTGAACACCTCCAGCCAGGGCACAGCCACAGCCTCCCTGGGCAGCCTGTGCCAGGCTCTCCCCAGCCTCACTCTCAGCAATCTCTTCCTCCTCTCCACTCTCAGTCTCTCCTCTCCCAGCTCAAAGCCATTGTTCCTCCTCCTGTCCCTCCCAGCCCTTGGCCCAAGTCCCTCCCCAGCTCTCCTGGAGCCCTTCAGCTCCTGCAAGGCTGCTCTGAGGTCTCCCTGCAGCCTTCTCTCCTCCAGGCTGCACAGCCCCAGCTCTCCCAGCCTGGCCCCACAGGGGAGGTTCTGCAGCCTCTGCTCATCTCTGTGGCCTCCTCTGGAGCCTCTCCAGCAGCTCCAGGCCCTGCTTGTGCTGGGCCCCCCAGAGCTGGAGGCAGTGCTGCAGGTGGGGGCAGAGCAGAGCAGAGCAGAGGGGCAGAATCCCCTCCCTGTGCTGCTGCTGGTCACAAATGGTGATGAGTGGTTGGGGTGGTGATGATCTTTGGTTGCAGTGTGCAGCTGGAAAGGGCTCTCAGAGGCAGCAGGAGGGGTTTTGGAGCCAGGGAAGGACTGAGAGAAGGCAGAGCCAGATCCCAGCAGCAGTGAGAGGCTGGCAGCTCTGTGGTGGCAGCAAAGCTCACTTGTCTCTGTCCCTGGGAATGACAAAGTTCTGCAGAGCTTTTGCTGAGTCTCTCAGGTTCCTCTCTCCTGGCAATTGATATTCTGCTGCTGGCAGCCAGAGCTGGGGAGATCCTGCTCAGCTCCCTGCCACGGGGCCTGACCTCATCTGCTTGTCAGGGAAAGCTTCTGGGGAGCCAACACAGCTCAGGAGCTCTGCTTGGAGGAGCTGCTGGCATCATGTGATAGTGGCTTGAATTAATGGGGCTGACACAGATCCTGCACTTCAGCCAGCAGTCTGCCTCTTGCAAATGTAATTCCAGCCTCTGTGGCTTGCTTGCAGGCTGCTCCCTGCCCCATTTGCTGCCTGCTCCCTGCAGCTTGCTGTGGGCTGCAGGTTTTGTGCTTTGGAAGGCAGTGCTCTGGCTCTGCCAGCCCAGCCCTGCTCCCTGCCTGCAGCACATTTGCCATCCCCTTTCTCCCTGTGCTTTGTTTCCCTCCTTCCATCCCACTGAGCACCCTCAGCTCTTATAGAATAGAATTAACAAGGTTGGAAAAGACCTCAGAGCTCACCAAGTCCAACCTCTCCCCCAGCACCATCTGATCAACTCAACCATGGCACCAAGGACCTCATCCAGGCTCTTCCTAAACACCTCCAGGGATGGGGACTCCACCACCTCCCTGGGCAGCACATCCCCAGGGCCAATCTCTCTGGCTGGGAAGAATTTCTTCCTCCCCTCCAGCCTGAACCTCCCCTGGCACAGCTTGAGACTGTGTCCTCTTGTTCTGCTGCTGGCTGCCTGGGAGAAGAGCCCAACCCCCACCTGGCTCCAACCTCCCTGCAGGGAGTTGGAGAGAGCAAGAAGGTCTCCCCTGAGCCTCCTCTTCTGCAGGCTAAGCAACCCCAGCTCCCTCAGCCTCTCCTCCCAGGGCTGTGCCCCAGACCCCTCCCCAGCTTTGTTGCCCTTCTCTGGACACCTTCCAGCAGCTCAACCTCCTTCCTGACCTGAGGAGCCCAGAGCTGGACACAGGACTCCAGGTGTGGCCTGAGCAGTGCTGAGCACAGGGCAGGATGAGCTCCCTGCTCTTGCTGGCCACACTCTTCCTGCTGCAGGCCAGGATGCTCTTAGCCCCCTGGGCACACTGCTGGCTCCTGTTCAGCTGCTCTCCACCACTCCCCCCAGGTCCCTCTCTGCCTGGCTGCTCTCAGCCCCTCTGCCCCCAGCCTGTCATTCATGCCAATGCCTTCCCAGGACCTTTCTCATGCTGTACCTTCTCCAAGGCAGGCAACATCCTTGTAGCTCAGGATGCCAAAACAACTTCTGTACATAGAGGAAAAGATAACTTTCACCTCTCTGCAGATTCCCCTTGAGAGCCAAGGGAAGCACCACCTCAAGCTGTCAGGTCAACCTTTCTCCTCTTTCTCCTCCCCCTCCCTCCCCTCAAAGAAAGGTTCAAACACACCCAAAAAGCCCCCAGGCAGAGAGCTGTGCTGGAGCTGCCAGCATGCAGGGGGGCTGCTGTCTGCAGCTGAGACGCTGCCAGCACCACCACCTCCTTGCCTCAGCAGGGAGAGGCTGCAGCTGCACTCCCAGACAGAGCAGCTCTGGCCCTGGGCAGGGTTTCTGCTCCCTTGCTTCACAGCATTCAGTTATCTCCTGCCTGGGCAGTGGCTTTGGGCAGGCTCCAGGAAGTGAGGAGCTGTGGAAGTGGAAAGAGCCCAAAAGTTAGCACTGCCTGGAGGCTGCAGGCCAGGCTGAGCCCCTCTGAGGTGCACAACCTGCTCCTCTGAAGATTAACTCCCTCTTTGGCAGCCTGGGCACCCAAATCCTGATGGTGCTTGAAATGTTCCTCTTGATGTAAGTGCTGGGAGAGCAGAGGGAGAGTCTGGGAGGATGAGGAGGCAGGAGGCACAAAGTGGTTTGGTTTTCCCTCTTGCTGTGTCCTGTGTGCAGAGCTGGGGCTGGACACTGGGGGAGGGAGATGGAGGAGGGAGATCCTGCAGCCCTGGCTCAGCACCAGCCCAGCCCTGGCTCAGCAGCTGATGCTGGTCCTGCTCCCTGCAGGACCCTGCTGGGACTGCCCTGTCCTCTCTCACATGCCCTGGCACAGCTCAGTGGTGCTTTCTGTGGTGTGCACAAGAGCCTCAGCTGCTGCAGCTGTGACCTGCTGCTGCTCACTGGTGCCAGGAGTGTTCTGAGCCAGCACAGCCTCAGCCCCAGCAGCTCTGAGCCCAGGCAGGGGCAGGGCTCAGCTGTGCTCCTTGTGCTCCTCTTCATAGAACCAGAGGATGCTTTGGGATGGAAGGGACCTTCAACATCATCCAGAGCCCACCCCCAGTTGGCATCCAGAGCATCCAGTGCCAGCCCCCTGCCATGCCCAGGGACACCTCCCACCAGCACAGCTAGCTCCAGGCCTTGAACACCTCCAGGCAGGGCACAGCCACAGCCTCCCTGGGCAGCCTGTGCCAGGCTCTCCCCAGCCTCACTCTCAACAATCTCTTCCTCCTCTCCACTCTCAGTCTCCCCTCTCCCAGCTCAAAGCCATTGTTCCTCAGCCTGTCCCTCCCAGCCCTTGGCCCAAGTCCCTCCCCAGCTCTCCTGGAGCCCTTCAGCTCCTGCAAGGCTGCTCTGAGGTCTCCCTGGAGCCTTCTCTCCTCCAGGCTGCACAGCCCCAGCTCTCCCAGCCTGGCCCCACAGGGGAGGTTCTGCAGCCTCTGCTCATCTCTGTGGCCTCCTCTGGAGCCTCTCCAGCAGCTCCAGGTCCTCCTTGTGCTGGGAGCCCCAGAGCTGGAGGCAGTGCTGCAGGTGGGGGCTGAGCAGAGCAGAGCAGAGGGGCAGAATCCCTTCCCTGTGCTGTGCTCTCCCTGCCCTGGCTGCAGCTCAGCTCTCAGCTGGCTCTGGGCTGCCAGGGAGCACTGCTGGCTCCTGGGGACTTTGTCACCACCTGACACCCCCAAGGGCTTCTCCAGGCTGCTCTTGAGCCATTCCTCACTCAACCTGGATTTGTGCTTGGGATTGCCCTGCCCCAGCTGCAGGACCTGGCACTTGGCCTTGCTGAGGCTGTGTGTCTGTGGCTCCTCCATGCCTGTGTCCTGCTAGGAGAGCCTGAGGCACAAACCCCAGCGGTTCCCAGCTGCTGCAGCGCAGTTCCCACCTCCCCTAGCTTCAGGCTCGTTTGGTTTCTGTGTCTCTGGAACTGTTTGGCTCTTTTACTGCTGCTCTGAACTTCATTTGCAGCCTGTTTTGCAAATGCATCCTTCCTGCAGGTGGTTTATTGCCTGTGGCTGCTGGGCCCCTCGCAGCTCTTCTGCTGCTGGCTGAAGCTGCCGGCGGTGCTGATTGCCTCCTTAATGTGCCATTAGCTGGGCGCTGCACAGAGCAGGGCAGGGCAGGGAGCTGCACAGCTTCCATCCATCAAGCAGCAGCTTTTTCCCCTTCATGGAACAGCAGAGTTCTGGGGAGGCAAGCAGGCAGTGTCAGTGCATCCATCACAGCCCCTGCCTGGGGCTGGGGAGAGCTGCTCTGCACTGCTTCCACCTCGGCTGAGCTGGAGGCTCTCTCTGGAGCTGGGAAAGGCCACCCTGGAAGTGCAGCTCAGCCAGCCTGGCCACCTTGGGTGCACACATCCCCTGTGGAGCCAGCTCCATCTGCTCCAGCAGGCTGCAGTGCAGGCACCTGCAGCATGGCCCTTAGGCCTGTCTGCACCCCTGGTGCTCTTTGAGGCCAGGGGAGCCTGGGGCAGGGTTTACTGGGTCCAGAGGAGGGCCAGAAGAGTGATCAGAGGCCTGGCAGCCCTGTCTGTGAGGAAAGGCTGAGAGAGCTGGGGGTGTTCAGCCTGCAGAAGAGAAGGCTGAGGGGAGGCCTCACTGCCAGGGAGCAGGACAGCCAGGGGGGCTGCCAGGAGGAGGCAGACTCCCTTTGGCCCATGCAGGAGCCAAGGGCTGCTGGGGACAATGCCTGCTGGGGACATTCCCACTGGGCTGCAGCAGCAAATGTGTCCCCAGGAGCAGGCAGAGGCTGGAATCAGCTCCCAAGGGCCGTGGGGGATTCCCTGCACAGCTTTCAGCCTCAGCCTGCCAGGCTGCTGGGGCAGCTCCCTGCAGCTCCACCAGCCCCTGGGAAGCTTGGAGCAGCTGAGCCTTGGGGTCCCTCCCAGCCTGGCCCTCTGGGGCTCTGTGCTCTGCTGCTCAGGGGCAGCTCCCTGCAGCTCCACCATGCCCTGGATGGTGCTTGGGGTCCCTCCCAGCCTGGCCCTCTGGGGCTCTGTGCTCTGCTGCTCAGGCAGCAGCTGTGCACTCCCCAGCTCTCAGACCCCTCTCATCCAACCCTCCCTGGGGGCAGAGTTTCCATCCTGAGCCTTAAACTCCCTGGGCAGGAGCTGCTGGGGCTGGGGCAGCCCAAGGGCCAGGGCCCATGCTAGGAATAAGTGTTCCCCTCAGCCACCATCTGCCCCAAGCCTCCTTGCCAAGGGCCAAGAGGCAGCAGCTGGGCTCAGCACCCTGCCCTGGCCAAGGCAGGGGAGGTGATGCCCACAGCTGTCCTGCTGCCAGGCTGCAGGGGCAGCTCTCTGCAGCTCCACCATGCCCTGGATGGTCCTTGGGGTCCCTCCCAGCCTGGCCCTCTGGGGCTCTGTGTGACAGGTTTAAGCCACCAAGGGCAGGTGACACATCCCAGAGAGTGACATTTCCTCACCTGTGTGAACAGTGACAGCAGCAAAACACAGGAGGCCCCAACTGAGGCCAAGGGCATCCTGGCCTGCAGCAGGAAGAGTGTGGCCAGCAGGAGCAGGGAGCTCATCCTGCCCTGTGCTCAGCACTGCTGAGGCTACACCTGGAGTCCTGTGTCCAGTTCTGGGTTCCTCAGGTCAGGAAGGAGGTTGAGCTGCTGGAAGGTGTCCAGAGAAGGGCAAGAAAGCTGGGGAGGGGTCTGGGGCACAGCCCTGGGAGGAGAGGCTGAGGGAGCTGGGGTTGCTTAGCCTGCAGAAGAGGAGGCTCAGGGGAGACCTTCTTGCTCTCTGCAACTCCCTGCAGGGAGGCTGGAGCCAGGTGGGGGTTGGGCTCTTCTCCCAGGCACCCAGCACCAGAACAAGAGGACACAGTCCCAAGCTGTGCCAGGGGAGGTTTAGGCTGGAGGTGAGGAGAAAGTTCCTCACTGAGAGAGTTGTTGGCCCTTGGGATGTGCTGCCCAGGGAGGTGGTGGTGTCCCCATCCCTGGAGGTGCTCCAGAGGGGATTGGATGTGGCATTTGGAGCCAGGGTTTAGTTGTCAGGAGGTGCTGGGGGACAGCTTGGACTTGGTGATCTTTGAGGTCTTTTCCAACCTTATTGATTCTGTGATTCCAGTACCTGAAGAAGGCTCCAGGCAGGCTGGGCAGGGGCTGTTCATAAGGGCCTGTGGGGACAGGACAAGGGACAGTGCTTTGAGACAGGAGCAGGGCAGAGTTAGGTTGGGCATCAGGAGGAGGTTCTGCACAGGGAGGCTGGGGAGGCACTGGAGCAGGCTGCCCAGGGAGGTGGTTGAGGCTCCATCCCTGGAGACATTCAAGGATCAGCCTGGCTGTGTCCCTGGGCAGCCTGCTCCAGCTGGAGGTGACCCTGCTGCCTGCAGGGGGTTGGACAGGATGACCCTGGAGGGTCCCTTCCAGCCCAATGCAAGCTGTGATAAAATCCATGGAGGAGGAAGCAGATTTCCTGCTGCATGGAGGCTTTGCCAGAGCACAGCAACATCAGCACAGGTCCTGCTCACTGTCCTGCCTCACTGGACCAGTGTGAGTTGGTTCAGCCACCACATGCTCCACAGAGTGGTATCACAGTCTCACAGTATCACAGAGTCACCAAGGCTGATAGAGACCTCAAAGGTCATCAAGTCCAAGCTGTCACCATAGACCTCATGACCAAACCATGGCTCCAAGTGCCACATCCAAGCCCCTCTGGAACACCTCCAGGGATGGGGACTCCACCACCTCCCTGGGCAGCACATCCCAAGGGCCAATCTCTCTGGCTGGGAAGAATTTCTTCCTCCCCTCCAGCCTGAACCTCCCCTGGCACAGCTTGAGACTGTGTCCTGGGAGAAGAGCCCAACCCCCACCTGGCTCCAACCTCCCTGCAGGGAGTTGCAGAGAGCAAGAAGGTCTCCCCTGAGCCTCCTCTTCTGCAGGCTAAGCAACCCCAGCTCCCTCAGCCTCTCCTCCCAGGGCTGTGCCCCAGACCCCTCCCCAGCTTTCTTGCCCTTCTCTGGACACCTTCAAGTCTCTCAATCTCCTTCCTGACCTGAGGAGCCCAGAGCTGGACACAGGACTCCAGGTGTGGCCTAACCAATGCAGAGTCCAGGGGCACAAGGACTTCCCTGCTCCTGCTGGCCACACTCTGCCTGCTGCAGGCCAGGATGCCCTTGGCCTTCTGGCCCCCTGGGCACACTGCTGGCTCCTGTTCAGGCAGCTGGCAATCAGCACCCCCAGCTCCCTCTCTCTTTGGCAGCTCTCAGCCACTCTGCCCCCAGCCTGGAGCTCTGCCTGGGGTTGCTGTAGCCAAAGTGCAGCCCCTGGCACTGGGACTTGTTGAATGCCATCCTGTTGGCCTCTGCCCAGCTGTGCAGCCTGGCAAGGTCCCTCTGCAGAGCCCTTCTGTCCTCTAACTGACCAACCTCTGCCCCCAGCTTGCTGTCAGCTGCACATTTGCTGCTGACTGACTCCATCCCCTCCTCCAGATCATCACTGAAGATGTTAAAGAGCACAGGGCCCAGCACTGCTCCCTGGGGACACCACTGGTGCCTGGCTGCCAGCTGGCTGTGGCACCATTCACCACCACTCTCTGGGCTCAGCCTCCAGCCAGTTCCTAACCCAGCTCAGAGAGCTGCTGTCCCAGCCAGGGGCTGACAGCTTGGCCAGGAGTTTGGTCTGTAGTGGGGAGCCCGAGGACGCAGCAGGCATGTTCCTCGACAGAGCACCAGCCCTCACTTGGCTAATTATCCTTTGCACATCTCCAGATCTTTGCTAGCTGTTAACCTGTGGCAGTGGCAGTCCTGCACAAGAACATTTCCTTCCAGGCTCCCTCGTCCTGGCCTCTGAAGCTCTGTTCATCTTAATTCCCTCTGAGCCAGCCTGAAGAGTCCAATCTAATTAATCTCTGCGAGGATGGAAGCCGCTCCACCAGCATGGCAATCAGGCTGCCTGCTCTGCAGGAGCACTGCTGTCTTCCTTCCCCAGCTCCTCTGCAGTGATGCCACAGGGCTTGAGAGCTGAGGGCTTGGATTTTCCTGGGCTTCTTCCTCTGGAGATCTCTCCCAGCCGGGTGGGATCTGCCTCTGCCCGGCCCGGCACGGGGGCTGGGGTTGCTCTGCTGCGTCAAGGTCGTCCCTGTGATTTCCTTGCTGCTCCTTCAGAGGTGCTTTGTCTTTGCAGGATGCCTGCAGCTCAGCTGGGCTCCTGTGTGATGGGTTTCATATTGATGAAGGCAGCAGGTTGCAGGAATGTGATGAGGGGAGGGGGGGGAGGGTCTGCAGCCTGTGCAGGGTTCCTGCTCCCCACAGCTGCAGCCAAGCAGGAGGTGCTGGGGTGGGGGAGCTGCTCTTGCTGTGCTCTGGTGATGCAGAGAGATGTGCAGTGGGGCAGGTTGTGCCCTGAGGAGTTCAGCTTTGTGAGCAGAGCATTTCCAGCACTGAAGAGTTTATGTGGAGGTGTGGGGAGGGCAGAGCTTGAGGGTTGGTTTGTGTGAGCTGTGCGCCGGGGGAGGCCGTCCCGAAGCTGAAGTCTGCAGCAGCTTTGGTAGATGGAGCTGAGCTGATGTTTGTCCATGTGCAAGGGAATCTCTCAGCTGTGGAGCTTGCAGAGGCAGGGGGGGAGAGCATCTGTTTGTATTTTAACCTCTTCTGCCCCTCTGGGGCTCTTCCAGGTCGTACCTGACGCCGGTGCGGGATGAGGAGGCAGAGTCCCTGCGGAAGGCGCGCTCCAGGCAGGCCCGGCAGACCCGCAGGTCCACGCAGGTAGGGAGGGGAGGGGGAGGAGAGCTGGAGGGCAGAGGGGCAGCATTTGAGTTTCTTCTCAGAATCACAGCCAACATCCAGCTGCAAGAGGCCTCCAAGCTCATCCAGGCCAACCCTCCACCCAGCACTGCAGGCTCAGCACCAAACCATGGCCCTAAGCACCAGCTCCATGCTGCCTGAGCACCCCCGGGGATGGTGACTGCAGCACTGCCCTGGGCAGCCTCTGCCAATGGCTGAGATCCCTTCCAGGGCAGAAATATTTCCTCAGGTCCAGCCTGAGCTTCCCCTGGGGCAGCTTGGAGCCATTGCCTCTGCTCCTGTTGCTTGACACCAAGGAGCAGAGGCTGCCCCCTCCTTGCTCCAACCTCCTTGCAGGGAGCTGCAGAGAGCAATGAGGCCTCCCTCAGCCTCCTCTGCTCCAGCCTCAACATCTCCTCTTCCATTGTTACACAGGACAGGAGGCTTCTCTACCCTCAGGCTGTGGTGGAGAGGTTCAGGCCAAAACTGCTGCAAATGATTGCTTCAGAATGCTCCTCCAAGCATGCAGGAGGTGGATTTCCAAGCTGTTGTTTGCAGTCTCCCTGCCCCTGGGTCTGCAGCCTGGTCAGGTCTCTTTGGGTTGCTTTGGGTCACCGACTGTGGCAGCACACTCACAGACACCTTCAGCCCTCAGCAGAGGTGCAGCCTTAGCCTGGGTGGGTACAGCCCTGGCTTCAGCCCGGCCTGGAAGCCCTGGGGTCTCGTCTCAGCGAGGTGAAAGCTCCTCTCTTCTGGCTGTGGCAGGGTGTGACACTGACAGACCTGCAGGAGGCAGAGCGAACCTTCAGCCGGTCGCGGGCGGAGCGCCAGGCGCAGGAGCAGCCCAGCGAGAAGGGCGAGAGCGCGGAGCCGGCCCCGGACGGCGGCGACAGGCAGGAGGGCCGAGCACGCTGGAGCAGAAGCACGGATGAGGAGGTGATCCTCCCGGCCTCTCCTGGCCCCCCTTCCCCCGGGGTCGGAGCTGGTGAAGCCCCTGAGGGCAGCCGAGCTCGGGAGGAGCCGCGGGGAGGCTTGCTGGGAGCAGCAGCGCTGCGGAGCCGAGCACAGGGGCTGGGACCTGGCCCTGGGGGAGCTCAGCTGGGCTCTGCTCTCTGCTGGGAACCTCACTGCTCCGCCTCTTGCCTGTGTGAATCACAGGGAGAGGGATGAGAGGGCTGAACAGCGGCAGTGTGGCCTGGGCCTGCCCTCACTTGCAGTCTGGACTGAGGCTTCCTCTTCACAGCTTCCCACAGCTGTTCTGTGGGTGATGGGAAGCCAGAGGCACCACCTCTGCCCTGCCAGCACGTCTCAAGCACTCATTTAAGTGGTCTTAGAGTCATGGATGGGTTGGGTTGGAAGGGACCCTAAAGCTCATCCAGTTCCAACCCCCTGCCATGGGCAGGGACACCTCCCACCAGCTCAGGGCCTCATCCAGCCTGGTCCTGAACACCTCCAGCCAGGGGACAGCCACAGCCTCCCTGGGCAGCCTGTACCAGGCTCTCCCCAGCCTCACTCTCAACAATCTCTTCCTCCTCTCCACTCTCAGTCTCCCCTCTCCCAGCTCAAAGCCACTGCCCCTGCTCCTGTCAGTTATTAGCTCAGTTACTGGCTTTGTGCTGCTGCAGGGACAATGAGCTTGATCCCAGCCCCCCAGTGATGGGACACTGCTCTCACTTTGCAGCTCTACAATGCCTTTGGCTTTCATCCTCCCCTGATGGAGTGAGCTGGCAGGTGAAGCTGAGCACTTCCAGCAGCAGTGGAGAACATTTTACACCCAAACAGATTACTTAGACCCCTGAAACCCCAAGGCTGCTTCTTCCTCTTCATTCTGTGGCTTCAGTGGCTTTAAACTGGAGCAGAGCAGATGGAGACTGGATGTGAGGAGCAAGTTCTGCCCCAGGAGGCTGCTGGAACACTGCAGCAGGTTGCCCAGGGGGGTGGTTGAGGCTCCATGCTTGGAGTTACTCAAGGTGAGGCTGGACAGGGCAACCTGATCCAGTGGAGGATGTCCCTGCTGAGTGCAGAGGGGTTGGTCTGGGATCCTGTGATCCTGAGATTATCACTCTGAGATTAAGGGTCCCATGCTCTACCAACTGAGCTGACTGTTTATCACAACTGTTTATCCTGGGGGTCCTTTGGGGGTCCCTTGCATCCCAGAGCCCTCTGTGGTCCCCTCTGCTGACTCTGTGGTGGTTCTTTGTTGCCAGAACATCTACCGGCGGCTGAGGTGCCCAGCACCAGCAGACAAACCAAGCACCCCTGTGTCCCCCTCCAGCTCTGCTCCTCTGCTCTACACCAGCTCCTACCTGACTCGAGCCAACAAGTACCTGGGTCCTGACTCTGTCAACCCAGCAGACTTCAGAGGTACAGCCACAGAGATGGAGAAGAATGGTAGGTACCCAGGGGGGTGAGGAGCTGCCCCAGCCCAGGGCTTGAGTTTAGGACTCTCTGCAGGCAGAGGGAGAGCAAAACTCTGCTTGCAGCAGCCTGGGGCCCAGGGTGGATTCTGTTAAAGCCTAGATTCAGAAACAGGTTTGCTTGTTGCCCTGAGGGGAGCAGGGTGGGGAGCCAGCACCTCACACACCAATGGCATTTGCTCCAGTGGGAATCCCAGGGCAGGGTGCAGCCTCTCAGAGAGGGAGAGAAGGATCCTCTCCCCAGGGAGCCTTTAGACCTTAGGGCTGGGAGCAGAGATTCCCCCAGCAGGGTTTGTCCTCAGAACAGGATTAGGTTAGGATGAATTTGGGCTTGCTGAGAGCTGGAATAACTTCCCTGGGCTCTGCTGGGAGGAGAGATTGCCCTGGTACAGTTTGTCCTGAGCACAGGATTAGGTTGGAATGATTTGGGATTGCTGAGAGCTGGAATCACCTCCCTGGGCTGTGCTGCAGGCAGGAGTGAGAAGGCCCAGAGGCAGCAGGGCACCCAGGCTCCCTTAGGTTTAGTCACTGCTCTGCAGTACAACCTGAGCCAAGGGGGCCTGGCTCAGCTGGAGAAGCAGCCCAGGCAGTAGCTCAGCAGCAGCAGAGATGTGAATCCCTGGGACCAAGGCAGCCTCCTGCAGAAGCAGCCCAGGCAGTAGCTCAGCAGCAGCAGAGATGTGAATCCCTGGGGCCAGAGCAGCCTCCTGCAGAGGCAGCCCAGGCAGTACCTCAGCAGAAGCAGGGATGTGAATCCCTGGGACAGAAGCAGCCCAGGCAGTAGCTCAGCAGCAGCAGAGATGTGAATCCCTGGGGCCACAGCAGCCTCCTGCAGAGGCAGCCCAGGCAGTAGCTCAGCAGAAGCAGGGATGTGAATCCCTGGGACAGAAGCAGCCCAGGCAGTAGCTCAGCAGCAGCAGAGATGTGAATCCCTGGGACCAAGGCAGCCTCCTGCAGAGGCAGCCCAGGCAGTAGCTCAGCAGCAGCAGAGATGTGAATCCCTGGGGCCACAGCAGCCTCCTGCAGAGGCAGCCCAGGCAGTAGCTCAGCAGCAGCAGAGATGTGAATCCCTGGGACCAAAGCAGCTTCTCTGTGCTTGGGCAGAGTGTGAAGATCAGGAGTCGGAGGAGAGGGCCCTGAGCAAGCAGTCGATCCGCGAGCGGCGGCGGCCCAAGGAGAGGAGGAGAGGCACTGGCATCATCTTCTCCACAAAGGATGTAAGTTGCAGTGCCCTGGGCAGGAGAAACTCACTCAGGGGGAATCTCCTCCCAGTTCCAAGCTTCAGATTTCTCCCACTCACAGAAGGGGTTGGGTTGGAAGGGAGCTCAAAGCTCAGCCAGCTCCAACTCCCTGCCATGCCCAGGGACACCTCCCACCAGCACAGCTTGCTCCAGGCCTCATCCAGCCTGGTCCTGAACACCTCCAGGCAGGGCACAGCCACAGCCTCCCTGGGCAGCCTGTGCCAGAGTCTCCCCAGCCTCACTCTCAACAATCTCTTCCTCCTCTCCACTCTCACTCTGCACTCTTCCAGCCTCATCCATTCCCTCTCATCCTCTCACTCCAAGTCCCTGCCTGGCTTCCTTGTAGGCTCCCTTTAGACACTGGATTCCTCCCTCAGTTTTCTTCCACTTAAGGTCTGGAGCAGCTCTGAGTGTCAGAGACAGCCCAGAGAGGGAAATCTTCACCCAGACTTGCTTCTTAACAGATTGTTTCCCATTAGCCCTTCCCTCTCTGGCTGTAGCCAGGCTGGCACCTCCAAAGGAATCCCATCCCTGCCTGGCCCCTGCAGGCCTCAGCAGCAGGCTCCAGGAAGCCTGCTCCTGAGCCATAAATCAGTGTGGTCCTGGCAGGGGGCCTTGTGAAAGTCCCACGTGGGAGGAGAGGCTTGAAGCCTCATTTCTCTGGGAGCAGGAAGGCCAGGCACTACTGGAAGCATTTGCAGTTTCCCCTGAGCCCAGCTCTGGCTGCACTTTAGGCTCCCTAAAAGGGAGGAGTGAGGAGTAGAACCTGGGCCTGGATCTCCAGAGGGCACACACAGAAGAGCTGCCTCTGTTGTGGTCATCTCTCTGAGTCCTGCTTTCAGAAGGATTTCTTCAGCCTGGAAGGAGCAAATCCAACCCTCCAGACCTGGGCTGGAGGCTGGGGTGGGAAAACAGCTCCCCTGCTTCAGGGGAGGAGCAGCACTGGGAGATCATGGCTCAGAAGGCTGCACCAGCTGGGATGGGATGGGATGGGATGGAATGGGATGGGATTGGATGAGATGGGATGGGATGGAATGGGGTGGGATGGAATTAACCAGGTTGGAAAAGACCTCAGAGCTCATCAAGTCCAACCTCTCCCCCAGCACCATCTGATCAACCCAACCATGGCACCAAGGGCCTCATCCAGGCTGTTCCTAAACACCTGCAGGGATGGGGACTCCACCACCTCCCTGGGCAGCACATCCCCAGGGCCAATCTCTCTGGCTGGGAAGAATTTCTTCCTCCCCTCCAGCCTGAACCTCCCCTGGCACAGCTTGAGGCTGTGTCCTCTTGTTCTGGTGCTGGGGGCCTGGGAGAAGAGCTCAACCCCCAGCTGGCTCCAACCTCCCTGCAGGGAGTTGCAGAGAGCAAGAAGGTCTCCCCTGAGCCTCCTCTTCTGCAGGCTAAGCAACCCCAGCTCCCTCAGCCTCTCCTCCCAGGGCTGTGCCCCAGACCCCTCCCCAGCTTTGCTGCCCTTCTCTGGACACCTTCAAGTCTCTCAATCTCCTTCCTGACCTGAGGAGCCCAGAGCTGGACACAGGACTCCAGGTGTGGCCTAACCAATGCAGAGTCCAGGGGCACAAGGACTTCCCTGCTCCTGCTGGCCACACTCTTCCTGCTGCAGGCCAGGATGCCCTTGGCCTTCTTGGCCCCCTGGGCACACTGCTGGCTCCTGTTCAGCCTACTATCAACCAGTACCCCCAGGTCCAGCTGTGGACACAGAGCCTTCCTCCTGCACCTCAGGGCAGAGGCTTCCTGCACCATGAACAAAGCCCCAGGGGTGTCCTCTGTGCCCAGAGATGTGTTGAGTGTTTGGAGCCACAGAGGAGCTGCTCCTGCTGGAAGCCTCAGGGTTCCTCTGGCAAGACTTGATGCCAGCACCCCCTGGCACCCCCTGATGATGAGTTTCAAGCAGTCTTTTTCCTTCAGCTGGAAGTGAGGAGCAATCCCCTTGCAGTGACCACCTCCACAGAGCCATTAGGTCCCCCAGCCTGATTTGAGCAGCAGCCTAAGCAGCCAGCCAGGCAAAGGGCTCTTGGCTTTGCCATCAAACCAGGAGCAGTGCATCACAAATGCAGTAAGCCCTGGGGCTGCTTGCCCAGGGGGGCTGTGGAGTCTTCTCCTCTGAGGAGATTCCAAACCCAGCTGGACTTTGTGATCCTGAGCAAGCTGAACCTGAAGAAAGCCAAGAAGGGCCTTGGGACAAGGGCTGGGAGGGACAATGGCTTTGAGCTGGGAGAGGAGAGACTGAGAGTGGAGATGAGGAAGAGATTGCTGAGAGTGAGGCTGGGGAGAGCCTGGCACAGGCTGCCCAGGGAGGCTGTGGCTGTGCCCTGCCTGGAGGTGTTCAGGACCAGGCTGGATGAGGCCCTGAGCAAGCTGTGCTGGTGGGAGGTGTCCCTGGGCATGGCAGGGGGCTGGAGCTGGCTGAGCTTTGAGCTCTTTCCCAGCCCAACCCCTTCCATGGATGCACCTGCTGGTGCAGGGGGCTTGGGCTGGGTGATCTCCAGGGGTCCTTTCCAGCTGGGATTCCCTTGCTGGGATTCTGGGGTTGTTCTTTTGTGGAGCTGCCTGCTGAGACTGTTTGCTTTTCACCCTAGGATGAAGAGGAAGTGGATGGAGATGAGGAGGTGAAGGAAGCTCGGGTGAGTGCCAGCACAGCTGGGCCTGGTGGTGTCTCACTCCCTGGAGTGCTGGTGGCAGGAGGGCTCCCAGGGCTCTTGTCCTGTTTGTGCAGGAGCCTTGGGCTCTGGCTGGGAGCTGAGCACAAACTGGGAGGTCATTGATTGCTTGCTGGTCACTGATTGATTGCTTGCTGGTCACTGATGAATTGATTGCTGGTCACTGATGGAGTGCCTGCTGGTGTTGTGACCTGCCCTCAGAGGAAGGGCTTGGAGGAGGCTCTGCAGTGAGACCCAAGGAGTGGGTGAGGCAAACTGGCACCCAGCTGGCTAGAAGTGATTGGCAGTTTATTGATGACAAGGTAGTGCAATCAGTTTGCTCACAGAGTGGTTCTTGAAGCAGGGAGAGGGAGAGGGAGAGGGAGAGGGAGAGGGAGAGGGAGAGGGAGAGGGAGAGGGAGAGGGAGAGGGAGGGAGGGAGAGGGAGAGGGAGAGGGAGAGGAGAGAGGAGAGGAGAGGGAGGAGGGAGAGGGAGAGGGAGGAGGGAGAGGGAGAGGGGAGAGGAGAGGAGAGGAGAGGAGAGGGAGGAGGGAGAGGAGAGGAGAGGAGAGGAGAGGAGAGGAGAGGGAGAGGAGAGGGAGGAGAGGAGAGGAGAGGAGAGGAGGAGAGGAGAGGAGAGGAGAGGAGAGGAGAGGCAGGATCAGAGCTGAAAGTGTCAGCACTCTGGGTCCCAGTGGCACCCTCTGGCCTCAAGGTCCTCTTGCTGGTGCTGCCTTTTATTCCTGAATCCCTCTTCATTCCCTGCCCAGGGCTGCCTGGCAGAGGTGTTCCCACAGCTCCTGAGGTGGTGCAGGCACACTGGCAGCCAGCTGAGCTGGGTGATCCTGGGGCAGCTGGCTGGGGCATGGTGGTGGTCACAGAGTGGGAGCACCCCCAGTGCTCCAGGGGGCTGCTGCTGCACCTCTGGGGGTGCAGGCTCAGGTGTGGAGCAGGGGCCTTGGGTGGGCACAGGTGAAGTGCAGGCACCCAGGCAGGAGCTGGAGTGCAGTGTCCCAGGAGCAGCTCTCCTGGCTGCCTGGGCACAGGGGCAGGGGAGCAGGCATCAGCCTGAGGCAAGCTGCAGATGGGTTGGGTTGGGTTGGAAGGGAGCTTAGACATCATCCAGCTCCAGCCCCCTGCCATGGGCAGGGACACCTCCCCCCAGCACAGCTTGCTCCAGGCCTCATCCAGCCTGGTCCTGAACACCTCCAGGCAGGGCACAGCCACAGCCTCCCTGGGCAGCCTGTGCCAGACTCTCCCCAGCCTCACTCTCAGCAATTTCTTCCTCCTCTCCACTCTCAGTCTCTCCTCTCCCAGCTCAAAGCCATTGTTCCTCAGCCTGTCCCTCCCAGCCCTTGGCCCAAGTCCCTCCTCAGCTTTCTCAGAGGCCCTTTTCAGGTGCTGGGACCACAGAAGCAGACTGGTTGGCACAAGCTGCTGTGGCAGCACAGCTTCCAGAGGTGTCTTGTGTGAAAGCTGAAGAACATCTCCAGGGTGGCCTGGGTGCAGGAGCTGGCTCTGGGTGAGCTCCAGGGGCAGCTCTCAAACCTGGAGGGGCTGCAGCGGGAGCAGAAGTGCCCAGCAGAGCTGGGCTGGGCACAGAGCTGGGCTGGGCACAGAGCTGGGCTGGGCACAGAGCTGGCAGAGCTGGGCTGGGCACAGAGCTGGGCTGGGCACAGAACTGGCAGAGCTGGGCTGGGCACAGAGCTGGGCTGGGCACAGAGCTGGGCAGCCAGGAGGGCACCTGGCCTTGTGTCTGAGACCCCCCCTGACACTGCTCTCTTGGACACTGCTTTGGGCTTCTGAAACCTCTGCTCTGAGCTCCTCCTGGCTTTGATCTCTTGCAGGAAGCTGTTTTGGCAGGCAGCACATCAGAGCTTGTTCATCATTCCCCTCCTCTTGCCAGAGTCTTGATGCCCTTTGAGGCCCTTCCTTTCCTTGCAGAGTAATTACTGAGGTCACCCAAATTGCCCTGGTGTCTTTGGGGTCTGCCTGTCTTCATCTGAAAGACATCTGAGCCCCTGGCACAGACACAGCCAATGGTCAAGCTGCAAGCATTTCCAGTGTGATTGGCAAGGGCTGGGGAAGGCAGCAGGCAGGAGGTGGCAGTGGGGCAGTGGTCTGCCAGCAAAGGTTGGGCTGGGGGCACAGCCTTGGCTTTGCTCATTCCAACAACTAGAGAAGGAGGAATTGCCCCTGCAGCAGGTGGTCAGATCCTGCCCACACAGAGCTCCTGTCCCTTCCCAGACCAAATCCAGGCTGGGTGAGGAGAAGGCCTTGGGGGTGACAAACTGCCCAGGAGCCAGCAGTGCTCCCTGGCAGCCCAGAGCCAGCTGAGAGCTGAGCAGCAGCCAGGGCAGGGAGAGAGCAGCACAGGGAGGGGATTCTGCCCCTCTGCTCTGCTCTGCTCAGCCCCCACCTGCAGCACTGCCTCCAGCTCTGGGGGGTCCCAGCACAAGGAGGGCCTGGAGCTGCTGGAGAGGCTCCAGAGGAGGCCACAGAGATGAGCAGAGGCTGCAGAACCTCCCCTGTGGGGCCAGGCTGGGAGAGCTGGGGCTGTGCAGCCTGGAGAGGAGAAGGCTCCAGGGAGACCTCAGAGCAGCCTTGCAGGAGCTGAAGGGCTCCAGGAGAGCTGGGGAGGGACTTGGGCCAAGGACTCTGCCAGGCCCTGAGCACTCCTCCAGCAAAGACATTTGGCCTCCTCTCCAACCTCAGCCTCCCCTGGCACAATTTCAGGCCAGTTCCTCTCCTTCTGTCCCCTGAGCCTGGGGAGCAGAGCCCAACCCCCCCTGGCTGCAGCCTCCTCTCAGGGAGCTGCAGAGAGCAAGGAGGTCTCCCTCAGCCTCCTCCAGGCTGAACCCCCCCAGCCCTGTTCTCTCTGTTGCCCTTCCCTGGCCACACTCCAGCTCCTCAGAGTCCTTCTTGTGAGGAGCCAGAACTGGGCACAGCACTGAAGGCCCAGGAGCTGCCCTGGGCCCCTCTGTGTCCTTGCCCTGCTGCCCCATGCAGGCAGGCAGAGTGCTGCTGGCACAGGGGCTGGGGGCAGTGCTGTGGCTGTCAGCTCTGTTCAAGCTAAGGAGGGCTCTGAGGCCTCCACTTTGTGGGCTCAGATTGCCTAATATGGTCAGGAATGTCCCATGGGCTCTGCTGCTCTGCAGGGCAAGGCTGCACTGCCAGCAGGCTGCAGGGCAGGTGGAGCTGCTGCTGGCTGCTGAGGAGGTCAGGTCTGGGGAGCACTGTGTGCTCCAGCTCATCCCACCCCTACCTGCTGCAGGCCCAGGGGCTCTGTGGGGCACTGAGGACACCAGGGGCTGGCCCTGGTCCTCCCCTGGCACCCAGCAGGGGCACAGTGAGCTGTGGGAAGGAGCCAGCTGGGCCATGGCCAAGGCAAGGCTGCTGGTGCCAGGAGTCACTGCATGGCCATCCTTGAACAGAGGGCAGCAAGGGGGCAGGGAGGGGAGGCAGGGAGGGGAGGCAGGGGGCAGCAGCTCTGGGCAGGCTGGGGGGCAGCAGCCCTGGGCAGAGTGAGGGGCAGCAGCCATGGGCAGAGTGAGGGGCAGCAGCTCTGCCCAGGCTGTGCTCAGGGGGCTCTGCCCAGGCTGTGAGCAGGGGGCTCAGGGCAGGCTGTAAGCAGGGGGCTCAGGGCAGGCTGTGGGCAGGGGGCTCTGCCCAGGCTGTGCTCAGGGGGCTCTGCCCAGGCTGTGGGCAGGGGGCTCAGGGCAGGCTGTGCTCAGGGGGCTCAGGGCAGGCTGTGGGCAGGGGGCTCTGCCCAGGCTGTGCTCAGGGGGCTCTGCCCAGGCTGTGGGCAGGGGGCTCTGCCCAGGCTGTGCTCAGGGGGCTCAGGGCAGGCTGTGGGCAGGGGGCTCTGCCCAGGCTGTGCTCAGGGGGCTCTGCCCAGGCTGTGCTCAGGGGGCTCTGCCCAGGCTGTGAGCAGGGGGCTCTGCCCAGGCTGTGCTCAGGGGGCTCAGGGCAGGCTGTGAGCAGGGGGCTCTGCCCAGGCTGTGAGCAGGGGGCTCAGGGCAGGCTGTGGGCAGGGGGCTCTGCCCAGGCTGTGAGCAGGGGGCTCTGCCCAGGCTGTGGGCAGGGGGCTCTGCCCAGGCTGTAAGCAGGGGGCTCAGGGCAGGCTGTGGGCAGGGGGCTCTGCCCAGGCTGTGAGCAGGGGGCTCAGGGCAGGCTGTGGGCAGGGGGCTCAGGGCAGGCTGTGGGCAGGGGGCTCTGCCCAGGCTGTGAGCAGGGGGCTCTGGGCAGGCTGTGGGCAGGGGGCTCTGGGCAGGCTGTGGGCAGGGGGCTCTGCCCAGGCTGTGCTCAGGGGGATCAGGGCAGGCTGTGGGCAGGGGGCTCTGCCCAGGCTGTGGGCAGGGGGCTCTGCCCAGGCTGTGCTCAGGGGGCTCTGCCCAGGCTGTGGGCAGGGGGCTCTGGGCAGGCTCTGGGCAGGGAGCTCTGCCCAGGCTGTGCTCAGGCTGCTGCTCAGCACTAGGCCTTGCTGGGCACTGTGCACCATGGGAGGAGCTCCTCAGGCTGTGTGCCCCTAGCCAGGGCCAGTGGAGCTAAAGCAGCAGCAGCTTGCCCCAGGGTCCTGCTCAGAGCTTGGGATGTGGTGAGGAGCAGCTCTGCTGTGCTTCCAGTGCCCTGGGGCCCTTGGGAGGTGAGCAGAATCAGGCAGCCTCCCAGGATGGCAGGGGTCAGAAGGGACCCCCAGGCATCATCCAGCCCAGCCCCCTGCCAGAGCACTCAGCAGATCCCCCCCAGCCCCCCCCCAGCTGCAGGATCCCTGCAGACCTTCAACTCCTCCTCAGTTATCTGCACCCAGAGTGCTCAGATCTGCTCTGATGCTTTGCCCCCTCAGCTCCCCAGCCTCAGAGGCTGACCCTTGGTGCCTGGCAGGGGCAGCAGCCTTGCTGGCTGCTCTCCCTGCTGCTGCAGCACAGCAGTCACCAGCCTGGCTGCTGGGCTCCTGCTGACAGCTCAGGGCAAACTTCCTCTGTGTGCCCAGGGCTGAGCCCTGGGAGCCTGCCAGGGGCTGCAGGGCACAGCTCTGAGCTGGGAGGTGGAGCTGGAGCAGTGCCATAGCCTCTTAGAATGGCTCAGGTTGGAAGTGACCTTAGACATCATCTATCCAAGCCCCTGCCATGGGCAGGGACCCCTCCCACCAGCCCAGGCTGCTCAGGGCCTCATCCAGCCTGGCCCTGAACACCCCCAGGCAGGAGGCAGCCACAGCCTCCCTGGGCAGCCTGGGCCAGAGCCTCAGCAGCCTCACACTGCAGAACTTCTTCCTCAGCTCCACTCTAACCCTGCTCTGCCTCAGCTCCAAACCCTTCCCCCTGGGCCTGGCTCAGACCCCTCAGCAGAAGTCTCTCTGCAGCCTTCCTGCAGGATCCCTTCAGGTGCTGGCAGCAGCTCTGAGGTCCCCCTGGAGCCTTCTCCTCTGCAGGCTGCACAGCCCCAGCTCCCTCAGCCTGTGCTCCACAGCAGCCCTGGCAGCATCTCTGTGGCCTCCTCTGGCCTCTCTCCAGCAGCTCTGTGTCCTCCTCCTGCTGGGGACAGCAGAGCTGGAGGCAGGGTTGGAGGTGAGGTCTGAGCAGGGCAGAGCCCAGGGGCAGGATCCCCTCTGCTGCCCTCTGCCCACCCTGCTCTGGCTGCAGCCAGCACACAGCTGCCTGAGGGCTGCAGGAGGCTCTGCTGGCTCCTGGGGAGCTGCTCCTGCTGGAGATGGAGCCCAGTGACACAAAACCTGCTCAGCTCTGACCTGCCAGTCCCAGGCAGATGAAGCAAAGCAGCAAGTCCTCCAGGAGTGATGGAGAAGGTCACAGGCTGGTTGCTATTTAAGGGAACTTTGTGCTGTAAGTTCTTGCTCAGTAGATGGCTGCTGGAGGCCCTGCACAGCCCCTGGAGCCTGATCCCTCCCAGCTGTCAGCAGGTCTTTGCTCCTGGAGCAATGGGGCTGAGCTTGGCAGTGCCTCAGATACCCTGCAGATGCCTTGGCTGTCCCTGGCATTGCTGGGAAGCCTCTGCAGTGACTTCAGATTATCCTCTGTCAGCCTGGGCTCCTGCCCCTTCTCCTGCATGGCAGCCCAGCAGGAAGCAGCAGCAGTGTGGTGGGAATGGGCAGGCAGCAGGGAGAGGACTGGGGTCACCCTTGGTGTGGCTGCTAGCCCAGGCCTGAGTGCTGGCAGCCCAGAGCCAGCTGAGAGCTGAGCTGCAGCCAGGGCAGGGAGAGCACAGCACAGGGAGGGGATCCTGCCCCTCTGCTCTGCTCTGCTCAGCCCCCACCTGCAGCACTGCCTCCAGCTCTGGGGCTCCCAGCACAAGGAGGACCTGGAGCTGCTGGAGAGGCTCCAGAGGAGGCCACAGAGATGAGCAGAGGCTGCAGAACCTCCCCTGTGGGGCCAGGCTGGGAGAGCTGGGGCTGTGCAGCCTGGAGGAGAGAAGGCTGCAGGGAGAGCTCAGAGCAGCCTTGCAGGAGCTGAAGGGCTCCAGGAGAGCTGGGGAGGGACTTGGGCCAAGGGCTGGGAGGGACAGGCTGAGGAACAATGGCTTTGAGCTGGGAGAGGGGAGACTGAGAGTGGAGAGGAGGAAGAGATTGCTGAGAGTGAGGCTGGGGAGAGCCTGGCACAGGCTGCCCAGGGAGGCTGTGGCTGTGCCCTGGCTGGAGGTGTTCAGGACCAGGCTGGATGAGGCCCTGAGCAAGCTGTGCTGGTGGGAGGTGTCCCTGGGCATGGCAGGGGGCTGGAGCTGGCTGAGCTTTGAGCTCTTTCCCAGCCCAACCCCCACCAGTCTGTCCCCACCAGGAGCCTGTCCCCACCATGAGTCTGTCCCCACCATGAGCCTGTCCCCAGCAGGAGCCTGTCCCCACCATGAGCCTGTCCCCACCATGAGTCTGTCCCCACCAGGAGCCTGTCCCCACCATGAGTCTGTCCCCACCAGGAGCCTGTCCCCACCATGAGCCTGTCCCAACCATGAGCCTGTCCCCACCATGAGCCTGTCCCCAGCAGGAGCCTGTCCCCACCATGAGCCTGTCCCCACCATGAGTCTGTCCCCACCAGGAGCCTGTCCCCACCATGAGTCTGTCCCCACCATGAGCCTGTCCCCACCAGGAGCCTGTCCCCAGCAGGAGCCTGTCCCCACCATGAGCCTGTCCCCACCATGAGCCTGTCCCCACCAGGAGCCTGTCCCCACCATGAGTCTGTCCCCACCAGGAGCCTGTCCCCACCAGGAGCCTGTCCCCAGCATGAGCCTGTCCCCACCAGGAGCCTGTCCCCACCATGAGTCTGTCCCCACCAGGAGCCTGTCCCCAGCATGAGCCTGTCCCCACCAGGAGCCTGTCCCCAGCAGGATCCTGTCCCCACCAGGAGCCTGTCCCCAGCAGGAGTCTGTCCCCACCAGGAGCCTGTCCCCACCATGAGCCTGTCCCCAGCAGGAGCCTGTCCCCACCAGGAGCCTGTCCCCACCATGAGTCTGTCCCCACCAGGAGCCTGTCCCCACCAGGAGCCTGTCCCCAGCAGGAGTCTGTCCCCAGCAGGAGCCTGTCCCCACCAGGAGCCTGTCCCCAGCAGGATCCTGTCCCCACCAGGAGCCTGTCCCCAGCAGGAGTCTGTCCCCACCAGGAGCCTGTCCCCCAGCCTGTCTGTCCCCAGGAGCCTGTCCCCAGCAGGAGCCTGTCCCCACCAGGAGCCTGTCCCCACCATGAGCCTGTCCCCACCAGGAGCCTGTCCCCACCATGAGCCTGTCCCCAGCAGGAGCCTGTCCCCACCAGGAGCCTGTCCCCACCAGGAGCCTGTCCCCTGCAGGAGCCTGTCCCCACCATGAGCCTGTCCCCAGCAGGAGCCTGTCCCCTGCAGGAGCCTGTCCCCACCATGAGCCTGTCCCCACCAGGAGCCTGTCCCCACCAGGAGCCTGTCCCCACCATGAGCCTGTCCCCCCATGAGTCTGTCCCCACCAGGAGCCTGTCCCCAGCAGGAGCCTGTCCCTGTCCCCAGCAGGAGCCTGTCCCCACCACCATGAGCCTGTCCCTGCAGGAGCCTGTCCCCACCATGAGCCTGTCCCCACCAGGAGCCTGTCCCCAGCAGGAGCCTGTCCCTGCAGGAGCCTGGGTCCCCAGGCCATGAGCCTGGAGCCTGTCCCCACCAGGAGCCTGTCCCCCCACCATGAGCCTGTCCCCACCAGGAGCCTGTCCCCACCATGAGCCTGTCTGTCCCCACCATGAGCCTGTCCCCACCAGGAGCCTGTCCCCAGCAGCCTGAGCCTGTCCCCACCATGAGCCTGTCCCCACCAGGAGCCTGTCCCCAGCATGAGCCTGTCCCCAGCATGAGCCTGTCCCCACCATGAGCCTGTCCCCACCATGAGTCTGTCCCCACCATGAGCCTGTCCCCACCAGGAGCCTGTCCCCACCAGGAGCCTGTCCCCACCATGAGTCTGTCCCCACCAGGAGCCTGTCCCCAGCAGGAGCCTGTCCCCACCAGGAGCCTGTCCCCAGCATGAGCCTGTCCCCAGCAGGAGCCTGTCCCCACCATGAGTCTGTCCCCACCAGGAGCCTGTCCCCAGCAGGATCCTGTCCCCACCAGGAGCCTGTCCCCAGCAGGAGTCTGTCCCCACCAGGAGCCTGTCCCCAGCAGGAGCCTGTCCCCACCAGGAGCCTGTCCCCACCATGAGCCTGTCCCCACCATGAGTCTGTCCCCACCAGGAGCCTGTCCCCAGCAGGATCCTGTCCCCACCAGGAGCCTGTCCCCAGCAGGAGTCTGTCCCCTGCAGGAGCCTGTCCCCAGCATGAGCCTGTCCCCACCAGGAGCCTGTCCCCAGCATGAGCCTGTCCCCACCAGGAGCCTGTCCCCAGCAGGAGCCTGTCCCCACCAGGAGCCTGTCCCCAGCAGGAGTCTGTCCCCTGCAGGAGCCTGTCCCCACCAGGAGCCTGTCCCCAGCAGGAGCCTGTCCCCAGCAGGAGCCTGTCCCCACCAGGAGCCTGTCCCCAGCAGGAGCCTGTCCCCACCAGGAGCCTGTCCCCACCATGAGCCTGTCCCCACCAGGAGCCTGTCCCCAGCAGGAGCCTGTCCCCACCAGGAGCCTGTCCCCACCATGAGCCTGTCCCCACCAAGAGCCTGTCCCCACCAGGAGCCTGTCCCCACCAGGAGCCTGTCCCCACCAGGAGCCTGTCCCCAGCAGGAGCCTGTCCCCACCAGGAGCCTGTCCCCACCAGGAGCCTGTCCCCTCCATCCCTCCTCTGCTCCTGCAGAGGGACTCTCAGCTGCCCTGCAGCCACCCTTCAGCTGCTGGAACCTGGAGAGCTCTCCCCTGAGTCTTCCTCTCTCCAGGCTGAGCAAAGACTTTTCTCTCAGCCTTTCCCCCTCTGGCAGCCTCCTCCTTGGATCACCTTTCTGGCCCTTCTCTGGGCCCTCTCCAGCCTGCCCTCATCTTTTGTGTCCAGGGGGGGTCAAACTGAAGGCAGTGCTGAGCAGAGGGGGCTGAGGGCTTTGTCTCTGCTCTGCTGGTGCTCTGCTGGCAGTGCTGCTTTCAGGCTGTCAGATTCCCTCTCTCCACAGTGGTGGGAAGGAGAAGTCTCTCCACCTGCTCAGCTCCTCCCAGCAGGTTCTGTGCCCCTCTGGGAGCTGCTGCTTGTACTTGGTTGTCACTCATGCAGCAGGCTGCAGGGAGGGAGCCTCCTCTGATGTGCCTGAAGTCATCCTCCCAAAGGTCTGACCTGCTGCTCTGGAATTCCTGCAGGCAGCAGTTGGTGTCTGGGCAGCCCTTGGTGGCCCTGCCCTGCTGACAGAGCTGTCTGGTGCCTGCTGCACAGGCAGCAGGAGGTGGCCTTGGCTGGAAGCCCTCTGCTGGGAGCCCAGGCTGAGAGGGTTGGGGCTGTGCAGCCTGGAGGAGGCTCCAGGGAGACCTCCTGGTGGCCTGGAGGAAAGCTGGGGACAGAGCTCTGAGCAGGGCCTGTTGTGACAGGGCAAGGGGAGATGGTTTGAAGTAAAAGATGCAGATTGAGAGTGGAGAGAAGGAGAAATGTTTGGTGCTGAGGCTGGGGAGAGCCTGTGCCAGGCTGCCCAGAGAGCTGGGAGCTGCCCCAGGCCTGGCACCAGGGCAGGGTAGGTTGTGTGGGGCTGGGAGCAGCCTGCTGGGGTTGGGGCTGTCCCTGGGGGCTGCAGGGGGTTTGGGCTGAGCTTTGGAGGTCCCTTCCCACCCAAACCCTTCCCTGCTGGCTGCTGGCCCTTCTCTCCCACCTGTGGTGAGTGCTGCTCTGTGGCAGGGCCTCTGTGGGGCTGCTGGCTCCTGGTGCCTGGGCAGCCCCTGCAGAGTGCTGCAGCCCCAGGCTCAGGTAGTAAATGGTTTATCTCTCAGCTGGCTCCAGAAGGAGCAACAAAAGCAGAAGCTGATTTGCCAGATGGCCAAGGAGTGAGCTAAATGTCTGTGGAAAACTGAACTCAGATTCCCTGGCAGTGAAACAGCCTCTGGCAAACAGCACTGCAGGCAGAGTGCTGTGCTGCACTGATCCCAGGCTGGGGCTGCTGCTGCTGCTGCTCCCCCCCCTTGGCTTTAAAAGGTCACTTTTGGTTCTGGCTTTGTACCCAGCCACATGCTTCTCCTCACTAAAAGCCTCATATAAGGCAACTGACTGCTGGGGTTTTGCTCCTGGGCATGGAGATGCCCTGCTGGAAAGAGCTTCCCTGGGCAGGAGCTGCCTCCTGCTTAGGGAGGGCAAGATGGAGAGACCCTGAGCTGCAGAAATCCTTCCTGGGAGGAGGCTCCCAGCAGCTGGGGTTCCTCTGACTCTTCAGAGGGTGGTAGGGGCTGGAAGGGACCTCTGGAGGTCATTCAGTCCAAGCCCCTGGCAGGGCAGGGTCACCTGGTGACACAGGAACACATCCAGGGGGGTCTGCAGTGCCTCCACCACCTCCTGCCCCAGGCCTCCAGCACCCTTCAGTTGCAGAAGTTCCTCCTGGTGTTCAGATGAGCTTCTGATGTTCCTTTTGTGCCCTTTGCCTCTTGTCCTGGCCCTGGGCACCACTGGACCAAGCCTGACCCCATCCTCCTGGCCCCATCCTCTTAGCCCCATCCTCCTGACCCCATCCTCCTGGCCCCATCCTCTTAGCCCCATCCTCCTGGCCCCATCCATCCTGGCCCCATGGCCCCATCCTCCTGGCCCCATCCTCTTAGCCCCATCCTCCTGGCCCCATCCTCCTGGCCCCATCCTCCTTACCCCATCCTCCTGACCCCATCCTCCTGGCCCCATCCTCCTGACCCCATCCTCCTGGCCCCATCCTCCTGGCCCCATCCTTAGCCCCATCCTCCTGGCCCCATCCTCTTAGCCCCATCCTCCTGACCCCATCCTCCTGGCCCCATCCTCTTAGCCCCATCCTCCTGGCCCCATCCTCCTGGCCCCATTAGCCCCATCCTCCTGGCCCCATCCTCCTGGCCCCATCCTCCTGACCCCATCCTCCTGACCCCATCCTCCTGGCCCCATCCCAGCCCCATCCTCTGAGCCCCATCCTCCTGGCCCCATCCTCTTAGCCCCATCCTCCTGACCCCATCCTCCTGACCCCATCCTCCTGGCCCCATCCTCCTGGCCCCATCCTCTTAGCCCCATCCTCCTGATCCCATCCTCCTTGCCCCATCCTCCTGACCCCATCCTCCTGGCCCCATCCTCCTTACCCCATCCTCCTGGCCCCATCCTCCTGGCCCCATCCTCCTGGCCCCATCCTCCTTACCCCATCCTCCTGATCCCATCCTCCTGATCCCATCCTCCTTACCCCATCCTCCTGATCCCATCCTCCTTACCCCATCCTCCTCACCCCATCCTCCTGACCCCCACCCATGAAGTATTGATCAGCACTGATCACTTCCCCTTCAGGCTGCTCTTCTCCAGACTGAACAGCCCCAACTCTCTCAGCCTCTCCCCTCAGAGCTGTTGCAGTCCCCTCAGCAGCTCTGGAGCCCTCTGTTCAGCCTCACCTCAGCTCATGCCCATTACCCACTGCAGTAGGTGCTTGGCATGCAGCTCCTGCTGGGCTCAGCTCCTGCTGGGCTCAGCTCTGCTTTGCCTCTCTCTGCATTGCTGTGTTTGCAGACCTCTGCCTTTTTCATTGCTCCTGGAGCTCATTCTTGGGGGTGGCCACAACCTTCTGCACCATGGTCTGCTGCAGCTGAAGGCAGGCCAGGAGCAGGCTTGAGGCACAGCTGGGCAGCAGTGTGGTGAAGGTCTCCATCTGTGGCCAGCAGCTCTGCAGCTTTGCTGTGTGCCAGCTGGGGGCTTCCACAGAGCAGCTGACTGCAAGGTTCTATCCTGCTGGAGTGGCTGAGGCTGGGGGAAGTGAACAGGACCCCATGGAGCTGAGCAGATCAAGGCTCTGTTGAGTGCCCCAGGATTTCTATTTCTCTGTGTCTTGGGACCTGGAGAGGCTCCAGAGGAGGCCACAGAGATGAGCAGAGAGTTGGAGATCCACTTCTAGTTCTGCTCCACCCCTCCCAGCCCTATCCCTCCCTGACACCCTCCAAAGTCCCTCCCCAGCTTTCCTGCAGCCCCCTGCAGATCCTGGAAGTCTCCTTCTCTTTAGACTTCCAACCCCTCCTGGATGTGTTCTGGGTGCCCTGCCCTGGGTGCTCCTGCTCTGGCTGGGGGCTTGGATGATCTCTGGAGAGGCTCCAGAGGAGGCCACAGAGATGAGCAGAGGCTGCAGAACCTCCCCTGTGGGGCCAGGCTGGGAGAGCTGGGGCTGTGCAGCCTGGAGAGGAGAAGGCTCCAGGGAGACCTCAGAGCAGCCTTGCAGGAGCTGAAGGGCTCCAGGAGAGCTGGGGAGGGACTTGGGCCAAGGGCTGGGAGGGACAGGAGGAGGAACAATGGCTTTGAGCTGGGAGAGGGGAGACTGAGAGTGGAGAGGAGGAAGAGATTGCTGAGAGTGAGGCTGGGGAGAGCCTGGCACAGGCTGCCCAGGGAGGCTGTGGCTGTGCCCTGGCTGGAGGTGTTCAGGACCAGGCTGGATGAGGCCTGGAGCAAGCTGTGCTGGTGGGAGGTGTCCCTGGGCATGGCAGGGGGCTGGAGCTGGATGCTCTGGAAGGTCTCTTCCAACCCAAACTGTTTTGTGCCTCTGAATTGTGGCAGGTCCCTTGGCCTGCCCTCACCCTGCTCCCCTCTGGCCCTCCTGCAGGCTTGGCTGTCTCAGGTCCCTGCCATGGTCTGTTAATACCTTGCAAATTCCACCACATCCCCTCTTCATCTCAGCATGGTTGAGCTGCCCCAGCCTCTGCAGGCAGCTGGGTGGGGAGGAGGGAACCTGGCAGTGGGCACTGGCTGAGTGCAGCTGCTGGAAGAGGTCTTTGTGCTGAAGGGTGGATGAAGCCCCTTGGTCTGAGGTGTGGCTGATGTCCTGAGGGGGCAGTGGGAAGCTTCTCTCTCTGCATTTCATCCTGCTGCAACCAGAATGGTTCTGTGGTGCTGTGGTCTTGAGCTGGGGCTGTGAGCAGAGCCAGGTGTGGGGGGCTGAGGGTCCTGGCTGAGCAGCAGAGCTGCATTCAGTGATCTTCAAGGTCTGTTCCAACCTGAGCAGCTCTGTGATTCCCTGACACAGAATGGTAGAGGCTGGAAGGGACCTCTGGAGATGAAGTCCCAGCCCCTGCCAGGGCAGGGCACACAGAAGACATCCAGGGGGGGCTGGAAAGGCTCCAGAGAAGACTCCACAACCTCTCTGGGCAGCCTCCAGCAGCCTGCAGTTACAGAAGGTCCTCCTCCTGTTCAGTGGAACTTCTGCTGTTCAAGTGTCTGCCTCTTACCTCTTGTCCTGTCCCTGGGCACCACTGAAGCCAGCCTGGCTCCATCCTCCTCACCCACCCTTGAGGCACTGAGCAGTCCCCCCTCAGGCTGCCCTTCTCCAGGCTGAAAAGCCTCAGCTCCCTCAGCCTAAGGGAGATGCTCCAGGCCCCTGATGGTGCTCACAGCCCTGTGCTGTGCCCCCTCACACAGCTCCCTGCCCCTCTGGAGCTGGGCAGCCAGAACTGGAGCCAGTGCCCCAGCTGTGGTCTCAGCAGGGCAGAGCAGGGGGGGGCACACTGCTGGCCACACTCTCCTTGGAGCCCCCCAGGAGGCTGTTGGCTTTTTGGGCCAGCAGGGCACACTGCTGTCCCATGGGGGAAGCTTACTGTCCACCAGGACTCCAAGGTCCTTCTCCAGGAGCATGCAGCAAGTTCTCCTGGCCATGGGAGCTGCTGCTGGTGTGGATGTTGGGAGGGATGGAAATGCTCAGTGCTGGGCTTGCCCCAGGGTCTGTAGCCCTGAGTGGAACCCAGTCTGTGGTCTCAGCCACTTGGTGTTGGCAGAGCAGTGCCTGCCCTGTCTGTGTCCTCTGCTGCAGCCCTCCTTTGGTGTTCTGATTGCTGCTGCTCCCTCTCCCCATTGTCCCTTCTGGAGATGATGAACTCACAGCAAAGGAATCCCAGAGCCCAGCATGGTTGGGTTGGACCTCTGAAGCTCACCCACTCCAACTCCTGCCCCAGCAGGGCTCCCCCAGCAGAGCTCAGCCTGCCCAACCCCTGCCCCAGCAGGGCTCCCCCAGCAGAGCTCACCCTGCCCAACCCCTGCCCCAGCAGGGCTCCCCCAGCAGAGCTCAGCCACTCCAACCCCTGCCCCAGCAGGGCTCCCCCAGCAGAGCTCACCCACTCCAATCCCTGCCCCAGCAGAGCTCCCCCAGCAGAGCTCACCCTGCCCAACCCCTGCCCCAGCAGGGCTCCCCCAGCAGAGCTCAGCCACTCCAACCCCTGCCCCAGCAGGGCTCCCCCAGCAGAGCTCAGCCTGCCCAACCCCTGCCCCAGCAGGGCTCCCCCAGCAGAGCTCAGCCACTCCAACCCCTGCCCCAGCAGGGCTCCCCCAGCAGAGCTCAGCCTGCCCAACCCCTGCCCCAGCAGGGCTCCCCCAGCAGAGCTCAGCCACTCCAACCCCTGCCCCAGCAGGGCTCCCCCAGCAGAGCTCACCCTGCCCAACCCCTGCCCCAGCAGGGCTCCCCCAGCAGAGCTCAGCCACTCCAACCCCTGCCCCAGCAGGGCTCCCCCAGCAGAGCTCAGCCACTCCAACCCCTGCCCCAGCAGGGCTCCCCCAGCAGCTTGCCCAGGGGCACAGTGCCCAGGGGGGGTTGGAAGCTCTCCCCCCCAGCAGACTCCACAACCTCTCTGGGCAGCCTGCTCCAGGCTCCAGCAGCCTCACCCCAACCAACTTTCTCCTCCTGCTCAGCTCCAACCTCCTGCCTGACACTTTCTGCCCCTTGCCCCTTGGCCTGGCCCTGGGCACCACTCAGCAGAGCCTGGCCCCAGCCTCTTGCCCCCCACAGCTCCTTTAGCTCTTGCTGAGCATTGCTCAGCTGCCCTCTGGGGCTGCTCTGCTCCAGGCTCTCAGCCCCAGGGCTCTCAGCCTTTGCTGCTGCCAGAGCTGCTCCAGGCCCCTCAGCAGCTTCCCAGCCTCCCCTGGGCTCTCTCCCTGTCCCTCTTGAACTCAGTTCCTCCCTCTTGTGCAAAACTCTCTTTAAGTTCAGCCTCTGAAGCCAGAGAGATCCCCGAGGTGCCAGTGCACACTGCTGCTGCCCAGCCTGCTCCAAGCTCTGCAGCTGAGCTCTCAAGGCACCCTCTGCCCTCTTCCCAAAGCAGAGCTGTGCCCCAGAGAGCTGCTGCAAGGCTTCTCCTGCAGACAGAGTTTGCCAGCTGGGTGCTGGGAGGCTGCTCCTGTGCTCAGAGTGAGCCTTTGAATTGTCCAGCTTTGCAAGAGAGCAAAAAGGGAAACTGCTTCTAGGGTTTGTGTTTAACCAGAGTGGAGGTGAGGAGGAAATTGCTGAGAGTGAGGCTGGGGAGAGCCTGGCACAGGCTGCCCAGGGAGGCTGTGGCTGTCCCCTGGCTGGAGGTGTTCAGGACCAGGCTGGATGAGGCCTGGAGCAAGCTGTGCTGGTGGGAGGTGTCCCTGGGCATGGCAGGGGGCTTGAGGTGGATGAGCTTTGAGCTCCCTTCCATCCCAACCCATTCTGTGGGGCTCTGATTGCATCTGGTGGTGCTGAAGCAATGCAGATGGCAGCAGCAGAAAGCAGCAGAGGTGGTCTGGGGGTGAGCAGCTGCTCCAGACAGGCACAGAAGGGAGGGGTGGGAAGGGACCTCTGGAGATGGTGTCTGGATTGGTGTCCTGGAGCTCTGAAAGAGTCAAAAGCAACCTCCCAGGTGTCCCTTCCCATGGTGGAGAGGTGGAACTGGATGACCTTGAAGCCTGAGACTGGAGATGAGGAAGAAATCCTTTGCAGTGAGGCTGGGGAGAGCCTGGCACAGGCTGCCCAGGGAGGCTGTGGCTGTGCCCTGCCTGGAGGTGTTCAGGACCAGGCTGGATGAGGCCCTGAGCAAGCTGTGCTGGTGGGAGGTGTCCCTGCTCATGGCAGGGGTTGGCACTGGATGCTCTTGAGGGTCTCTTCCAGCCCAGCCCAGGCTGTGACTCTCTCCCTGTGCTGTCCTCAGCCCACACTGAAGTTCTCTGCTCCTGCTGCCTGCTGCTGCTCCAGCTGTGGCTCAGGGGGGGCTCCCAGCCTTCTGCTGACAAAGGCAGTGCTGGGGATGAGCAGGGGGGCTGATGCTGCAGGTGCAGTCAGAACCTGTCAGCTGCTGCAGCCTTGGGGAGGGAGGGAGGGGAAGGGAGGGAGGGAGGGAGGGAGGGAGGGAGGGAGGTGCTGTGCCCAGCCGCTCGGCAGGGCTGCGCCGGAGCCGCTCCGCGCACTGCAGAGGAGATCCTGCTGGCTGCCAGCCTTGGATTCCATTTGTGGCAGAGTGCTGCAGTGCTGCACAGCACCTTCCCAGCACAGCTCCTGCTGGCCACTGAGGCCTCTGCTGCAGCCCCTCAGCCTGCTGCTGCCCAGCAGAGCTGCTGCTGCCCTCCACGCTGCTGGGGAGCCCTGGGGGCCGGCGCTGAGCCTGCCCGAGCTGCCCCAGGGCCCTGGGAGTGGGCTTTGCAGAGCAGCTGCTCCAGGCAGGCACAGGAGGGAGGGCTGGGAAGGGACCTCTGGAGATCCTTGGGTCCAGTCCCCCTGCCAGAGCAGGAGCACCTAGAGAAGGCCACAGAGGAGCATGTCCAGGTGGGTTTGGAGTCTCTCCAGAGTCTGAGCCTCCACCACCTCTGCCAGCAGCCTGCTCCAGGCCCTGCCACACCTGCAGTGCAGGAGTTCCTCTTGGTGTTCAGATGAACTTCTGAGGTTGCAGTTAGTGCCCAGTGCCCCTTGTCCTGCCCCTGGGCACCACTGAACAGAGCCTGGCCTCACCCTCCTGACCCCCACCCTTGAAGTATTGATCAGCACTGGTCAGATCCCCCTCAGGCTGCTCTCCCCCACACTGACCAGCCCCAGCTGAGGTCTTCCCCACAGAGATCAGTCAGCAGCAAATGTGCAGCTGACAGCAAGCTGGGAGCAGAGGTTGGTCAGTCAGAGGACAGAAGGGCTCTGCAGAGGGACCTTGCCAGGCTGCACAGCTGGGCAGAGGCCAACAGGATGGCATTCAACAAGTCCCAGTGCCAGGGGCTGCACTTTGGCCACAGCAACCCCAGGCAGAGCTGCAGGCTGGGGGCAGAGTGGCTGAGAGCTGCCAAAGAGAGAGGGAGCTGGGGGTGCTGATTGACAGCTGCCTGAACAGGAGGCAGCAGTGTGCCCAGGGGGCCAAGAAGGCCAAGGGCATCCTGGCCTGCAGCAGGAAGAGTGTGGCCAGCAGGAGCAGGGAAGTCCTTGTGCCCCTGGACTCTGCACTGGTTAGGCCACACCTGGAGTCCTGAGTCCAGTTCTGGGCCCCTCAGGTCAGGAAGGAGATTGAGAGACTTGAAGGTGTCCAGAGAAGGGCAACAGAGCTGGGGAGGGGTCTGGGGCACAGCCCTGGGAGGAGAGGCTGAGGGAGCTGGGGTTGCTTAGCCTGCAGAAGAGGAGGCTCAGGGGAGACCTTCTTGCTCTCTGCAACTCCCTGCAGGGAGGTTGGAGCCAGGTGGGGGTTGGTCTCTTCTCCCAGGCCCCCAGCACCAGAACAAGAGGACACAGTCTCAAGCTGCGCCAGGGGAGGTTCAGGCTGGAGGGGAGGAGAAAGTTCTTCCCAGAGAGATTGGCCCTGGGGATGTGCTGCCCAGGGAGGTGGTGGAGTCCCCATCCCTGGAGGTGTTCCAGAGGGGCTTGGATGTGGCACTTGGAGCCATGGTCTGGTCATGAGGTCTGTGGTGAGAACTTGGACTTGATGATCCTTGAGGTCTCTTCCAACCTTAGTTACACTGTGAGACTGTGAGACTGTGATCTTCCAGGCCCCACAGCATCTTTGTAGCCCTTTCCAGCTAGTCCCTGTCCTTCTTGAACTGGATCACAGAATTGTCAGGGCTGGAAGGGAGCTCAAGGCTCAGCCAGCTCCAAGCCCCTGCCATGGGCAGGGACACCTCACACCACAGCAGCTTGCTCACAGCCACCTCCAGCCTGGCTGCAAACACCTCCAGCCAGGAGGCTTCCACCACCTCCCTGCTGTGGATCACAGTCACAGATAAGAGATGCACCAAAGTGAAGGTTTGTTGTGACAGCTTTTAGTCTGCCTCTCTCCTGGGCTCAGTAGCAGTGCTGCTGACCCCAGGTGATGCCCTGGGCTGAGCAGGGTCTGTGCAGAACCAGCAGCTCAGTGCAGAAGCAGAGATGAGTACAGCAGGCAGCCAGGGCAGGGAGAGCACAGCACAGGGAGGGGATTCTGCCCCTCTGCTCTGCTCTGCTCAGCCCCCACCTGCAGCACTGCCTCCAGCTCTGGGGCTCCCAGCACAAGGAGGACCTGGAGCTGCTGGAGAGGCTCCAGAGGAGGCCACAGAGATGAGCAGAGGCTGCAGAACCTCCCCTGTGGGGCCAGGCTGGGAGAGCTGGGGCTGTGCAGCCTGGAGGAGAGAAGGCTGCAGGGAGACCTCAGAGCAGCCTTGCAGGAGCTGAAGGGCTCCAGGAGAGCTGGGGAGGGACTTGGGCCAAGGGCTGGGAGGGACAGGAGGAGGAACAATGGCTTTGAGCTGGGAGAGGGGAGACTGAGAGTGGAGAGGAGGAAGAAATTGTTGAGAGTGAGGCTGGGGAGAGCCTGGCACAGGCTGCCCAGGGAGGCTGTGGCTGTGCCCTGCCTGGAGGTGTTCAGGACCAGGCTGGATGAGGCCTGGAGCAGGCTGTGCTGGTGGGAGGTGTCCCTGGGCATGGCAGGGGCTGGAGCTGGATGCTCTTTAAGGTCCCTTCCAACCCAACCCCTTCTTGAACCTGAGGTCCAGCAACCATCTGCCTGTGGAGCCCTCACCCCCCCCAGCTGCTCCTGGCTTAGCAGCCCCAAGCTCAGCCTGATTTGGGCTTCTCCTTTGCCAGCAGCACTGCTGGGGGCAGACCTGGGGGCAGTGGAGCTCCAGTGCCAGGCACGGGAGAAGCTCTTCCAGGGCTGAGGCTCTGCTGAGTCTGCAGGCAGCTGCCTCTGGCTTTGGGCTTAACCAAGCACAAGTGCAGGGCAGCCTGAGGGCAGGAGGGGGTCAGAGGATTGATTAACCTTTGTCCCCAGTGTCAGTGTGGCCCTGTGGGGGGTGCTGTGCTCTCCCAGCAGGGGGGGGTCAGCTTTGTGCTCAGCCTCCTGCTGCCTCCCGTTGCCTGCATCAATGCTTAATGAGCGTTGCCTGGCTCAGCCGAGCTCCTCTGCCCTGGTTCACACAGCTCCTTCAGCCCCAGCACAGTTCTGGGATGGGCACAGGGTGGTTTGCAGCCTGGCTCCTGGAAACAGCTGCCAGGGGACTTGCAGCTGCTCCATGTCTGCAGAGGAGTGCCAGGAGAACAAATGTGGCTTGGGAGAGTGATGGAAGCACTGCACAAAGCAAAGGCTGAGTCACAGATGGCAGTGGTGCCCTGGCCTGGGCCATGGCCCAGCACAGCCCCAGGGCACTGTGCTCCTGCAGCTGGGGGGAGCCAGAGGGGACAGGGGGCAGAGGTTTGTTCCTCAGCAGCCAGCCCTGGGGAAGGGGCAGCAGCAGCAGCTGAGCTCAGCATTAACCAGGGGAGGGCTCTGCTGCTCTAAGTCAGCAGAATGGTCTCAGCCATGGGTTCAAAGCACAACAGGCTGGGAGGGGAGGAAGGGCTGGGAGGGAATGAAGGGCTGGGAAGGGAGGAAGGGCTGGGGAGCAGCCCTGGGGAGAAGGCCTTGGGGGTGCTGGGGGTGCAGAGCTGGCCAGGAGCTGGCACTGAGCGCTGCCAGCCCAGCCCCAGCCTGCCCTGGGCTGACCCCCAGCAGGGTGGGCAGCAGGGGCAGGGAGGGGATTCTGCCCTCTGCTCTGCTCAGACCTCCCCTGCAGGGCTGGGGCAGCTCTGGAGCCCTCAGCACAGACAGGGAGCTGGGGGAGCAGAGCCAGAGGAGGCCACAGCAGTGCTGGCAGGGCTGGAAGCCCTCTGCTGGGAGCCAGGCTGGGAGGGTTGGGGTTGTGCAGCCTGGAGAGGAGAAGGCTCCAGGGAGAGCTCCTGGTGGCCTTGCAGTGCTGAAAGGAGCCTGGAAGAAAGCTGGGGAGAGACTTCTGAGCAGGGTCTGATGTGCCAGGCCAAGGGGAGATGGTTCAGAACTAAAAGAGGCAGCTTGAGAGTGGAGAGCAGGAGAAATGTTTGAAGCTGAGGCTGGGGAGAGCCTGTGCCAGGCTGCCCAGAGAGCTGGGAGCTGCCCCATGGCTGGCAGCAGTGCAGGTCAGGTTGTGTGGGGCTGGGAGCAGCCTGCTGAGGTTGGGGCTGTCCCTGGGGGCTGCAGGGGGTCAGGACTGGGTGACCTGTAAAGGTTCCTTCCCAGCCAAAGCACTCCAGGATCCATGGAACATGAAGCATGTTGCCTGCCTCTCCCTCCTGCTGCTCCCCCTGGGCTCCAGCTGGCATCTCCTGTCCCTGCAGCACAGCTCTGTTCCTGCCTTGCTTGGCTCATTGCAGGAGATGATCACAGAGCTCCAACTCTTCCCCAGCACTGAGGTCAGCTGGCAGGGCAGGCTCATCCCTGGCAGCAGGGCTGTGGCTGTGCCCAAGCTGCACCCCAGGACCATGAGCACCCAGGCTGTGCTTGGGGCAGTGGTGGTTGACCAAGGGCAAGGTGATGCTGGAGACCTTCCAAGAGCTGAGTGGTCTGCAGGGTGCTGTGCTGGTGCACAGGGATGGTCCCTGGCTGTGTTCAAGGTCAGGGATGTGGCCAAGGAGAGCCTGGGGTAAGGATTGTGGTGTGGGCAGCATCCTGCTGCTGTGCCCCCCCAGGGCCATGGCTTCAGCTCTGCCTCTCCAGCAGCTGAGGCTGCCCCAGCTGGAGGCACTGAGTGCTGGGAGCCTGCTCAGGGGAGATAGGGAGGTTTGGCTGCCTGTGAAAGGAGTCAGCTGGAAGGGAGGGCTGCAGAGATAAACCTTTATTTAGAATAAACCAAACCAGGCTGGAAGAGACCTTCAAGGTCATGGTGTCCAACCCATCAACCAATCCAACCCACCCAAACAGCTAACCCATGGCACCAAGCACCCCATCAAGCCTCCTCCTGAACACCTCCAGGGATGGGGACTCCACCACCTCCCTGGGCAGCACATCCCAAGGGCCAACAACTCTCTCTGGGAAGAACTTTCTCCTCCCCTCCAGCCTGAACCTCCCCTGGCACAGCTTGAGACTGTGTCCTCTTGTTCTGGTGCTGGGGGCCTGGGAGAAGAGCCCAACCCCCACCTGGCTCCAACCTCCCTGCAGGGAGTTGCAGAGAGCAAGAAGGTCTCCCCTGAGTCTCCTCTTCTCCAGGCTAAGCAACCCCAGCTCCCTCAGCCTCTCCTCCCAGGGCTGTGCTCCAGACCCCTCCCCAGCTCTGTTGCTCTTCTCTGGACACCTTCCAGCAGCTCAACCTCCTTCCTGACCTGAGGAGCCCAGAGCTGGACACAGGACTCCAGGTGTAGCCTGAGCAGTGCAGTGTCCAGGGGCAGGATGAGCTCCCTGCTCCTGCTGGCCACACTCTTCCTCCTGCAGGCCAGGATGCCCTTGGCCCTCCTGGCTGCCTGGGCACACTGCAGGCTCATGTTCAGCCTACCATCCACCAGCACCCCCAGGTCCCTCTCTGCCTGGCTGCTCTCAGCCACTCTGCCCCCAGCCTGTAGCACTGCCTGGGGTTGCTGTGGCCAATGTGCAGCCCCTGGCACTTGGATGTGTTCAATCTCCTGCCCTTGGCCTCTGCCCATCTGCCCAGCCTGGCCAGGTCCCTCTGCAGAGCCTCTCTGCCCCCCAGCAGCTCAACTCCTGCCCCCAGCTTGCTGTCATCAGCAAATTTACTGATGATGTGCAGAGCCTGCTGGAGCTGCTGTGGAAGGGGACAGCCAGGACTCTGAGGGCCTGGTTTGGGGATAATTTATAGCAAAAATGCCTTCCAGCTGCCACAGAGCTCTGCTCTCCCAGGAGGGTTTCTCCTTCCCTTCTCCTCTGCATTGCCTGGAGAGCACTCTGGGGGCTCACATCAGCCCAGAGCATCACTCTGCACCTTCAGCTCTGCTTTGTTCCCAGGCTCTCTCTGCTGCAGCTCTCTGCTCCAGGCCTGTTCACATTTCTGTTGCCAGTGCCCTGTTCTCCAGGGGAGGGTTCTCAGCACAGTTCAGAGGGGTGCTGGTGGCTCTCCCTTTGGGGCTTTAACCTCCCCCACCATTTTCATGGCCATGGCATCCTCCTCTAACTGATGACCAAACCTGGGTCCAAACAGTCAGTGCCAGGGGAAGGGAGCAGAGAGAACATCTGAGTGGGAAAGAGTCTGCAGAGAGTGATCAAGGCCAAAGCCCAGGAGATTGGATTTGACACATGAATACAGCAGCCCAGACTGGGCTGGGTGGGAAGAGACCTTCACAGCTCCTCCCAGCCCAACCCCCTGCAGCCCCCAGGGACAGCCCCAACCCCAGCAGGCTGCTCCCAGCCCTACACAACCTGAGCTGCACTGGTGCCAGGCCTGGGGCAGCTCCCAGCTCTCTGGGCAGCCTGGCACAGGCTCTCCCCAGCTTCAGCACCAAACATTTCTCCTGCTCTCCACTCTCAATCTGCCTCTTTTAATTTCAATCCATCAGCCCTTGTCCTGCCACAACAGGCCCTCAGCAAAAGTCTGTTTTCATCTTGGAAGGGACCTCATTCTCCCTGCTGCTCCTGGCTGGCATTCCATGGGAAGCAGGCAGGATGGGGAGCAGCAGAGCCAGGAGGGCAGGGAGGGGAAGGAGAGGAAAAGAAGGACTTGGGCCCAGGGGGGAGATACTGAATGGGAGAGTCCAACATAGCTGCACCTTGAGTCCTGCCTTCAGTTCTGGGCCCCTCAGGCCCAGAGAAGGGCAACAGAGCTGGGGAAGGGTCTGGAGAAGAGGGCTGGGGAGGAGCAGCTGAGGGAGCTGGGGGGGTTGAGCCTGGAGCAGAGGAGGCTGAGGGAGACCTCATTGCTCTCTGCAGCTCCCTGAGAGGAGGCTGCAGCCAGGGGGGGTTGGGCTCTGCTCCCCAGGCTCAGGGGACAGGAGAGGAACTGGCCTGAAATTGTGCCAGGGGAGGCTGAGGTTGGAGAGGAGGCCAAATGTCTTTGCTGGAGGAGTGCTCAGGGCCTGGCAGAGGCTGCCCAGGGAGGTGGTGGAGTCCCCATGGCTGGAGGGCTTGCAGCAAGCTGTGGCCATGGCACTTGGGGCCAGGGGTTGGTGGCCATGGGGGGGTTGGGTTGGGGTTGGATGCTCTCAGAGAGCTTTGCCAAGCCAACCAACTCTGTGATTCTAGGAGAAGAAACCTCGGGGTGATTTTGCCCACAGGGGCCCTGCAGCATGCAGTCCAGACCTGGGCAGTGCCAGGGGGTTGTGTCTGCTGGCTGTGGGGATGCTCCCAGGAGAGGAGTTTCATCCTCCTGGGGCTGCACCACAGCCCTGCAGGAAGCAGCATCCCTCAGAGACACAAACAGTGAGACCCAGACCCTGACCTGGGCTATGAGCCAGCACCAGGAGGTGAGGAGCCAGGCAGGACTCAAGGCTTCACTCTCCCCCAGGGGAAAGCAACCCCTGCCACAAGGCAGGAAGCAGCCCAGCACCAAGGCAGCTCTGGGGAGCTGCTGCTGAAGCGTTTGGCCGTTCCACATCTCCTGCTGCTGCCTCTGCCCCTGCCAGGCACAGACCCTCCTGGCTCCCTCCTCTTTAGCCTGAGTGATTGCCCACCACCACCCTGCCTCTTGTCGGGCTGTGAGGCACCTGCAGCGGCTGACTAATTAGCTTTTAATTAGCAGGGAATAGAAAGCTCAGGTTGTGTTTGGGTTCGGTGCTCCGGCGGCTGCTGCTGGGGCTCCCCCGCCCCCTGCCCGGCTCCAGCCGTGACCGCGCAGGGCTCCGGCGGTGCTGTCGTTCAGGACTGGCTGGGAGGAGCAGCACAGCCTTGCGATTTAGAGCCGTGGAGCTCCACCTGGGTGACTAAGCCGAGCTCTGTCAGCTCCCCTCCGGCCTGCTGCTGGCCACACGGGTTTGCCTGGTTTCACTCCGGCGTTTTGAAACCCCAGAGACTGAAGGGAGTGAAAGGAGTGAAAGGTCGAGGGAGGTGATCCTCCCCCTCTGCTCAGCCCTGGGGAGACCCCACCTGGAGTCCTGTGTCCAGTTCTGGAGCCCCTATGGCAAGAGGGATGTGGAGGTGCTGGAGCGTGTCCAGGGAAGAGCCACAAGGATGATCAGAGGGCTGGAGCTGCTCTGCTGTGAGGACAGACTGAAGGAGTTGGGGCTGTTCAGTCTGCAGAAGAGAAGGCTCTGAGGTGACCTCATTGTGGCCTTCCAGGATGTGCAGGGGGCTCCAGGAAGGCTGGGGAGGGACTGCTCAGGATCTCAGGCAGTGCTAGGACTAGGGGGAATGGAATGAAGCTGGAGGTGGGGAGATTGAGGCTGGAGGGGAGGAGGAAGTTCTTCCCCAGGAGAGTGGTGAAGGCCTGGAATGGGTTGTGCAGGGAGGTGGTCGAGGCCCTGTCCCTGGAGGTGTTTAAGGCCAGGCTGGATGAGGCTCTGTCCAGGCTGATCTAGTGTGGGGTTTCCCTGCCCATGGCAGGGGGGTTGGAACTAGATGATCCTTGTGGTCCCTTCCAGCCCTGAATGAAACTATGAAACTATGAAACTATGAAACTATGAAACTATGATCTCTGCCGTGTGCAAGGGCTGCAGAGGAGCCTCTGAAGGGTCTGGAATTGCCTTCTGGTCACAGAGCTGGGGTGGAGGATGGGGTGCTGATGAGTGCAACAGATGGAGGCTGGAAAGATCAAGGTCCTGCCCCAGTCTCCTTGAGCGGCAGGGTGCCTGTCACTGCCTTCTTGTGTGTCTGGACTTCATTTCCTCACCTTGAAAAGGGAATGCAGGAGTATCACCAGGCAGATTTAGAGCTCTCCAAAGCCTCCCTCCCCCTCCACCTCCTGCCGGCAGTGAGTGAGGAGCCTCCTCCTTCCTCGGGGGGAGCTCTCCAGCAGGGCCTGAACTCCAAGTGACTTTTGGAGAAGGACAATGGCTCGGCCCCGTTCCCCTCTCTGGGGCTGCACAGCGATGCTGCATGGCCCTGGGCAGGGAAGATCACAGCAGCATGGAGCCACAAGAGTACAGAATCATGGACTCAGAGACTCAGAGAACTGTTGAGGTTGGAGGAGACCTTTGAGGTCATCAAGTCCAAGGGTTAGGATGCTGGCTGGCAGGAGGCATCCCTGGGGCTGCTCTTCCCAGCAGCCTGCCCCAGCTCTGTGCCAGGGAAGCTGCAGGGCTGCCAAGCAGGGTGCAGTGGAAGGGCAATGTGTCAGGCCAGCAGAGATGCAGCAGTGTGGTGATTGATGCCCTCCACGTGGCTGTGTGGAGGCACAGCCCTGTGCATGTGCTAGGGAGTGTGTGCTGGTGAGCAGCCCTGGGGCTGGGGCTGCAGCGGCCTGCAGGCACCCAGGGACCATCAGTAACTGCTTTGGGGGGGTGTGAATGAGTCCAGACGAGGACACATCCCTCAGACTGGTGCTGGTTCATTGCTGTGGCCTTACTGGAACTGGTCCAGTGCAGCTACCTGGGCTGATGCCTTTGCAGCAAAGCAAAGCAGGGATTTGCATCCTGGCAGCTGCAGGACTGCATTGAGTGTCGCTGTGCAAGCTGCCAGCGAGGGGCTGAGCTCTCTGTGCCAGGTGACCATCACTGAGGGACCTTAAAGCTCATCAGTTCCACCCCACTGCCATACCCAGGGACACCTCCCACCAGCACAGCTTGCCCAAGGCCTCATCCAGCCTGGTCCTGAACACCTCCAGCCAGGGGACAGCCACAGCCTCCCTGGACAACCTGTGCCAGGCTCTCCCCAGCCTCACTCTCAACAATCTCTTCCTCCTCTCCACTCTCAGTCTCCCCTCTCCCAGCTCAAAGCCATTGTTCCTCCTCCTGTCCCTCCCAGCCCTTGGCCCAAGTCCCTCCCCAGCTCTCCTGGAGCCCTTCAGCTCCTGCAAGGCTGCTCTGAGGTCTCCCTGGAGCCTTCTCTTCTCCTGGCTGCTCATTTGACAGGACATTAGGGACAGGCAGTGTACAGCCCCTGGGACACTGCAGGGATGTTCTCCAGTGAGCCAACCTGTGCAGCAGCACCAGCAGCACAGTCCCAGCTGGCTGGGACTTTGTGGAGAGGTGCAGGCTCTCCCCACCCTTCCTCCATCCCTCCCAGCTCCTCTCCCCTCCTCCTCCACCCCAAAGGCTCCTCGCAGCGCGGCTGCGTTGCACAAGCTGCGCTTCTGACGGCTCCAGCCAGGCTGGGGAGCAAGCAGCACCCATGCTGCTGGGCTGCAGGAGTGTGTCCTCCCTTCAGGGGCAAGAGCTGCTCCGTGGCCTTTCAAACCTCTGCCTTTGTCAGTGCCACCAGACGCCCGCAGGGCCTGGAGCTGCGCCGAGCGCCCTGGCCGTGCCCCCGGGCTGCCCCCCGCGGCCTGCTGCGCCTCGGCAGCTTCTCAGCTCTCTTCTCCTCCCCCTCCTCCTCCTTCCCTTTTCTTTTCTTTTTTATTCTTTCCCCCCCCCTCCCCTCTTTTCCCTACAAGTGGCAGCCCAAATCCCAAGCTGAAAGTGAATCGCTGCTGCTGGCTGCCCTCCAGCATTCCTGGCGGAGCGAGTCAGGATCTGGAATGTCAGAAGGCAGCGGCGGGAGGGAAGGGAGAAGGCTGCGTGTGGGGAAGGGAGGAGGAGGAGGAGGAGGAGGACGGAACAAAACACAACTTTCATCAGGACTGCCCCTTCCAGCCCAGCCTCCGTGCCTGGTTTGTGCTCCCGGAGCACACAGGGACGGCAGAGGGCTGGCAGCGGCGCCCTGGCGGCACCGGCTGTGGGGCTGCTTCCCCCTTGGCTTCGGCCGGCTGACCCCAGCTGCTTCTCCGGCTCTCTCCCTCCAGCCGCTGCAGTTCTAGGGGGTGGGGGGAGGCCGGCCCGGCCCCGTGGCACACGCCCCGGCCCCGTGGCACACGCCCCGGCCGAGGGGAAGTGTCCTTTTGCGGAGCAGCTGAGCCGGGGCTGAGCCGGCGCCGGGGCACGGAGCACCGCCCGGCGCTGGAGCGCGGCGAGTCCTTGGCACCTCCGCTTCGGCTGCCCGGAGCAGAGACGCTGCCGGAGCCTCTCAGCTCTCCCTGCGGCAGCTTGATGCCTAAAATTACACACCCTAAGCAGCAGGGTTTAATTGCCAGAGCTGGGAATAGTTTAATTAGTTTGTTGTGACCTTGGAAGAAGGACCTGCCCGGCACCACCGGAGAGCAAGACCTGTGCCGGGGGGGAGCGGCGGCCCCGAGGCCATGTCGTCCCTGTACGGCAGGAGTAAGGAGTACACCCGCAGCAGGAAGGCTCAGTCAGACTCTCCCCCGTCCTCTCCTTCCCCCATCGCAAAGACTCTCAGAGTAAGCAGCTTTTTCCTTTCTGTCTTACACGGAGACCCGCTGGGCGCCGGCCGCCGGCGCAGCCTGGGGGCTGGGGTTTGTCCTCCTGCCCCCGCTGAGCTCTGCCTCAGCTTTGCTTCGTGCAGAGGATGCTTGAGAGGGAGCTTGGGAAGGTGCTGCTGGAGCCACAGGTTGGAAGCCGCTGGCAGAGCCCTGGCCTGGGGTTTGCTGTGTTAATGGCTGCAGGGAGCTGCGGTGCTGGTGCTTCCCACCCCACCTCCCCCCAGCACAGCTTGCTCCAGGAGCCAGCCAGCATGGCCTGGAGCTCCTCCAGGCAGGGCACAGCCACAGCCTCCCTGGGCAACCTGTGCCACTGTCTACCCTCCCTCACTCTCAACAATCTCTTCCCCATCTCCACTCTCAGTCTCCTCTCTCCCAGCTCAAAGCCATTGTTCCTCACCCTGCCACCCCCAGCCCTTGTCCCAAGTCCCTGCCCAGCTCTCCTGCAGGAGTCCTGGCTCAAAGGGACCTTCCTCTTCATGCAAAACGTTGGGGGGCCAACTTGGATGGGGCTTGAGTAAATGGCCACTGGGATGTGCTGCCCAGGGAGGTGGTGGAGTCCCTGTCCCTGGAGGTGTTCAGAAGAGGCTTGGTTGTGGCACTTGGAACCATGGTTGAGTTGCCAGGAGGGGCTGGGTGATAGGTGACAGGTTGGACTTGATCTCTGAGGTCTTTTCCAACCTGCTTGATTCTCTGATTGAGCAACCTGGGCTAGTGGGAGGTGTCCCTGCCCTTGGCAGGGGGGTTGGAACTCAGTGATCTCTAAGCTCCCTTCCCACCCAACCCTTTCTGTGCTTTCCCCAGGAGCTTCACTCCCCTGGCAGGTTCTTGCTGGACATAAAACCTCACTGCTGAACAGGAGGCAGAACCTGAGCAGCTTGTTCAGCTGCACTCCTGCCATGAGCACTGTGTGCTGCTGCTGAAATGAGGTCTGCTGTCCAGCTGCCCCCCCGGGGGCTGTGCTGCCCTGGGCCTTGCTTTGCTCATTCCAACAACTGGAGAAGGAGGAATTGCCCCTGCAGCAGGTGGTCAGATCCTGCCCACACAGAGCTCCTGTCCCATCCCAGACCAAATCCAGGCTGGGTGAGGAGTGGCTGTTGAGGAGAAGGCCTTGGGGGTGACAAACTCCCCAGGAGCCAGCAGTGCTCCCTGGCAGCCCAGAGCCAGCTGAGAGCTGAGCTGCAGCCAGGGCAGGGAGAGCACAGCACAGGGAGGGGATTCTGCCCCTCTGCTCTGCTCTGCTCAGCCCCCACCTGCAGCACTGCCTCCAGCTCTGGGGGCCCCCAGCACAAGGAGGGCCTGGAGCTGCTGGAGAGGCTCCAGAGGAGGCCACAGAGATGAGCAGAGGCTGCAGAACCTCCCCTGTGGGGCCAGGCTGGGAGAGCTGGGGCTGTGCAGCCTGGAGAAGAGAAGGCTCCAGGGAGACCTCAGAGCAGACTTCCAGGACCTGAAGGGGGTTCAGGAGAGCTGGGGAGGGACTTGGGCCAAGGGCTGGGAGGGACAGGCTGAGGAACAATGGCTTTGAGCTGGGAGAGGGGAGACTGAGAGTGGAGAGGAGGAAGAAATTGCTGAGAGTGAGGCTGGGGAGACTCTGGCACAGGGAGGCTGTGGCTGCCCCCTGCCTGGAGGTGTTCAGGGCCAGGCTGGATGAGGCCTGGAGCAGGCTGTGCTGGTGGGAGGTGTCCCTGGGCATGGCAGGGGGCTGGAGCTGGCTGAGCTGTGAGGTCCTCTCCAGCCCCTTCCATGAGTCTATGAATCCAGCAAGCTGCAGGAGCTGGGAACACTTCAGAGCAGTGTTGCTGGCAGCCCCAGGGCTGTGTGCAAGGCTTTCCCTACGACCTGGATCCCCCTCAGATGGTCTCCTCACCCTCCTCCTCACCCTATTACCATGCCAGAGGCCAAGGCTGGAGGGATTTGTTTTACAGAGACAGGATAATTTTAGCTGTAAGCACTCAATTAGGCTGAGCTCTGCTCTCTGCTCACTCAGAGGCTCTTTGGCTGCTCCTCTGCAGCCACAGAGCTCAGTCTGCAGAGAGCATTGCCCCAAAGGTCTGAGAAGGGTTTGAAGCTGCAGCTGCCTGCTGTGGCTGCAAGCAGTCAGAGAGTCACAGAACCACAGAACAGGAGGGGTGGGAAGGGACCTCTGGAGCTCATCCAGCCCCAGCCCCTGCCAGGGCAGGGCACCCAGAACACAGCCAGGTAGGGCTGGAAAGGCTCCAAAGGAGACTCCAAACCTCTCTGGGCAGCCTGCTCCAGGCTCCAGCAGCCTCACACCAAGGAAGTTTCTCCTCCTCTTGAGGTGGGACCTCCTGGGCTGCAGTTTGTTCCCTTGGTTCCTGGCCTCAGGAGCTTTACCCCCCCCAGCTTTGGTGTCTGCTGGATGCTCCTGGGCTGGTGACTCTCTGAGCCAGGGGCTCAGTCTGTGCTCTCTTCCTGGCTGCACCTCTGGGGAGCTTTAGGTGGTCTAAACCCATGCCCTGTGTGCTCAGCTTGGCTGCCCTCATCCAGTGCTTGCCCTGTAGATGCCCAGCTGCTGAATGCAGCTGCTGAGGGTCCTGCCCCTGTGCACAGTGAGGCTGGGAAGGTTTTCACTCTCTTCAGGCCCCAAGGTCTTTCAGAGCAGTGCTGCTCAGCCTGCCCAGGCTGAGTCTTTGTCCCCACTCTGTGCATCTGAGCTTATAAAGCAGTGGCAGGCCTCCCCCAGGGGCTGCATTCCCAGGCCTTTGAGCCCAAGGGGAGGTGCTGGTCTCCTGGGAGGCTGGAGGAGGTGGTGGGAGCTCTCAGGTGGGTGCAGAGAGGTGCTGAGGTCAGGAGGTCCTGGAGAAGAGCTTCCCTCGGCCTCTCCTGGCAGGGTTCTGGTGAGGCACCCTGTGAGCATGGCAGTGCTGGCAGTGCTGGCAGCAGCAGTGGTGGTGCCAGTGTGGCTCCAGAGCATCCCTGCAGGCTGCCAGGAGGATGGCACCAGGCTTGGTTCAGTGGCAGGGCGCAGAGGCACAAACCTGCCCAGGAGGAGTTCCACCTGCACCTCAGGAGGAGCTGCTGGAGCTGAAGGCTGAGCTGGAGCAGGCTGCCCAGGGAGGCTGTGGAGTCTCCAGAGGCCTTCAAACCCCCCCTGGATGTGTTGCTGTGTGCCCTGCCCTGGCAGGGGCTGGGACTGGATGAGCTCCAGAGGTCCCTTCCAAGCCCTGCCCCTGGCTCTGTGAGGCTGCACTGGGGCTGGGAGGCAGCAGGGGAAGCAGGGCTGGGGCTGGCTGGGTGCTGCCCTTGCCTTAAAAGGCTGCCTGGGGAAGGCTTCACTTCAGGCCAAGCCAAGTGTCTGAGTTGGCTCTCTCCAGGAGAAGGGGAGGCCATCAGGAGCAGCCATGCCCTGGGGCTTTGTGCAGGGGCAGCTCCCCCCTGCCCAGGGCTCCAGCCCCCTCCCACGGGGGGCAGCAGGTAGGAGTGAGATACCTTGGGGTCCTTTTAGCTTTCCATCCAGTCCAGGCTGATGCCAGCAGAGCTCTGGAGGTTCCCAGCTGAGCAGGGCACACAGGGCAGGCAGCAAGCCTGGCATGGGGAGAGCCTGCTGCAGGAGCAGGCACAGCAAAGGCATCAGGGCCACAGAGCTGCCTCCAGCTGGCATTTCCTCTGGCATCCCTGCTGCTCCCACTGCTCCTCCTGGGCTGCTGGGCTGCCACTGCTGGTGCTTTTGCCACCTTTGCTGGGTGGGAGCTGCCCAGGTGCAGAGCTGAGGAGGTGAAGCACTCTGCACTGGGCTCACACAACCTCCTTCAGCAGGAGAGGAGCAAAAGGCAGCAGAGGAGGTTGTGGAGAGAGAGAGATCAGCTCCATAGGCAAGGTCACTGAATGGTTTTGGTTAGAAAGGAACTTTAGAGCCCTCCCAGCCCAACCCCCTGCAGCCCCCAGGGACAGCCCCAACCCCAGCAGGCTGCTCCCAGCCCCACACACCTGAGCTGCACTGGTGCCAGCCATGGGGCAGCTCCCAGCTCTCTGGGCAGCCTGGCACAGGCTCTCCCCACCCTCAGCACCAAACATTTCTCCTGCTCTCCACTCTCAAGCTGCCTCTTTCAGTTCCAAACCATCTCCCCTTGGCCTGGCACATCAGACCCTGCTCAGAAGTCTCTCCCCAGCTTTCTTCCAGGCTCCTTTCAGCACTGCAAGGCCACCAGGAGGTCTCCCTGGAGCCTTCTCCTCTCCAGGCTGCACAACCCCAACCCTCCCAGCCTGGGCTCCCAGCAGAGGGCTTCCAGCCCTGCCAGCACTGCTGTGGCCTCCTCTGGCTCTGCTCCACCAGGTCCCTGTCTGTGCTGAGGGCTCCAGAGCTGCCCCAGCCCTGCAGGGGAGGTCTGAGCAGAGCAGAGCAGAGGGCAGAATCCCCTCCCTGCCCCTGCTGCCCACACTGCTGGGGCTCAGCCCAGGGCAGGCTGGGGCTGGGCTGGCAGTGCTCAGTGCCAGCTGCTGGCCAGCTCTGCACCCCCAGCACCCCCAAGGCCTTCTCCCCAGGGCTGCTCCCCAGCCCTTCCTCCCTTCCCAGCCCTTCCTCCCTTCCCAGCCCTTCATTCCCTCCCAGCCCTTCACCCCCTCCCAGCCTGTTGTGCTTTGAACCCATGGCTGAGACCATTCTGCTGACTTAGAGCAGCAGAGCCCTCCCCTGGTTAATGCTGAGCTCAGCTGCTGCTGCTGCCCCTTCCCCAGGGCTGGCTGCTGAGGAACAAACCTCTGCCCCCTGTTCCCTCTGGCTCCCCCCAGCTGCAGGAGCACAGTGCCCTGGGGCTGTGCTGGGCCATGGCCCAGGCAGGGCTGGCTCTGGATTTGGCCAGCTCCTGACCTGCTGCCCCTGAACCTCCATGAGCTAAAATGCTTCATTCCTTGTGCCCCAAGAGAGCAGCACAGGGCTGTAGTCACCAGGCCAGAAACAGCCAAGTCAGTGCTGTCTGATCAGGCAGGGCTGGCTCCAGCCTTCCAGCTGCTCTGGGGAGGATGCTGCTTGCAAGTGGAAACTCAAAGCCCTTTGAAATGCATTCAGCTTCCCCTCTGGGCTGGCAGCCAGCCTGCAGTGCTTGGTTCTTCCATCACACCTTGTGCACCATGCTGGTTGGGCACAGGGTTGCTCTGCCTTGGCAAGGCAGTGCTCACACAGCCAGTCCCAGGGGGGGAACAGACAGCCCTGAGGGGGGGAAGCTGTCAGGGATGGATAAGGAAATCCATGGCAGGATAGGGGCTGGAGGGTGAGCAAGGACTGTCCTGAAGAGAAGAGCCCTGCTCCTGCTGGGCCTGGTGTGCTTGCAGGGGAGAACCTCCTGAGTGCCCCCTCAGCAGAGGACACCCAGCTGAGAGCTGAGCTGCAGCCAGGGCAGGGAGAGCACAGCACAGGGAGGGGATTCTGCCCCTCTGCTCTGCTCTGCTCAGCCCCCACCTGCAGCACTGCCTCCAGCTCTGGGCTCCCAGCACAAGCAGGACCTGGAGCTGCTGGAGAGGCTCCAGAGGAGGCCACAGAGATGAGCAGAGGCTGCAGAACCTCCCCTGTGGGGCCAGGCTGGGAGAGCTGGGGCTGTGCAGCCTGGAGAAGAGAAGGCTCCAGAGAGACCTCAGAGCAGCCTTGCAGGACCTGAAGGGCTCCAGGAGAGCTGGGGAGGGACTTGGGCCAAGGGCTGGGAGGGACAGGAGGAGGAACAATGGCTCTGAGCTGGGAGAGGGGAGACTGAGAGTGGAGAGGAGGAAGAGATTGCTGAGAGTGAGGCTGGGGAGGCTCTGGCACAGGCTGCCCAGGGAGGCTGTGGCTGTGCCCTGGCTGGAGGTGTTCAGGACCAGGCTGGATGAGGCCTGGAGCAGGCTGTGCTGGTGGGAGGTGTCCCTGGGCATGGCAGGGGGTTGGAATGGATGCTCTGGAAGGTCCCTTCCAACCCAACCCCTTCTGTGCCTCTGCCAAGAGCCAAACTCTGCAGGCTTTGCTCTCCAGGTCCCTGCAGCTCAGCTGTTGCTGTGCTTTTAGCTTCTTCCTTCTTGGCCCTTTCAGGTCTGCTGTGGATTCCAGACATGTCCACAGCAAAAGCCAGACCCAGCTCCTGCTGCCAAGGAGATCACTGGAGGGGGCAGGGGCTGGGAGCAGCAGAGGTTGATCACTCAGCAGAGGGCTGGGGAAGTGCTGCTGGTGCTTGCTCAAGTGTCCAAGGGACTCAGTGCCAACACATGGCCCACAAAAGGGGATGCCCTGCAGCCCCCAAGCCCCTCAGCACTGCTCCTCCAGGCACTGCAGTGGGAGGCAGAGCAAAAGCAATCACTGCAGAGCACTGAGGGCACTCAAGATGTCCTTGCTGAGCCTTCACTCTGTGCCCACACTGCCAAGAAGGCCTCCAGCAGCCTGGCCTGGAGCAGCAGCAATGGTGTGGGCCAGCAGGAGCAGGGCAGGGATTGTGCCCTTGTGCTAAACCACCTCCCTGGGCAGCCTGTGCCAGTCTCCAGCTCTGGCAATGGGCACTGGCAGCCCAGAAGGTCAATGGCAGCACAGCTTCTGGGCTGCCAGTGCCCATTGCTGCCTTCTGTCCTGCCTCCTCTGGACCCTCTCTTGTAGACAAATCAGGGTATAAAATCCTAGAGTTCTACTGGCATGACCAAACCAACCCTATGCTAAGGGGTGAGAGGTATCCTGGAGCAGCTGGAGATGCCTGACTGAGTGGCAGCCTTCAGAGGGTGATGAATCTCTCTGTCCCTGCCAGGCAGTTTGCACCTCCCTGAGTGCAGCTCTTCCATGGCCCCAGCTTCCCTCTGATGCCAGGCAGAGCTGGGTGAATCATGCTGCTCCTGCTGCCTCTGCAAGGGCAGAGGGGAAGCAAAAGCCTGCAGGCTGGGGTCAGAGAGGCTGAGAGCAGCCAGGCAGAGAGGGACCTGGGGGGAGTGGTGGAGAGCAGCTGAACAGGAGCCAGCAGTGTGCCCAGGGGGCCAAGAAGGCCAAGGGCATCCTGGCCTGCAGCAGGAAGAGTGTGGCCAGCAGGAGCAGGGAGCTCATCCTGCCCTGTGCTCAGCACAGCTCAGGCCACACCTGGAGTCCTGTGTCCAGTTCTGGGCTCCTCAGGTCAGGAAGGAGGTTGAGCTGCTGGAAGGTGTCCAGAGAAGGGCAACAAAGCTGGGGAGGGGTCTGGGGCACAGCCCTGGGAGGAGAGGCTGAGGGAGCTGGGGTTGCTTAGCCTGCAGAAGAGGAGGCTCAGGGGAGACCTTCTTGCTCTCTGCAACTCCCTGCAGGGAGGCTGTAGACAGGCAGAGGTTGGCTCTTCTCCCAGGCAGCCAGCACCAGAACAAGAGGACACAGTCTCAGGCTGTGCCAGGGGAGGTTCAGGTTGGATGTTAGGAAGAAGTTCTCCACAGAGAGAGTGATTGCCCATGGGGATGTGCTGCCCAGGGAGGTGGTGGAGTCCCCATCCCTGGAGGTGCTCCAGAGGGGATTGGATGTGGCCCTTGGAGCCATGGTTTAGTTGTCAGGAGGTGCTGGGGGACAGCTTGGACTTGGTGATCTTTGAGGTCTTTTCCAACCTTATTGATTCTGTGATTCCAGTACCTGAAGAAGGCTCCAGGCAGGCTGGGCAGGGGCTGTTCATAAGGGCCTGTGGGGACAGGACAAGGGACAGTGCTTTGAGACAGGAGCAGGGCAGAGTTAGGTTGGGCATCAGGAGGAGGTTCTGCACAGGGAGGCTGGGGAGGCACTGGAGCAGGCTGCCCAGGGAGGTGGCTGAGGCTCCATCCCTGGAGACATTGAGGATCAGCCTGGCTGTGTCCCTGGGCAGCCTGCTCCAGCTGGAGGTGACCCTGCTGCCTGCAGGGGGTTGGACAGGATGTGGTGAGGAGAAAGTTCTTCCCAGGCAGAGAGATTGGCCCTGGGGATGTGCTGCCCAGGGAGGTGGTGGAGTCCCCATCCCTGGAGGTGTTTAGGAAGAGACTGGATGGGGTGCTTGGTGCCATGGGTTAGTTGATCAGATGGTGCTGGGGGAGAGGTTGGATTTGGTGATCTCTGAGGTCTTTTCTAACCTGGTTTATCCTATCCTATCCTATCCTATCATCCCATCCCATCCCATCCCATCCCATCCTATCCTATCCTATCCTATCCTATCCTATCCTATCCTATCCTATCCTATCCTATCCTATCCTATCCTATCCTCAGGCAGTGTGTTGCAGATGTTGGCTCCTTCCCATGGCCAGCAGGCACAAGGGGTACTGCAAGTGGAGCTTGAAGGCAGTGAGCCCTGGGCTGTGCCCTTCAGCACCTTGCTTTGGCTCTCACTGCTGGCTCTGGGGCTGTCCTCTTCCTCAGCTGGGTGTTGGGCAAGAGAGGCTCTCCTGCCCCTCTGCTCTGCCCTGCTGAGGCCACAGCTGCAATATTGTGGCCAGCTCTGGGCCCCTCAGGTCAAGAAGGACCTCAGGGCACTGCTTGAGAGAGTCCAGGCCAGAGCCCCAGAGCTGCTGCAGGCAGTGGAACATCTCCCTGTGAGCACAGCTGAAGCAGCTGGGGCTGGGAGCTGGGAGCAGAGCAGCCTGAGGGCTGCCCTCAGTGCTGGGGATAAAGCTGTGCAGGGCTGGAGCCAGGCTCTGCTCAGGGATGGCCAAGCACAGCACAAGGGGCACTGGGGGCAAGCTGGAGCAGAGCAGCTGCCAGGGGAGCAGGAGGGGAAACTTTGTCCCTGGGAGGCTGCTGGAGCCTGGAGCAGGCTGCCCAGAGAGGCTGTGGAGTCTCCTCTGGAGCCTTTCCAGCCCCCCCTGGATGTGTTCTGTGTGCCCTGCCCTGGGTGCCCTGCTCTGGCAGGGGCTGGGCTGGATGAGCTCCAGAGGTCCCTTCCAGCCCCTCACCCTCTCTGGCTCTGCTCAGTACCAAACCCTTCTGGGCTCTGTTTGTTCTCTGGTTTTATGTCCATATCTGGAAGCGTTTCAGGAGCTTCTTGGGACACCCCCCCTCAGATGCTGCCTGCTGTGACTCAGTGGCCAGCCTCTCCCTGGCTCCAGCTGGGTGTATAAATAAAATGGGTCAGGGCACAGGCTGTGACCCCTGGGGTCAGTGCTTTGTGTCTCTGCTGCTAAACTTTGTGCTCCAGCTCCCCTCCCTTCTAAGGGAACAGAGCAAACTGATCCAAGCCAAAGCCAGAGCAGGGACTCTGTTAACTGTTAGAGGTCTGAGTGGCCATGGAATGGATGGTCAGGAAGGAGCAAGTGGTCTGAGCCTGCAGCCTCACTCCACACTCCTCACACAGGCTCTGCTCACCTGCTCCCTGGGGCAGGCCAAGGGGCAGTGGATGCAGGATACAGCACAGGAGGCTCCAGCTCAGCATGAGGAGGAACTTCTGCACTGTGAGGCTCCCAGAGCCCTGGAGCAGGCTGCCCAGAGAGGTTGTGGAGTCTGCTGGGGGGGAGAGCTTCCAACCCCCCCTGGGCACTGTGCCCCTGGGCAAGCTGCTGGGGGAGCCCTGCTGGGGCAGGGGTTGGAGTGGCTGAGCTCTGCTGGGGGAGCCCTGCTGGGGCAGGGGTTGGGCAGGTTGAGCTCTGCTGGGGGAGCCCTGCTGGGGCAGGGGTTGGAGTGGCTGAGCTCTGCTGGGGGAGCCCTGCTGGGGCAGGGGTTGGGCAGGGTGAGCTCTGCTGGGGGAGCTCTGCTGGGGCAGGGCTTGGAGTGGCTGAGCTCTGCTGGGGGAGCCCTGCTGGGGCAGGGGTTGGGCAGGGTGAGCTCTGCTGGGGGAGCTCTGCTGGGGCAGGGGTTGGGCAGGGTGAGCTCTGCTGGGGGAGCCCTGCTGGGGCAGGGGTTGGAGTGGCTGAGCTCTGCTGGGGCAGGGCTTGGAGTGGGGGAGCTCCATAGCTCCCTTCCAACCCACCCATGCTGGGGTGCTGTGAGAGCTCCAAGAGCTGCTGATGATCAGGAGCAGGCAAGCAGCCTGCAATCACTCTGTGCTTTGAAGCCTTCTCCCAGGGTGTCTGGGAGCTCTGCAGCAGCACTGCCAGGGGCTCTGCTGTGCTGCTTTTGGAACCAGGGCAGCCACTGCCAGCACCTTGCTTCTCCCTGGGGTTCTCCTGCCCCTGCTCCAAGCCCTGCAGCACTGTGACCCTGTTTAGGTTGCAGGGTGGATGATCTCACACCCCAAGGCCTCCCTGGCTGTTGATGTTTCTAGGCAAACTTTTGATCCCCAGGGAGTCTGGGCAAAGCTGGCAGAGCTGCTCCAGATTTGCCAGGGGAAGGAAAAAGCCCAAACCTTTCAGCCAGCTGATGGAGCAGAGCTCAGCTCCTCCTCTTCAACCTGAGCAGCTTGCAGAGCATGCACAGGGACACAGCAGGGATGTGGTCTTGCAGCTCAGAGCCACTGTCCTTCATCCTGTCCCTCCCAGCCCTTGGCCCAAGTCCCTCCCCAGCTCTCCTGGAGCCCTTCAGCTCCTGCAAGGCTGCTCTGAGGTCTCCCTGCAGCCTTCTCCAGGCTGAACAGACCCAACCTCACAGCCTGGCCCCATAGCAGAGGTTCTCCAACCCTCTGATTATCTTCCTGGCCTCCTCTGGAGGCTCTGCATCAGCTCCAGGCCCTCCTTGTGCTGGGGGCCCAGAGCTGGAGGCAGTGCTGCAGGTGGGGGCTGAGCAGAGCAGAGCAGAGGGGCAGAATCCCCTCCCTGTGCTGCTCTCTCCCTGCCCTGGCTGCAGCTCAGCTCTCAGCTGGCTCTGGGCTGCCAGGGAGCACTGCTGGCTCAGGCTGAGTGCTTAGTAGCAGCAGGGCTCACTCACCCTATGGAGCTTTGCATTCAGCAGCTCTGGCTGGACAGTTTGTGTGCATCAGGCCTCAGACATGCTGGGGTTCCCCAGGGGGGTCTCACTTGCTGCCCACATCACCCCCAGGGGCTGAGCTCAGAGTGGGGGCAGTGTGGATGCCATGGGGAGGAGGCTCCTGCCCTGGGCCAGCATCCAGGAGGGGCAGCCCAGGGCAGGCTGCATTTGAGGTGTCAATAACCAGGGGTCTGTACCATGGAGCTGGGCAGCAGGCAGGGCTGTGGCAGGCTGGGCACAGCCTGTGCCATGCTGGCTCCTGCCCCTCTGCTTCTCTGGCCTGCATTAAGAACAGTGTGGCCAGCAGGAGCAGGGAGCTCATTCTGCCCCTGGACACTGCACTGCTTAGGCCACACCTGGAGTCCTGTGTCCAGTTCTGGGCCCTCAGGTCAGGAAGGAGGTTGAGCTGCTGGAATGTGTCCAGAGAAGGGCAACAAAGTTGGTGAGGGGTCTGGGGCACAGCCCTGGGAGGAGAGGCTGAGGGAGCTGGGGTTGCTTAGCCTGGAGAGGAGGAGGCTCAGGGGAGACCTTCTTGCTCTCTGCAACTACCTGCAGGGGGGTTGGAGCCAGGCAGGGGTTGGGCTCTTCTCCCAGGCAGCCAGCAGCAGAACAAGAGGACACAGTCTCAGGCTGTGCCAGGGGAGGTTCAGGCTGGAGGTGAGGAGGAAGTTCTCCACAGAGAGAGTGATTGCCCTTTGGGATGTGCTGCCTGGGGAGGTGGTGGAGTCCCCATCCCTGGAGGTGTTCAGGAGGAGACTTGACAGGGTGCTTGGTGCCATGGGTGAGTTGATTAGGTGGTGCTGGGTGATAGGTTGGACTCCATGATCTTGAAGGTCTCTTCCAACCTGGTCTATTCTATTCTATTCTGTTCTGTTCTGTTCTCTGCCTTTGAGCTGCAGGGTTGCTTCTCTCCCCTCCTTCTCCATCTGACAGGGGAGCTTAACTCAGCTGTCCATGAGACCATGGGCACATGGAGCCTGTGTGTGCTCCCCTGGACCTGCCCAGGGCTCAGAGGCAGTGTCTGGGTGCCAGGCAGGAGCAGGAGGTTTGAACTCTTCATAGAATGGACCTTGGAGATCACCAGGGCCAAGCACTCACCCAGGGCTCAGACCTCACCACCACTGCTGAGCCACTGCCTCTGCACCACCTCCCTCAGCCCCACATCCATCTGTCCCCTAAACACCTCCAGGCATGGGGGCTCCAGGAGCCCCCTGGGCAGCCTGCTGCAGTTGGCTGAGGTTGCAGATGGCTGCAGCTGAGCCCAGGGCAGCCCTGGCACTGCTGAGGGTGGCACACAGCTGGGTGCTGTGCCTGCAGAGTCTGACAGAGCACAGCCCCTGACCTGCTGGGAAACAAATCTCCTTTGGGCTCCCCTTGGTGCAGGCAGGTGGGGGGAGGCAGGGGGCTGCTGAAGGCAGGGGGGCTGCTGGAGGCTGGAGGCAGGGGGCTGCTGGGGGGCTGCTGGAGCTGCTGGAGGCAGGGGGCTGCTGGAGGAGGCTGCTGGAGGCAGGGGGGCTGGAGGCAGGGGGCTGCTGGATCGGGGGCTGCTGGAGGCTGCTGGAGGGGGCTGCTGGAGGCAGGGGAGCTGCTGGAGGCAGGGGGGCTGGATGCAGGGGTCCTGCTGGAGGCAGGGGGAGCTGCTGGAGGCAGGGGTCCTGCTGGAGGCAGGGGGGGCTGCTGGAGGCAGGGGGGCTGCTGGAGGCAGGGGGTCCTGCTGGATCGGGGGGGCTGCTGGAGGCAGGGGGGATGCTGGATCAGGGGGAGCTGCTGGAGGCAGGGGGGGCTGCTGGATGCAGGGGGGGCTGCTGGCTCCATCCAGGGATGCTGACTCCATGCTCAGTGATGGCTCCACCACCTCCCTGGGTGCTGAGTGGCAGGCAGCAGGGTGCCAGGCAGCAGGGTGCCAGGCAGCAGCAAAGCTGGCTCCCCTCTGCTGCCCACTGGGTTCAGTGGTGTCTGGAGCAGAGCCAGCCCCAGGCCAGGGGTGGCTGGGCACAGACCATGGCCTTCTCCACCATCTCCTTCTGCTGTTGACTCTCTGCTCACTGAAGGGATCTGGGCAGCAGCCAGCAGTGCCTGAGAGTGGTTGGGGCTTGCTCAAAGTGACACTGCAAGTAAAGCTGGCAGGGGATTATCAGCCTCAGTTTCCAGCTCAAAGGCCTGGAGGGGTTCAGCTGCAGCTTGGATTTGAGTAAATCTCTGCTGGAGAAGGAGAAGCCCTGGGAGGAGGAGGTGGCAGCAGTGTGGTTTGTCCTGCAGCACCCCAGGGCCAGGAGCGCTGCTGTCTGCTGCTGTGGGCTGCAGCAGAGGCAGTGATGAGGCCAGCACAGGGCTGAGGTGGATCTTGAGGAGGGAAGAGCCTGACACATGCCTCAGACAACACCTGCACCCTTTTGGCTGCTCTGTGGCTCCTCTCCTGTCCTCCAGCAGCTTCTGCTGTGTCTCAGCTTCACAGAGTGGGTTGGGAGGGACCTGAGAGACCATCCAGCTCCAAGCCCCTGCCATGGGCAGGGACACCTCCCACCAGCACAGCTTGCTCAGGGCCTCATCCAGCCTGGTCCTAAACACCTCCAGGGAGAGGCCAGCCCCAGCCTCCCTGGGCAGCCTGTGCCAGAGCCTCAGCACCACAGTGAAGCTTTTCTTCAGGGAGGACAAATGGCCCCGGAGCAAAAGTGCCCCTTGGTGATTCCCTGAGGTGCTCCCAAGGAGACTGAGCTCTGCCTGGCCTGGGCCATTGATCCCTCACCCCCAGGGCATGGGCAGGACAGTGATCAAAGGCAGTTTGAGCTGAAAAGGAGGCCAGGGACTGGGTTTGGTTCAGAGGAGTGGACCTGAGTTCTGGAAGGCAGGATTTGGAGAGCAAGGTTGAGCAGTTCTGAGGTTTGCCAAAGCAATGAAAGTGGTGAAAGGCTTCAGAGCAGCTGAGCTGCCTCAGCCCTGCCACTGCCTTCTCCCACAGCTGCAAAGGTCCTGCAGGGACCTGAGGCTCCCAGTTTGGGCACAGGGAGTTTGGGTTGGTGTGAGCTGGGTGCTGGTGGCGGAGGGAGGAAGCTGCTGCTGCCTGGGAGCTCTGCAGCTCCTGAGTGACCTTTTCATCCTCCCTGTCACTAACTCCTGTTCCCCTTCTCTCTCTTTTCTTTTCCCTCAGCATGAGAGACTTTCCAGGTAAGAATTCTTGTTCTTGGGGGGAGCTTTTTCTGTGCAGTGGTCATTGCCAGGATGTTTCTGTGTGCCTTTGGGGGTCCCCTCTGCTCCAACTCAGCAGCCTGAGCTGAGGCTGGCCAAGGCCATTTGGTTCTCAGCTGCTTCCATCCCTTCCCTCCTCAAGTCACTCAACAGAGAATCTCTCTGTGCTCTGTCACCAGTGGAATCCATTCCCACAGGAGAGGTCCATGGGAGGTTTGGGGGTTGGGTTGACACCCACTGGGGTTTTTTTTCCAGTCCCAAAGCAGTGTTGGCTGCCTGGCTGCAGAGTGGCCTCAGCCATCCCATGCCTATGCCCAGCCTGCAGCCTGCCCAGCTGCCTCTGCCCCAGCCTGCAGCCTGCCCAGCTGCCTCTGCCCCAGCCTGCCCTTTGCCCAGTCCCATCCTGCCCAGTGGTGGCCTGCCTGGCTGCCCAGCCCCAGCCTGTGCCCCAGCCTGCCCAGCCTCTGCCCCATGCCCCAGCCTGCCTGCCCCAGCCTGCCCAGCTGCCTCTGCCCCAGCCTGCCCTGCCCCAGCCTGCCCTGCCCCAGCCTGCCCAGCTGCCTCTGCCCCAGCCTGCCCTGCCCCAGCCTGCCCTGCCCCCGCCTGCTCTGCCCCAGCCTGCTCTGCCCCAGCCTGCCCCAGCCTGCCCAGCTGCCTCTGCCCCAGCCTGCCCTGCCCCAGCCTGCCCTGCCCCAGCCTGCTCTGCCCCAGCCTGCTCTGCCCCAGCCTGCCCAGCTGCCTCTGCCCCAGCCTGCCCAGCTGCCTCTGCCCCAGCCTGCTCTGCCCCAGCCTGCCCTGCCCCAGCCTGCCCAGCTGCCTCTGCCCCAGCCTGCCCAGCTGCCTCTGCCCCAGCCTGCCCTGCCCCAGCCTGCCCTGCCCCAGCCTGCCCAGCTGCCTCTGCCCCAGCCTGCAGCCTGCCCAGCTGCCTCTGCCCCAGCCTGCCCAGCTGCCTCTGCCCCAGCCTGCCCTGCCCCAGCCTGCCCAGCTGCCTCTGCCCCAGCCTGCCCTGCCCCAGCCTGCCTTGCCCCAGCCTGCCCTGCCCCAGCCTGCCCTGCTGGGCTGGTTGTGGCTGCTGCTTCGATTTCCTTCGACTGGGGCTGAATTAACCAGGTGGGAATGGCAAAAATAAAGTCACCCTGATTTATTCCCCAAAGCCCTGCCCCAAAACGAGCTACAGAGCTGCTCTGGTTAGGGAGAGGGTCTGTTTGGTCACCACTTCCACCTGGGGTGCTGCTGGGCGGCTTTGGCACAATTCAGAGACTCCAGAAAATGGAAAGGGCAAAGGCACAGAGCAGCTTCACCCCACTGCTAAGGGCAGAGGCAGGCCAGGACCGTCGGGAAAGCCGAAGGGAGCTCCGGGTTGTGCTCACCGGGACGCAGCTGGGATTGGGCCACGGTCCCCAGGAGGGTCCCCAGGGAGGTCCCCAGGGGGGTCCCCAGGGTCTCTCTTCGGCGGCAGGCTGCAGAACTGCAGCTTTTCTAATCCCCTTTGTGGATAACAAATCCGAGGAAGAGAGAGCCGCGGGGATCAAAGTGTCTGCAGACACTGCTGCCACGGGGGGAAGCTCCTGCGGCAGCGCTGCCTGAGCAGGACCCCCGGGGCAGGCAGGACCGGGGGGCAGGCAGGGGGCAGGACCGGGGGGCGGGCAGGCAGGACTGGGGGCAGGCAGGGAGTAGGACCCGGAGGGGCAGGCAGGACCGGAGGACAGGCAGGGGGCAGGACCGGGGGGCAGGCAGGGGCAGGACCGTGGGGGCAGGCAGGACCTGGAGGGCAGGCAGGGAGTAGGACTGGGGGCAGGCAGGGAGCAGGACCCCAAGGGGCAGGTAGGGAGCAGGACCGAGGGAGCAGGACCGGGGGGGCAGGCAGGGGCAGGACCCCAAGGGGCAGGCAGGGGAGCAGGACCCCAAGGGGCAGGCAGGACCGGGGGGCAGGCAGGGAGGGAGCAGAACCCTGGGGCAGGCAGGACCGGGGGCAGGCAGGGGGCAGGACCGGGGGCAGGCAGGGAGCAGGACCGGGGGCAGGCAGGACCGGGGGGCAGGCAGGGGGCAGGACCGGGGGGCAGGCAGGACTGGGGGGCAGGCAGGACCGGGGGGCAGGCAGGGAGCAGGACCGGGGGGCAGGCAGGACCGGAGGGCAGGCAGGGGGCAGGACCCCGGGGGGGCAGGCAGGTCCCAGCGCTGGTTCCTCCAACCTCGCCGCGAATGTGGAGCGAGTCCAGGATGGGAGCGGAGGATGGGGGCGCCAGCCCCGGCCGCTTCCTGCTCACTGTTTAAGGCGTTCCGAGAGAGTGTGTCCAGGGCCGATGTATCCTGGGCCTGAAGCGCCCTGCCCCTCGCAGCCCCCAGGCCCAGCGGGCTTCCCCCACCGCTGACTGCCTGCGAGGGACCTCCGCCGCGGCGCCGCTTACCTCTCCCCCGGGGAAGGCGATTCGGTGCCTTTGTCCTTCCCCCTTCAAACCTCCGCCGATGGAGGTGGGGCAGGGGGGTTTGGGGCACCCCCTAACAGCTGTCCAGGAGTTCCTGCCGGCCCCAAGGTGCTGGATCTTCACGTTTCAGGTTGGAAGCAGCTACGAACCCCACCAGCAGCGAGTCCTACAGCGACCGCGCCGCCAGCCGCGCCAGTGCCTACAGCCGCAGGGAGAATCGGCTCTCCGCCCTCAGCAGCCGAGCAGAGGAGGAGAGCAACAGGGACTACAAGAAGGTAGGGGTCTTCCACCTGGGATTGCCTCTGCCTGCACCTTAGAGGCTGCCTGGTGCTTCCCAGACCTGCGCTGGGAGTCCTTGGAAAGAAAGAGCAGAAGGTTGTTTCCCTTTTCCCTCTTTCGTTGCTGTGGAGCCACCCCAGCCCCCCTCAGACACATCAGCCCCCCCAGGGGGGGTGCAAGGACCCCTGGAGGAGGTTAAAGGCTGCTATGAGGTTGAACCTTGCAGGAGGTTTAACAAGACCAGGAGCTGGGTTCTGCACTTGGCTCACAACAACCCCAGGAAGGCTCCAGGCTTGGGGACACTGCCCAGCAGAAAAGGCCCTGGGGGTGCTGGGTGCCAGCAGCTGGAGAGCAGCCAGGGGGTGCCCAGGAGGACAAGAAGGCCTCCAGCAGCCTGGCCTGGAGCAGCAGTGGTGTGGGCAGCAGGAGCAGGGCAGGGATTGTGCCCTTGGGCTGGGCACTGGGGAGGCTGCACCTTGAGTGCTGGGTTCAGTTCTGGGCTCCTCACTCCAAGAAGGAGATTGAGAGGCTGGAGCAGGGCCAGGGAAGGGCAACAGAGCTGGGGAAGGGGCTGGAGAAGAGGGCTGGGGAGGAGCAGCTGAGGGAGCTGGGGGTGTTGAGCCTGGAGAAGAGGCCTCAGAGCTCTCCTTAGCTTGAACAGAGCTGACAGCCACAGCACTGCCCCCAGCCCCTGTGCCAGCAGCACTCTGCCTGCCTGCATGGGGCAGCAGGGCAAGGACACAGAGGGGCCCAGGGCAGCTCCTGGGCCTTCAGTGCTGTGCCCACTTTTGGCTCCTCACAAGAAGGACTCTGAGGAGTTGGAGTGTGGCCAGGGAAGGGCAACAGAGCTGGGGAAGGGGCTGCAGAACAAGGCTGGGGGTGTTGAGCCTGGAGCAGAGGAGGCTGAGGGAGACCTCCTTGCTCTCTGCAGCTCCCTGAGAGGAGGCTGCAGCCAGGGGGGGTTGGGCTCTGCTCCCCAGGCTGAGGGGACAGAAGGAGAGGAACTGGCCTGAAACTGTGCCAGGGGAGGCTGAGGTTGGAGAGGAGGCCAAATGTCTTTGCTGGAGGAGTGGTCAGGGCCTGGCAGAGGCTGCCCAGGGAGGTGGTGGAATCCCCATGGCTGGAGGGCTTGCAGCAAGCTGTGGCCATGGCAGCTGGGGCCAGGGTTGGGTGGCCATGGGGGGGTTGGGGTTGGCCTGGGTGACCTTAGCTTTGCCAGCTCACACACTCCTATGAGTCTGTGACCCCATGCAAAGTGCAGTGTCTGGGCAGGGTGTGAGGAGTGAGGCTGGAGACAGTGGGAGGGATTAGTAAGGAGCAAGGAGAGGCAGTGGTGAGCTCAGCATGGCCTGAGCCTCTGGATCCCACACAATTCATTCTGCTGCTCTCAGAGCCCAGAAGGATTTTTCTCCTGTACTTTCTGAAAGTTCCTCTGTAATCCCTGACAGGCAGCAGCAGGCCTGGCCTGGCTGCTGTGCACATCCAGAGTCAGCACAAAGACCAGATGAAAGCAAAGGGATTAAGGTGACCTTAATTCTGCAGTGCCCATGGTGCTGGAAAGCCTCCCACAGCAGGCTGCTCAGGGCAGGCAGGCAGCATGCCCAGGATGCCCTCCAAGAGGGGTGGAAGTTCTGCTCTGAAGGAAGTGAAGGGCAAACCAGAACAATCAATGCTGGAGTGATCTAAAGTTGTCCTCAAGTGCAAGGAGCAAGCAAAGTGCTGGGGAGCACAGCAGCACAGCCACAGCTTGCACTGGGTTGGAAGGGACCCTCCAGGGTCACAGTATCATAGTAGTACCATAGAATCAGTCAGGGTTGGAAGGGACCCCAAGGATCAGCCAGCCCCAACCCCCCTGCCATGGGCAGGGACACCCCACACTACATCAGCCTGGCCACAGCCTCAGCCAGCCTGGCCTTAAACACCTCCAGGGACAGGGCCCCAACCACCTCCCTGCACAACCCATTCCAGGCCTTCACCACTCTCCTGGGGAAGAACTTCCTCCTCCCCTCCAGCCTCAATCTCCCCACCTCCAGCTTCATTTCATTCCCCCTAGTCCTAGCACTGCCTGAGATCCTGAGCAGTCCCTCCCCAGCCTTCCTGGAGCCCCCTGCACATCCTGGAAGGCCACAATGAGGTCACCTCAGAGCCTTCTCTTCTCCAGCCTGAACAGCCCCAACTCCTTCAGTCTGTGCTCACAGCAGAGCAGCTCCAGCCCTCTGCTCATCCTCCTGGCCCTGCTCTGGACACCTTCCAGCCCCTCCACATCCCTCTTGCCATAGGGGCTCCAGAACTGGACACAGAACTCCAGGTGGGGTCTCCCCAGGGCTGAGCAGAGGGGGAGAATCACCTCCCTTGCCCTGCTGGCCACACTTCTCCTGCTGCAGCCCAGGATCTGATTGTCATCCTGTCCAAGCCCCCTGCAGGCAGCAGGGACAGTTCCAGCTGGAGCAGGCTGCACAGGGTCACAGCCAGGCTGACCTTGAATGCCCCCAGGGATAGAGCCTCAACCACCTCCCTGGACAGCCTGTGCCAGTGTCTCCCCACTGTGCAGAGCTTCCTCCTCATGTCCAACCTGAATCCCCCTGCTCCAGCTACAAATCCTTGTCTCTCATCCTGGCACTCCCAGCCCTTGTCCCAAGTCCCTCCCCAGCTCTCCTGGAGCCCTTCAGGTACTCTCCCTGGAGCCTTCTCTTCTCCAGGCTGAACATGACCAACTCTCCCAGCCTGTCCCCACAGGGGAGGTTCCCCATCAGGCCCAGGTCCTTCCTGTGTTGAGGGCCCCACAGCTGGACACAGCACTGGAGCTGAGGTCTCCCCAGGCCTCCCTCCACCGCTGGCCAAGCTGCTTTGGATGCAGCCCAGGCTGCCCTTGGCCTTCTGTGCTGCCAGTGCCCACTGCTGGCTCCTGTCCAGCTTCTCACCCACCAGCACCCCAAGTCCTTCTCTGCAGGGCTGCTCTGAATCATCCCCCAGCCTGGATTGGTACCAAGGATTGCTCTGACCCAGCTGCAGCACCTTGCACTTGGCCTTGTTGAACCTCATGGGTGAGCACCACCGGTTCAGACACATGCAGCCCCAGGCCTGAGGAGTTCATTAAGCCCTGGTGCTTTACCCAGATTGCAAACATCCCTCCTCTGTGCCTCTTGGCTGCCTTTAAACACTCCACAGGGTTCAGCAGCTGTTCCCTTGCTGTGTGAATGATGCACACAGCAGAAAGCAGCCAGACAGGTTCTGTTTGCTGCCCTGGCACAGGGTGGCCACAGCTGGGCACCGAGGGCAGGAGGCTGCTCCTAGGAGCCCTGGCTCCAGGCAGCAGCCAAGGAGCAGCCCTGGCTCCAGGCAGCAACCAAGGAGCAGCCCTGGCTCCAGGCAGCAGCCAAGGAGCAGCCCTGGCTCCAGGCAGCAGCCAAGGAGCAGCCCTGGCTCCAGGCAGCAGCCAAGGAGCAGCCCTGGCTCCAGGCAGCAACCAAGGAGCAGCCCTGGCTCCAGGCACCAGCCAAGGAGCAGCCCTGGCTCCAGGCAGCAACCAAGGAGCAGCCCTGGGAGCTGAGAGCTTTTGCTTTGTCTTTCAGTTATATGAAAGTGCCCTGGCTGAAAATCAGAAGCTGAAGTCAAAACTGAAGGAAGCTCAGCTTGAGCTGACTGAGATCAAAACCAAGCTGGAAAAAGCAGCCCAGGTAAGGCAGGAAGCAGCTCCTGGACTGAGAGGGGATCTTACCTGTGCCTGTGAATCCCTGGCTGGGTGCATCCCTGGGTGTCTGCATCCCTGGCCAGAGGCATCCCTGGGTGTCTGCATCCCTGGGTGTCTGCACCCCTGGCTGGGTGCATCCCTGGCTGTCTGCATCCCTGGCCAGAGGCATCCCTGGGCTGTCTGCACCCCTGGCTGTCTGCACCCCTGGCTGTCTGCACCCCTGGGTGTCTGCACCCCTGGCTGGGTGCATCCCTGGCTGTCTGCATCCCTGGCCAGAGGCATCCCTGGGTGTCTGCATCCCTGGGTGTCTGCACCCCTGGCTGGGTGCATCCCTGGCTGTCTGCATCCCTGGCCAGAGGCATCCCTGGCTGTCTGCATCCCTGGGTGTCTGCATCCCTGGGTGTCTGCACCCCTGGCTGGGTGCATCCCTGGGTGTCTGCACCCCTGGCCAGAGGCATCCCTGGCTGTCTGCATCCCTGGGTGTCTGCATCCCTGGGTGTCTGCACCCCTGGCCAGAGGCATCCCTGGGTGTCTGCACCCCTGGCTGGGTGCATCCCTGGGTGTCTGCATCCCTGATCAGGGGCACCCCTGGCTGTCTGCACCCCTGGCTGTCTGCACCCCTGGCTGTCTGCATCCCTGGCTGTCTGCACCCCTGGCTGTCTGCATCCCTGGGTGTCTGCATCCCTGGGTGTCTGCACCCCTGGCTGTCTGCATCCCTGGGTGTCTGCATCCCTGGCCAGAGGCACCCCTGGCTGTCTGCACCCCTGGCTGGGTGCATCCCTGGCTGTCTGCACCCCTGGCTGGGTGCATCCCTGGGTGTCTGCACCCCTGGCCAGGGGCATCCCTGGCTGTCTGCACCCCTGGCTGTCTGCATCCCTGGCTGTCTGCATCCCTGATCAGGGGCATCCCTGGCTGTCTGCACCCCTGGCTGAGTGCAGCTCTGTCTCTCTGGGCCTTTGTGCCACACTCTGGGCCAGCCTCTGCATTTTGCTAACCTCTGTTTTTGTTGTGCAAAGCAGAAGCAGGAGAAGACCTCGGACCGGTCCAGCATGCTGGAGATGGAGAAGAGGGTAGGTGTCTGCTGGCTGCTGCAGCACAGCTGCTGCCTCCTGGTGCTCTGCAGGGCACAGCAGGCTCTTGAAGGAAAGTGTTAATTAAAGATCAGTTCCATCCCTGCCTCCTGGAGCAGTGCACAGTGGTAATTGTGTTCTGACCTTTGCAGTGCCTCAGAGTTTTCTGCTCTCCTTGCAAAGCAGCTCTGATTTCTGCCTCCCATCCCAGGAAGCTGCAGAGCAAGGAATTGTCTTTGGATCTTTGCTCAGGGACTGCTGGTCCCTGATGCATATTCCTGGGCCTTACAAACAGAGCAGAGGGGGACAAAGCAGAGCACTCCCTGGGTGCCATGGATGGATCCAGCTCTGTCCCTCCAGGCAGCCATAGATGGATCCAGCTCTGTCCCTCCAGGCAGCCATGGATGGATCCAGCTCTGTCCCTCCAGGCAGCCATGGATGGAGCCAGCTCTGTCCCCTAGGCAGCCATGGATGGATCCAGCTCTGTCCCCTAGGCAGCCATGGATGGATCCAGCTCTGTCCCTCCAGGCAGCCATGGATGGATCCAGCTCTGTCCCTCCAGGCAGCCATGGATGGATCCAGCTCTGTCCCCAGGCAGCCATGGATGGATCCAGCTCTGTCCCTCCAGGCAGCCATAGATGGATCCAGCTCTGTCCCTCCAGGCAGCCATAGATGGATCCAGCTCTGTCCCTCCAGGCAGCCATGGATGGATCCAGCTCTATCCCTCCAGGCAGCCATGGATGGATCCAGCTCTATCCCTCCAGGCAGCCATGGATGGATCCAGCTCTGTCCTCCAGGCAGCCATGGATGGATCCAGCCAGGCAGCCATGGATGGATCCAGCTCTGTCCCTCCAGGCAGCCATGGATGGATCCAGCTCTGTCCCTCCAGGCAGCCATGGATGGATCCAGCTCTATCCCTCCAGGCAGCCATGGATGGATCCAGCTCTGTCCCTCCAGGCAGCCATGGATGGATCCAGCTCTGTCCCCTAGGCAGCCATGGATGGATCCAGCTCTGTCCCCTAGGCAGCCATAGATGGATCCAGCTCTGTCCCCTAGGCAGCCATGGATGGATCCAGCTCTATCCCTCCAGGCAGCCATGGATGGATCCAGCTCTGTCCCTCCAGGCAGCCATGGATGGATCCAGCTCTGTCCCCTAGGCAGCCATAGATGGATCCAGCTCTGTCCCTCCAGGCAGCCATGGATGGATCCAGCTCTGTCCCTCCAGGCAGCCATGGATGGATCCAGCTCTGTCCCTCCAGGCAGCCATGGATGGATCCAGCTCTGTCCCTCCAGGCAGCCATAGATGGATCCAGCTCTGTCCCCCTAGGCACCCCTGGATGGATCCAGCTCTGTCCCTCCAGGCAGCCATGGATGGATCCAGCTCTGTCCCTCCAGGCAGCCATGGATGGATCCAGCTCTGTCCCTCCAGGCAGCCATGGATGGATCCAGCTCTGTCCCCCTAGGCACCCCTGGATGGATCCAGCTCTGTCCCTCCAGGCAGCCATGGATGGATCCAGCTCTGTCCCTGGTTTCCAGATCCCCTGGCAGCAGCCAGCTCTGCAGCCCTGAGGCAGTCTGGCAGGAGCAGGATTTCCAGGCACCTTTCCCTGTTCACTGCTCATTATTGGATGGCCTTGCTGGGTTTCTCATTGCTCCTTTAGTGGGGGGCAGCTAAATCCATGGCTGCAGCCATGGAGCTCCACACCACATTCCACCAGCAGGAACTGACCAGGGGGATCACTGAGTGGGGTGGCTTCACTGAAGGGGAGTGAAGAAGCTCAGGCTGGGCCACATGGACCCAGCCCCTATCTCCAGCTGCTTCACAGCTGGCCTGCCCCCTCTGAGCAGCTCCTGGCTGTACCCAGTGTGCTGCTTTGAGATGTTTGTGGCCAAAGGGGTCTGCAGGAAAGCTGGAGAGGGACTTTTATGAGGGCCTGTGGTGATGGGACAAGGGGCAATGGTTTGAAACTAGAGCAGGGTGGATGTAGGGTGGACATTAGGAAGAAGTTGTTCCCCAGGAGGGTGGTGAGAGCCTGGCACAGGCTGCCCAGGGAGGTGGTGGAAGCCTCCTGCCTGGAGGTGTTCAAAGCCAGCCTGGATGAGGCCTGGAGCAAGCTGTGCTGGTGGGAGGTGTCCCTGCCCGTGGCAGGGGGTTGGAACTGGATGATCTTGAAGGTCCCTTCCAATCCAACCACTCCATGGTGCTGTGGATGGTCCTAGAGAATTACAAGGCTCTGATGAAGAACTTCCCTAACATTTTTAGGCAGTTCTTCCCCATGAGGGTGGTGAGAGCCTGGCACAGGCTGCCCAGGGAGGTGTAACACCAGACAGACCCTCGGGCTGGGGTCTGGCACCCAGAGGTGCCACCAAGGTGGCAAACCCAAGCAGCTGCCACTGAGATCTGGAGGTGCTGAAGGGTGTCCAGAGCAGGGCCAGGAGGAGGAGCAGAGGGCTGGAGCTGCTCTGCTCTGCAGACAGCCTGAGAGAGTTGGGGTTGTGCAGGCTGCAGAGGAGAAGGCTCCCAGGAGACCTCCTTGTGGCCTTCCAGGAGCTGCAGGGGGCTGCAGGAAAGCTGGGGAGGGACTTTGGAGGGTGTGAGGGAGGGATAGGACTGGGGGGGATGGAGCAGAACTAGAAGTGGGGAGCTGGAGATTGGCTGTGAGGAAGAAGTTGTTGGCCAGGAGGGTGGTGAGAGCCTGGCCCAGGCTGCCCAGGGAGGTGGTGGAAGCCTCCTGGCTGGAGGTGTTTGCAGCCAGGCTGGAGGTGGCTGTGAGCAAGCTGCTGTGGTGTGAGGTGTCCCTGGGCATGGCAGGGGCTTGGAGCTGGCTGAGCCTTGAGCTCCCTTCCAGCCCTGGCAGCTCTGTGGCTCTGTGGTTGTGATGCTTCTTCTGAACCCCTGTGACCACCTCCGTTATCAATCCTTGTAAACAGGAGAAGCGAGCCCTGGAGCGGAAGCTGTCGGAGATGGAGGAGGAGATGAAGGTAAGAAATGAGCTCTTCACTCTACTCCATTTTTAATGCTTTGTACCTGATGTCTTTGGGGACTGTTGGATATTAAAGATGTGCTTGGGAAGAGACTGAATTACCTCTGAGAGTGTTCCTTTCCGCAGCCAGCGCTGCCTTTAACGGCCACGCTCTCCCGGCGTGCCGCGCTAATGAATGTCCAATTACCCTCCCTCTGACTGCACCAGATGTTTCACTGGTTGTGCTCTCCGAGCTGAGGGCTGTGAGGGCTGCTCTCCCGAGGTGCTCTCCCAGACTAACCCTCTGTGGCTCGCTGGGTTGCAGTGTGCCGATGCCCTCTGCTCCGAGTAGGCTGCAGCCCGCGCCCGGCCGCCGGCGGCCTCTCCGGATGGGTAAGAAGACCGAGCTGGCTTTCGAGGTCACACACACACTGGCCAGGAGAGAACACAGAGTGATTGTGTGGCTGTCCTCCCCTCCCAGAGCATGTCACTGGAGCCAGCCTGGAACAGCACAGAGGAGCTGGCTCCCTGGTGATCTCTGCAGCATGGCTTCACTGGCGCCAGGCACCGGCGCTCCCGCACGCTCTCCTCTCTCCTGGCATTGCTTCCCAGGATGGTTCTGCTCCTGCCACGGCTGGGCTGGCCTGGGAGCACGGGGCTGCTGGGGAGCACTGCAGGGCAGGAAGCCTAAGAGCACCCAAAGCCTCACACCTGCTGCAGTGTTGCCCCACTTTACGCTCTGGGGCAATGCTTGTGTGCACCCAGCGCCCTCTGCTCTGTGCCCTGCGCTTTCATCCCCTCGCAGCAGGAGCCAGGTGGGGCCAAGCTACTTGAAGAAGGAAGGAGCCCACCTGAGAGCTGTGAGCTCTCCCAGCACTGATGGAAGTGATGTTCTGCCACCCTGGAGGAGCTGCCAACTTTGTGTTTCTGTCTGAGGCTTGCTGCATTTACTGAGCACAGACCTTTGGAAGGAGCCCTGGGCTCCTGCTGCGCCTGAAACCGCAAGGAGCAGCAGAAGGGTTTGGTGGAGTCTTCCTGTGAAGGCTTTTGTTTGCTCACAGAGGATGAGCTAGCCAGAAGGGCAAGGAGAAAGGCCTGAACGTGCCTGAATTCCAAATTCTCTGCTCACTGAGCAGGTAGCAACCTTTGGCTCCAGAGAGACCTTCCTGTAATTGCAGGAATGAGGCCTTGAAGGGGAGATGCAGGCGGGAGCCACCGGGGGCGTTTCTCCAGCCCTGCAGATCGCTGCCATCCAGCACAGCCCGCAGAGGAGAAGACAAATTGGTGTCCTCTAGTGGCCTGTCGGCTTTGAAAGGTTCTTATTGGCTGGGAAGGCAGCTGATGAAAGAAAGGTGCCTGGAGGCTGCGCTGGGTCGGGCAGTCCGGAGCTGCAGGCTGCAGGCAGCCAGGGTGGTGCAAAAGGAGCAGCAGTGCCACAAGGCCTGACTTGGTCTTGTGTTGCCCCAAGGGACCTGCTGGATTCATGAGCTGCAGGAGCCTGAAAGTGAGCTATCAGGTCCTTGAGAGTGGTGCCTTCTGTGCTCTGCTGTGTTCTTGCTGTGCTGAGCAGCCAAAGTGGCCTCTTGCTGGAAGAAGGAACAAGCAGGAAAGCTGGAAATGCCTCTTCTAAGGTGCTGTGAGCCTGCCCCTGGTTTGTGCAGAAGCTGCAGCATGTGGTAAGTCCCTGGGTGCTGCGAGAGGTCTTTTCTGGCAGCCACTCCAGGAAAAGGAATACAACATCTCTGCAGGGAAAGGAGCCCTCAGGTGGACCCCAGGCTGCTGTGCACACTGACACCCTGCCCTAGAGCAGCAGAGGCAGCCCAGGGGGCCTTGCCTGGAATGAGAGAGCCTCTGCAGGGCATGGGTGTTAATCCCAGCCTGGAGGCTGAGCCAGGAGGGCAAGGCTCTTCCTTCTGCTGAGACTCATCCCTGCTGCTTGCTCCACCAGTCGCCGGCCAGAAGGGACTTCAGCAAAGTCTCCGCTGCCCTTGGACCTGGGGGGCAGCAGGAGGGAGCAGCCAGGCTGCTGCCAGCTTAGCAGGGCTCAGGCAGCTCTGTGATTTGGGGAATCTCCCCACTGCTCTGTGAACTGAACCAGCTCACATCCAGCTTCTCAATCCAGCATCCAGCTCTGTGCCTCAGCTGTCCTGGCCAGGACTCCTCTTCCTGCAGCTCACTCCTCAGGATGCAGAGGCAGAGCAGCGCCCACAGGATGGTCCTTGGTCTGCTGTGTGCCCCAGGCTGTGCTGGAGGCAGAGAGCTTTGTTCCTTTCACGACTTTAACCCCTGCTGAGAAGCAGTCAAGAAGTGGAGAGGAGCAGGACCTGCCTGGTGATGTGGAGAGCTGCGTGGTGCCAGGGCTGCCCCTGCAGCCCCTCTGGCGAAGGCGACTGAGCCGTGCAGCATCCTCCTGAGTGCCTGCAGCACTTGACTGGAGATCCAGAGCCTGGCTGAGCAGGGAGACAGAAAATGAGCTGAATTCAATGCCAAGTGCCTGAGGTCCCAACTTAACACAGCAGTTTTTCTTGAAGGTCAGAGCAGCAGCTCCCCTGCTCCGCAGCAGCTGCTCCTGGCTCCGCCTGCTCCGGGCGCTCCGACTCCCCCGGCGGCACAGCCACAAAACCTGGACCTGGAGGCAGGCTGAGCCGAGGTGAGAGAGCTGCTGTCAGGCAGCCAAGTATCAAGCAGAGTGATAAGCAATCACAGCAGGCTGGGCCAGGTTCTGCTCCTCACCCTTGGCTCCAGGCCCAGCTTCCCAGCTCTGCTGGGGCTCTGGGATAAGCTCTCAGCACTCAGCCCTTTGGTCACCTGGGCTGAGGCCGTGCTGAGCTTCCCTGCTCTGTTGCTGTGGAAAACCAAAGGGATCTCAGTACCACAGGACACTGGAGGTTGGAAGGGAGCTCCAGAGATCATCCAAGCAGGATCACCCAGGGGAGTCTGCACAGGAATGCATCATCCAGGTGGATTTGGAAAGCCTGCAGAGAAGGAGACTCCACAACCTCTCTGGGCAGCCTGCTCCAGGGCTCTGGCACCCTCACTGTGAAGAAGTTTCTCCTCATGTTGGGGTGAAATTCTCTGTCCCTGTTCCAGCTTGTCCCTGTTCTTCCTTTGTCTCATTACTGTGCACCACCGAGAAGAGCTTGGCCTCCTCCACCCCTCAGATATTGACAGGCATTGATCAGATCCTCTCAGCCTTCTCCTCTCCAGACTCAACAGCCCCAGGGCTCTCAGCCTCTCTTCAGGGGGGAGGTGCTCAGGTCCCCTCCTCATCCTCGTGGCTCTCCCCTGGATCCTCTCCTCTCCGTCTCGGGGAGCAGGGCACCTGCTGGAGGTGATGTTGGATGTTTCCTGCCAGCTGTGTTGCCTGTGATGAAGCAGAGGACATTGGTTACCCCCTGGTGCCACCAGAAGCAATGGCTCCTCCAGGATGAGCCTTCCTGAGCGTGGCTTATGGCGTGGCAGAGGCTGTGACATCCCTCTGCGTCCCCAGCAAGCACCGGGCTGGCTGACACGGCTCGGGTGGCTTAAGGGATGGCTGGAGGGCTGAGGTTTGCTCAGAGGGCATCCCACTGCTGAGGTGTCCCTGCAGCTCTCCTGCAGCTGGGTGGTTGTTGCCCTGTCTCAGGACCTGTTGGTTTGTCCAGTGTCAAGATTGTGCTGGCACAGCCCAAGCAGCAGGAGCTGCCTGGTCAGAGTGATGCCCTCGGGCAGCTCAGGCCCCATCCTTTGCTGGCTCCCTGCACTTCTCTTGGCTTTGCCCAGCCCAGGGTGAGGTGTGTGGGTTCCTCAGTGGGGAGCAGGGGCAGTGCTTTTGGGTGGCTGAGAATCAAGCTGTGGATGGGGCTGCACAAAGTACAGCAGCAAGCCCTTGGACAAAGTGTGCTGGGATGCAGCAGGTTCCTTGCCAGCAGCAGCCAGCTCCGTGCCGTGCAGGCTGGGAGGAGGGTCCTGCAGGGTCACAGTCCATTTGCTGCTTCTGGATAAGGACAGGCAGTGACCTCCCTTTGAGCACTTTCTGCTTGTTGAATGGCAGAAAGGAATCCCCTCCCCAGCAGGCTCTTCCTTCATCTCTCTCCTGGAGGCTCCTGAATGAGAGGACACAGGAGGAGCACACTGGTTGTGAGCCGCTTTGGTTCTGGGCTCAGCTTCTTACCTACCTCTCCCTGCTGGTGTCTTTTGGAGGAGGCTTTCCTCCTCATGTGGCCCTGCTGCCCAGCAGCTGTTGGGAGGGCAGAGGCCCAGGATGCTGCTCAGCAGGCAGCTGCCCAGCCCTCAGCATGCCCTGTGCCCAGGCCTGGTGCCAGTGTCCAGCAGGTTTCGCTCTGGTGTCGTTGGGCAAACGTTGTCCTTGGAGAGCTGGTGATGTCCACGTGGCTCTGACCACCTCCCCTTGTGCCTCCCTCATTGCTTCTCTGTTCTGTGTCTCCCTGTTGCTGCTGTACCTGTGCTAGTCCCAGCTCTGGGCTGGGTTTCAGCAGTGTCCTTTGCATGCTCCTCTCTCCTGTAAGCAGGAATGCTGCGTTCTGACCTCTGGGAGCTGCTGTCCCTCCAGCTCCTCCTGTTCAGTGAGCAGCTCAAGGCTCTCACTCTGGAGAGCAAAGATGAATTGAGCTCTGTGACAGAGAAGAGCTGAATCTGGGTAGAGAGGAAAACCCCCACACCCCCCAGAGCAGGCAGGACCCTGGCAGCCCCCACAGCCCTCACCTGGGTGCTGCAGGGATGTGAGCAGTCGTGGTCCATGTCTGGTCTGCTGTAGGCCTCTTGCAGGTGCTTCAGTCTGTGCCATTGCAGGCTCCCAGGAGCCTGATTGCTTTTTGCTCCCCAAGACTGCTTTAGCTTCCAGAGATACAGAAAGCAAAGGAGCTCCAAGGACATTCCCAGCTTCCAGCAGTGTCTCCTAAGCCTGTGTAGGTGGTAGGTCAGTCCAGGGGTGGATCTCACTGTCTGGGGGAGGCTGTCCTGCTTTCTGCTGGGGCAAACTTCCTTCTGACTTCTTTAAATGCCTTTGGGAGGGGGCCTGGAGAAGGGGCTGGTTCCCAAACCACCTTGTAAGGCTTTCCTGCACACACCTGAGCTGCTCCCCACCCAGCTCCCACTCCTACTAATTTTTCCTTTGATTCTCTTCTCTTCCTTTTCCTCCCTGTGGACTAAATTCACCTTTCTGTGCCCCTCTGTCTCTGTGGTTTGTTCTCTCTCTGTATTCTTCTGTCCACTCCTCTCACCCTCTGCAGAATCTCCACCAGCTCAAACAGATTCACACTCTGAGGCAGATGAATGAGCAACTGCTGGCTGAGAACAGGGCTCTGACCCGGGTGGTGGCCAGACTCTCTCTGCCTGCCAAGCCCTCGGAATCAGAGGAGCTGTAGCTGCCTCCCCTCCGGCTCTTCTCGCCTCCCTCCTCCACTCTTCCAGGCAGGTCTCCGCTGCTCCCTGCTGCCTGCCTGCTCTCCAGGCCCTCTGGTGAAGCTTGTGGCTGCAAAGCAGCATGTGGCCAAGGACCCTCTAGCAGACAGAAGCATGGTGCTGCTGCTGCTGCCCAGCTGAGGCAGGGCCTCTCTGCAGGCTCTGCCCAGCCCTGCTGACCTTTGCTGTGCTCGGCAGCTGCCGCTGGCCTCGCCGGTTACTAACTGCCCACACCCGGGGGGGGGCCTTGTGCCTGGGGTCCCAGCAGCTGGGAGAGAAGCTCCAGGACTTGCTCCCTGCCTTGAGACAAGCACTCAGGGCTGGGTGGATGGCACTGACTCACAGGTTCACTAACTGGGTTGGAAGGGACCCTCCAGGGTCATCTTGTCCAAGCTCCCTGTGTGGGCAGCAGGGACACCTCCAGCTAGAGCAGGCTGCCCAGGGACACAGCCAGGAATGGCTCCAGGGAGGGGGCCCCAGCCACTGAGATGGCTCCTAAGAAGTGACAGATCAGCCACTGCCCTTTGGCTCTCACAGAGCCTTTCACAGAGTCCTTTTGTTTGGAATATACCTTTAAGGCCCTCAAGTCCAACCCTGACTCCAGCACCACCAGGTCACCACCAATCCAAGTCCCTCAGCACCACAACTACCATCAGCCATCCTGCCCCTGCCCATGGCTTGGGGGGGGTCTCATCAGTGCCATGATAGCCAGCAGCCCCTGCCCATTGCCCTGCCCTGGCAGAGGTGTTCTGTACCACTGCTCATGCTGGAGTTCTTTCTGAGCTGGGCTTGGTCCCCTGGGAAGCTGCCACCCAGCCCTGAGGTCACCACAGGCAGGGGGAGCAGGGCAGCACATTTCTGTGCACATTTGAGGCAGGAGGGTGACTTTTTTGGCAGAACCCCCCTGGGCAGGGCTCAGAGGGTCTCCTTGGTCACTCAAGCAAGGAGGCCAAGCTCCCTCCCTCGTTTGGAGCAGAGAGTTCTGAGCTTGCAGGCTGCAGCATCCTCTCTGCCTCCTGCACCCAGGGTGCCACACACACAGAGCCACCCTGCAGGTCATTGAGCCCAGCCAGCACCTAACATCTGTGCACAGCTGGCAGATCATGTCCCTAAGCTCCTCATCCAAACAGCTCTTGAACACCTCCAGGGATGAGGACTCCACCACTGCCCTGGGCAGCCTGGGCCAGGGCCTCATGACCCTTGTGGGCAAGAAATGTTTCCTAATGTCCAACCTGAGCCTCCCCTGGTGCTGCCCTGAGGCCATTTCCTCTCCTCCCATCACTGTTACCTGGGAGAAGAGGCCAGGCCCCACTTCCCTGCAACCTCCTCTCAGGGGGCTGTAGAGAGCAAGGAGGTCTCCCTCAGCCCCCTCTGCTCCAGCCTGAACACCCCCAGCTCCCTCAGCTGCTCCTCTTAGGACCTTGAGTACAAGACCCCTCACCTGCCTCCTTGCCCTTCTGACCCAGGCAGGGCTGGAGCAGGCAGGGAGCCCTCTCTCCATCTTCTGGTTTAGGTTCAGTGCAGAGCAATTAGTGCTGGCAGTGCAAGGACAAAGCTGCTGTGGCTCTGCCCTGGCACACCAGGCACTCCAGGCAGCTCAGGCACTCCATCTCCTTCCTTGCTACTCCATTGGCTGAGTGCTAAAATCAAGCTGTAACTGCTGCTTTCCTGGGGCCCTCCCTGCCTTTTGCAGGTTAGTAGGCACAAGCAGGGCCCTTCAGACACAGCTCTTTTGTTAGCAAAGGAAGCAGCACTGTGGTCTCCTGGGCTGGAGTTGGCCCCAAGGCACAAAATAGAAGTATCCAATAATCTATTCTTAGCTGGGAGGTGGCAGCAGAGCTGATTAACCTCAGGAACAAACTAACCTGGGGAATTGTGGCTTCCCCCTTCCAGGAGCCTCAGCCTGGGAGGGTGGCACAGGCAGAAGGAGGAGGAGGCTGGTGGTGTGTGACCTGGATTGTGCAGGTGGGCAGGCTGAAGGAGCTCAGCACCCTTCTGCTCTCAGCCTGCAGAAGTGTTCTGAGCCTGTGGCTGGGAGTTTAAAGTCATTCTGCTTCCCACAGCACTTCCAGGTCTGAGAGGGCAAAGTGAGCAAAACCATTTCCAGACTCAGAGAATCAAAGAGGCTGGAAGGGCCTCTGGAGATCATCCAGGCATGGAATCCCAGAGCTGTCAGGGCTGGAAGGGAGCTCAGGGCTCAGCCAGCTCCAAGCCCCTGCCATGGCCAGGGACACCTCACACCACAGCAGCTTGCTCACAGTCACCTCCAGGCAGGAGGCTTCCACCACCTCCCTGGGCAGTCCAACCCCACTGCTAGCTCAGGGTCACCTGCTGGAGGCTGCACAGGAACCCATCCAGAGGGGGAGACTCCACCACCTCTCTGGGCAGCCTGCTCCAGGGCTCTGCCACCCTCACAGCAGAGAAGCTTCTCTGAAGTTCAAGTGAAACCTGCTGTAGTCTGTGCCCACTGCCCCTTGTCCCAGCACTGGGCAGGGCCCAGCCCCATGCTCCTGACCTCCAGCTGCACTCACACTCTGCAGGTCACTGCTCTCTCTCTCTCTCTCTCTCTTCTCCCAGCGTTGCTGCTTCCCCCCTGCTGCCTCCCATCTGCTCTGCAGGGCCATGGCTGCACTGATCCTGCTCAGCTTGCTCAGGGGCCTGCAGTTCAGTGCTGGAGTCCAAGCTGTGGAGGAGCCTCATGGCTGCAAACTCTGCTGGGCTTCCCCAGCTCTTTCAGGAGGTGGCACAGGATGGTGCTGGTGCTGGTGCCTGCCAGCCTTGGCTCAGGCATCACAGCTGTGCAGCTGTGCCACTGGTGCCAGCTCAGACTCCCCTTCCTCCTGCAGCACAGCACCCCAAATGCACACAATGCCTGCAGTGCCTGCTCTGGTGTCACAGGCAGCACAGCACAGCCCTGCTGCCCAGCCCAGCCTGGTGCTGAGCCTGGTGCTGTCCCTGGTGCTGTCCCTGGTGCTGCCCCTGGTGCAGAGCCTGGTGCTGTCCCTGGTGCTGAGCCTTGTGCTGCCCCTGGTGCTGTCCCTGGTGCTGAGCCTGGTGCTGCCCCTGGTGCTGTGCCTGGTGCAGAGCCTGGTGCTGTCCCTGGTGCTGAGCCTGGTGCTGTCCCTGGTGCTGAGCCTGGTGCTGCGCCTGGTGCTGTCCCTAGTGCTGAGCCTGGTGCTGTCCCTGGTGCTGTCCCTGGTGCTGTGCCTGGTGCTGAGCCTGGTGCTGAGCCTGGTGCTGAGCCTGGTGGTACTCTATGCCCCTGGTGCTGAGCCTGGTGCTGAGCCTGGTGCTGTCCCTGGTGCTGAGCCTGGTGGTGCTCTATGCCCCTGGTGCTGAGCCTGGTGCTGAGCCTGGTGCTGTCCCTGGTGCTGAGCCTTGTGCTGTCCCTGGTGCTGAGCCTGGTGCTGAGCCTGGTGGTACTCTATGCCCCTGGTGCTGAGCCTGGTGCTGAGCCTGGTGCTGTCCCTGGTGCTGAGCCTGTGCTGTCCCTGGTGCTGAGCCTGGTGCTGCCCCTGGTGCTGAGCCTGGTGCTGAGCCTGGTGGTACTCTATGCCCCTGGTGCTGAGCCTGGTGCTGCCCCTGGTGCTGCCCCTGGTGCTGAGCCTGGTGCTGTCCCTGGTGCTGAGCCTGTGCTGTCCCTGGTGCTGAGCCTGGTGCTGAGCCTGGTGGTACTCTATGCCCCTGGTGCTGAGCCTGGTGCTGAGCCTGGTGCTGTCCCTGGTGCTGAGCCTGGTGGTGCTCTATGCCCCTGGTGCTGTCCCTGGTGCTGCCCCTGGTGCTGCCCCTGGTGCTGAGCCTGGTGCTGCCCCTGGTGCTGAGCCTGGTGCTGCCCCTGGTGCTGCCCCTGGTGCTGAGCCTGGTGCTGTCCCTGGTGCTGAGCCTTGTGCTGTCCCTGGTGCTGAGCCTGGTGCTGTCCCTGGTGCTGAGCCTGGTGCTGAGCCTGGTGCTGCCCCTGGTGCTGAGCCTGGTGCTGCCCCTGGTGCTGAGCCTGGTGCTGAGCCTGGTGCTGAGCCTGGTGCTGCCCCTGGTGCTGAGCCTGGTGCTGAGCCTGGTGCTGCCCCTGGTGCTGTCCCTGGTGCTGTCCCTGGTGCTGAGCCTGGTGCTGCCCCTGGTGCTGTCCCTGGTGCTGAGCCTGGTGCTGCCCCTGGTGCTGCCCCTGGTGCTGAGCCTGGTGCTGTCCCTGGTGCTGTCCCTGGTGCTGAGCCTGGTGCTGTCCCTGGTGCTGCCCCTGGTGCTGTCCCTGGTGCTGCCCCTGGTGCTGCCCCTGGTGCTGAGCCTGGTGCTGTCCCTGGTGCTGCCCCTGGTGCTGTCCCTGGTGCTGAGCCTGGTGCTGCCCCTGGTGCTGTCCCTGGTGCTGCCCCTGGTGCTGTCCCTGGTGCTGCCCCTGGTGCTGAGCCTGGTGCTGTCCCTGGTGCTGAGCCTGGTGCTGAGCCTGGTGCTGCCCCTGGTGCTGTCCCTGGTGCTGAGCCTGGTGCTGAGCCTGGTGCTGCTCTGCTCCCCTGCAGCTCTGCCGCAGTTCCTCCGTCCCCAGGGGGCTGTCGGCTGCAGCTGTCCTGCCCCCAGCCCCCAGCCCCGGGCAGCTTCTGCCTGCCCTGGGCCCTCGGCCTGGGAGTGCTGAGCTGTGCTCAGGAGGCTGCCTGGGGGCACAGCTGGGCACTGTTTGCTCTGCTCCTTGCCCCCCAGCAGAGGCTGCCTGGGGGCACAGCTGGGCAGTGTTTGCTCTGCTCCTTGCCCCCCAGCAGAGGCTGCCTGGGGGCACAGCTGGGCAGTGTTTGCTCTGCTCCTTGCCCCCCAGCAGAGGCTGCCTGGGGGCACAGCTGGGCAGTGTTTGCTCTGCTCCTTGCCCCCCAGCAGAGGCTGCCTGGGGGCACAGCTGGGCAGTGTTTGCTCTGCTCCTTGCCCCCCAGCAGAGGCTGCCTGGGGGCACAGCTGGGCAGTGTTTGCTCTGCTCCTTGCCCCCCAGCAGAGGCTGCCTGGGGGCACAGCTGGGCACTGTTTGCTCTGCTCCTTGCCCCCCAGCAGGAGCTGCCTGGGGGCACAGCTGGGCACTGTTTGCTCTGCTCCTTGCCCCCCAGCAGGGGCTGCCTGGGGGCACAGCTGGGCACTGTTTGCTCTGCTCCTTGCCCCCCAGCAGGGGCTGCCTGGGGGCACAGCTGGGCAGTGTTTGCTCTGCTCCTTGCCCCCCAGCAGAGGCTGCCTGGGGGCACAGCTGGGCACTGTTTGCTCTGCTCCTTGCCCCCCAGCAGGGGCTGCCTCCAGGCGGTGTGAGGCAGGGCAGCAGCGGAGCTCTGGGCCTGGGCTGGTTGCTCTCTGTGGTGCTGCTGAGGCTCTGTGTCATCAGCCCTGCCAAAGCCAGGGGCAGAACTTTGCAGTTCTCCGTGGTGGGCACATGCCAGCCTGCAAACCACCTCAGGCAGTGGTGTGGGGAGGCCTGGGACTGTCCACCTGCAGAGCTCAGCGGTGCTGAGCTGCCCTGGACCAGAGGGCACCAGGCTGTGCTGGGGCTGTGCCCTGGAGCTCAGCACTGCTCTGCTGCTCCCCTGGGCTGCCAAGCACTTGGGTGCTGCCTCTCACCTGGCCATGACAAATCACACCAGGGTCATGGCTGCTGTCCTGGTGCCAGCCCTGGCGTGGGCTGTGGCTGTCACTCCTCCGTGGGCTCCACTGAGGTGCCTTGGAAGTGCCACAGGCTGAGGCTCTGGCAGCCTCTCACAGCTTTACCTCAGCATCCCTCCTGCTGCCCTTCCCCCTCCTCCCTCTCTTGTAGAACCTCCTGCCTGGAGCACCCACCCCAGCAGGGACAGGGCTGGGCACACTGGGGCCAGGCATGGCTTGGGCTGGCTGTGACAGGAGGGCACTGCCCCAGGTGGGAGCTGATCTCTGCCCTGCTTTTGGTGGCTGTGGCCATGGAGAGGCTGCAGCTGAGAGGAACAGGCAGGAGGTTGTGGTCAGAGCTGAAACTCCACCTTGGGAGGAAGGAGAAGGTTTAGAGGGGATTTGATTCCGAGCCAGTTCCTCTAAGATCCACCTTGGCAGGGGGAAGGCATCACTGAGCTCATGCCAGTGCCCTTTGTGCCTCCACCCTGGCACCTTCCAGCAGGCCCTGGGGCTGGTGGCCCTCAGGGCTGATGGCTCCTGTGGTGTAGGTCACTGCTGTGTCACACCCTGAGACAGGAGCCTGGGGTCTCCCTCCAGCCCCCAGCCAAGTCTGTGCCTGCAGGGGGTGAGGCAAGGGGGAGCCAGCAGAAAGCAGAACGCTGGAGAGGGTCTCTGGAACTCCTCCTCCTCTCTCTCCAAGCAGCAGCTGTGTGCAGACCCCTGGCTGGGCCCCAGCATTCCAAGCTGAGCACCAAGGAGGCTTCTCCAGTGCCAGGATGTTCTACCATCCTCTGGCCTTGGCTCCTGGAGAGCCTCAGGAGCTCTGGGGCTGTTCCAGGGAGGTTTTGCAAACCAGGCCAGTGCTGAGTTACTGTTTGCTTCCCCCTCCAGGCCTGGCAAAATGGAACAAACACATCAGGGGGAAAGCAAACAGCTCTGCAGCCCTCTGCTGAGCCTCTGGGAGCAGCTTGGGGATGAAACAGCTCAGAAATGGTTTCTGCCCTCCCAGCCTGCTCCTGACCTTATTCTGGGGCCACAGCACCGCTTCTCACCATGGGATTCCCAGCTCCAGGGCCTCCCTGGCTCTCTGCTGTGCTCAAGTCCCCTCTCAGCCTCTCCACACAGTCTGGCAAAGCCCTGGAGAGGCCAGGGAGAGCTCCTGGCGTGAGCCCTGCGCGGGGTGGAGGCTGTGCAGGGAGCTCTGCAGGCCGCTGTGGCTGCCGGGTGGTGAGAAGGACACAAGGCAAGCAGCCAGCTGCTGCCACCTCCCTGCAGCTGGTGCTGAGCTGCAGGGCCCAGCTGTGATCCCAACTTCTCTTTGTCTCTCTGCAGATCTTGACAGAGCTGAAGTCAGACAACCAAAGGCTGAAGGACGAGAACGGAGCTCTCATTCGTGTCATCAGCAAACTCTCCAAATAGGGATCCTGAGCAAAGGCAGCACCCAGGGGGCTGCCCTGCCCCAGCTGCCAGCCCTGCCCCAGCTGCCAGCCCTGCCCCAGCTGCCAGCCCTGCCCCCAGCCCTCCCCACGCTGCCCAGCACAGCAGGTGGCTCAGCCATGGGCTCAGCCTGGCACACCTCCCTGCCCAGCCCCTTGCTGACCATTCCCTTCCTGCCCACAGCTCCCCAGCACCCCTCTGCCGTGGTCCTCTCTGCAGTCTGAGGTGGTGCCTTGGACACTCTGTTCAAGGGGGAAGAGAAAGAAGAGGACTGAATGTGAGCTGCCCAAAGCTCTTCCACAGTGTGGGGTGGTGGAGCCTGGTCTGGAGTGGCTGGAGTGACTCCTGCCTGAACAAGTGACACCTGAAGAACTGATCCAGCACGGGTGGGAGGTGTGGAGCTGGGCTGGGACTCTGAGGATGCACAGCAACCCCCCCCCAGATGTGGGGCTCTGCTCAGAAAGTGATGCTGTGAAGGCCAGCAGGGCTGCTGGCTGTGACAGGCTGACAACAGCTGCTTTGCACAGAGACCTTCTCCTTTCCCCCCAGACCAAGTCTGTTCTTGCTCCTGCCCAGTACCATCAGCATCCCTCAGCCCTGCCCTGCCTTTCCCCCACAGCCTCAGTGTCAGGCTGGGTCCTTCCAGGGCTCCTGGCTCCATCAGCAGCATCTGCTGCTTGCACCTGGGCCCTTGCTCCTGGGCCAGGAGGTATCACAGGTCCTTGCCAGGCTTTCTGAAGGGCAGGCTTGGAGCCCTGGAGACCCTCTGCTGCTCTCACCTGTGTGCCAGTGTGGATCACCTTGCAGGGTCTGTGCCCACAGCAGGAACCAGCCTGCCTGTCCAGCAGCAGGGGCACTCCCCTGCCCTCCTCAGGGGGGGCAGAGACCCCCAGAGGGTCTGCTCTGGGATTTCAGGCACCTGCCTTTGGTTTGCAGCAGGAGGCTGACCACGAGCAAGGGAGTAGCAGAGCTCAGTCCCAGCCAGCTGCCTGTGGGTGCAGAGCCTCGGCAGGGCTGGCAGCGGTGATCACTTGGTCCCCCTGCACGCCTTGGGAAGGTGTGGGGGTGCCAGAGGCACAAGGAGCTGCTCCTGGGGTGCTGGTAGCTGTCTCACTGGGGTGAAAGTCTTTAGGTCTGTGAGAAGCTTGCAATGAGCCTTGGCCTTGAAGGAGACCTCAGACCCCCTCTGCGATGCTGTGCATGCTCAGAGCAGTTTGGAAGTGCCCTCTGGGCACTGGGGCAGGGGCTCTGTGGGAGGCTGAAGCCAGCAGCAGCATCCTGCCACCAGTTCTGTTGAGCTTCCCCTTCACAGACTCCTCTTGAACGATCCTTTCCCCCTCAGAGACTTCTTGCTGTACCCAAACCACTTCCCACCTCCATCTCTCCTCCTTTCTCCTGTCATGGTCTTTGTCCCCTGCTCTCCCTGCTGTGTCTGGCTGAGGGGTGCAGCCTCAGTCACTGAACCTGGAGGGTGCCATGAAGGTCCTCTGCCTTTCCTGGGCACCTCTGCTGCCTGAGCTCACAGCTCCTGCCAGGCCAGTGGGACTCTTTCTGCTCTGAGAGGGGGAGGTGAGATGCTTGAAGCTGGGCCTGGTTCTGGAGCTTGCTCAGCAGATGAAGTTTCTCTGTCAGTCCTGGGCTTTTGGGAACCTTTTGCTGGTTGTTGTCTCCCAAAGTGATTTCTTTGCCTCTCCCTTGGACTTTATCATTTGGTTTGTTTGGGGTTTTTTTAACCAGTTCTCCATTTTTTTTCCCCTTCCCCTCCCTGTCCTGCCTGTTCCAACCTCTCTTGCTCTTCTCAGAGCTGCTGGGGTGCCCCCAGGCAGCTCTGGACAGAGGCTTCTCCTCCCCAGCAGAGCCCTTCGTGTGCAGCCTGTGGAGAGCCCTTTCTCCTGGTACTCTGAGGCCCTTCCTCTGCTGCTGTGCTTTGGGGAGGAGGAGACCACAGCTGGTGACAGCATCAGGGTTTCTGCAGAGCACAGCCTAAGCCAGGCCTCCTTTTTATATCACCTTGTTTTAACCCTGCTCTATTTAACAGCTTGAGATCCAGTCAGTGCTTCCTCTGCACGTCCCTTCCTGCTGCACTCTTTCTGTGAGTACTTCTGCAGTCCTTGATGGTTTTCCTCCTGCTGACCCACTCCTCACCTCAGACCTGGGCTCTCTCAGCCCTGAACAGGAGCCCAGTCCCTCCTGTGCCACACAGAGAAGCCCTCCCCTGCTGGGGCTGTTGGTTGCCTGCCAAGGTGTGTGCTGCATCCCGGCAGGACAAGATTTCAGACCCAGGATCCTGCTCTGAGGAGCAGGCTCCTGGCAGCACGAAGCAGCCTGGCATCTGTTGGAGGGGGAGGGTTCAACCCACCCTGCCAAACCCACCCTGCCCTGGCAGCTTGCCCCTTCCTACCAGGACACTCCCTGCAGTTTGCCCAGGGGAGCAGGATGCAGAGGGTGCAGGAGGCTCTGCCTGGCACCTTGCAAAGCCAAACCACTTGAGCTGCAGCCTCTGCTGAGCTCTGGATGGGCCCCCCCTGAGCCCAGCCCGGGGCACAGGACCCAGCAGCAGCTGAGTGTCACTGCCCAGCCAAAGCTGTGAGTATTCCCTGAGGCCAGCAGCATCCAACCCAACCCCTTGAGGAGGGTCCTTGGTCTCCCTGAGGGCCTGACCCAAAGCAGTGCACTGAGGAGATGGGGAGCAGGAGGGGAGCCCACGCTCTGCGCTCCAGCAGGCTGTGCAGCAGCTCCTGGGGGCTGCTCCCTGCTGCAGCAGAGGGGCTGCCAGCTCTGCTCTCCACTTGGGAGTTTTCTTTGGTTTTCTAAGCAGTTGCTTGGGGTGAAGTCATTTTTATTGCTTGGGGTGAAGCCAGCTGCTGTGGCTGCCAGCTCGAGGGTGGCTCTTTGTAAATAAACTCCTGGGAGAAGCAGGCCAAAGCTTCAGGAGATGGGGAGAGAATGTATTTTTATGCAACTTTTGAGTGGCCTTTTAAAACCCTGAGATGAATGAGTTTGTTTTACTGGGTGGTGTTATATAGTATATTATAAGTATTATGTGTTTGAAAGTTTGGGAAGAATATCCACAGCTCTGATGCTTGTAAACACGACAGTATTTATAAAGGAATAAAGAAGAGTTGGTAAAACAGAAGCTTGGCCTTGCTTCCATCTCTCTGCAGCTCAGAGCTCTCCAGCCCAGAAGGCTCCAACCTCTCCCTGCCGTGTGGCATCACAGGCACAGAGTGGGAGGGCTTGGAAGGGACCCCTGGAGGTCATCCACTCCAAGCCCCTGCCAGAGCAGGGCACACAGAGCACAGCCAGGGGGGGCTGGAAAGGCTCCAGAGGAGACTCCACAACCTCTCTGCTTGAAGCACTCAGCCTCTGCTGAGCTCTGGATGGGCCCCCCCTGAACCCAGCCTGGGGCACAGGACCCAGCAGCAGCCAAAGCTGTGAGTGTTCCCTGAGGCCAACAGCATCCAACCCAACCCCTTGAGGAGGGTCCTTGGTCTCCCTGAGGGCCTGCCTGTTCTCCTGGGCAGCACAAACACAGCACAGCACCAAAGCATCCCTTCTGAGGAGCACTTCCTGCAGAGCATGCTGGGGAACAGCAGCAGCTTCAGCTGGAGCTACCTGCAGCCCAGGGAAGAGCTTGGGTTGGAAAGCTCCTGAAGGGTCACCCAGTCCAACCTCCCTGCAGCCAGCAGGGACACAATCAGACAATCACAGAGTGCTAAGGGGCTGGAAGGGACCTCTGGAGCCCATCCAGTCCCAGCCCCTGCCAGAGCAGAGCCACCCAGGGCAGGGCACACAGAGCACATCCAGGGGGGGCTGGAAAGGCTCCAGAGGAGACTCCAAACCTCTCTGGGCAGCCTGCTCCAGGCTCCAGCTGCCTCACACCAAGGAGGTTTGGCCTCCTGGTGAGTTCCTGTGCTGGTGTCCATTGCCCCTTGTGCTGTCACTGAGTGTCACTGAGCAGAGCCTGGCCCCATCCTGCTGACAGCCACCCCTCAGGTGTCTGCAGACACTCAGCAGATCCCTCTCAGCCTTCTCCAGGCTGAACACCCCCAGAGCTCTCAGCCTCTCCTCATCACACAGATGTTGCAGTCCCTCCAGCATCCTTCCAGCCTCCACTGGACTCTCTGCAGCAGTTCCCTGCCCCTCTGGAGCTGGGGAGCCCAGAACTGCACCCAGCACTCCAGCTGGGGTCTCAGCAGGGCAGCAGAGAGGTGGAGATGAACCTCCCCTGACCTGCTGGCCACCCTCAGCTCAATGCCCCACAGGAGGCCATTGGCCTCTTGGCCACAGGGGCACACAGCTGGCCCAGGGGTGGCTTTGCTGTCCACCAAAAGCTCTGCAGACAGCTACCTGCTGCAGGTATGGGGAAAGGCAGCACCCTGCACCCTGTTCAAGGAGAGCTCAGAGGAGGGAGCTGTGGATGCACAGCCCTGAAAGCCACCCAGCAGAACAGGAACATTCCCACCTGATGCCTGTCAACATCAGCAGGCTCCAGGGCTGGCTCCCTCGTGGTGTTTGCTCTGCTCAGGAGCTTGGGCAGGACCAGTGGCACTGCTGCCACATCTTGGAGCCTTTGTCCCAGTCAAGGCTGCTGGAAACCTCTGCATGTTCAAGGTAGTCACTGCAGCTTAAGCTCTCTTCCTTGTGGGGCCAGGCATGTTCAATGCCTCTGCAAAGCAGGGCAGGACCCCAACATGAGTGCATGGATCAAACTCTGTTGGGGGTGAAGAGCTTGGTGGGGACCAAGCACTGACCCAGGCTGCCCAGAGAGCTGGGAGCTGCCCCATCCTTGGCACCAGTGCAGATCAGGCTGGTTGGGGCTCTGAGCAGCTTGCTCTAGTTGGGGATGTCCCTGGGGAGTGCAGGGGGTTGGGCTGGGTGGGCTTTAAACCTCCCTTCCCATCCAAAGCAGTTTGTGACTCTAAGTCTGTGCCAGCCAGGGCAGCAGGGCCCAGGGCTGCCCAGAGGCATCCCCACCATGTGCATGCACCCACTCGTGTTTGAGGGGCACTTGCCTCCCCGTGGGACTCCCCTTGTGCCTCCCCCCCTCCATCATCCCTGGTCTCACAGTCCCCAGTGAGCCCCAGCAGCAAGAGCAGAGGGCTGCAGGGCTCCTTTCAGCTCGTTTCTTTAATAAGGAGACAGAGATCTTTACAAAATCACCATCGGACGAGAGGGGACAGGGACGGCAGAGGCCACACGAGAGGAAGGGCTTTAAAAGCAGCTCCCCGCCGGAGCCGAGCGCTGCGGGGCCGGGCCGGGGCAGCGTGGGGCTGGCGCAGGGGGCGGGGGAAGGAAGAGCAAGCCGAGCCTGTTGGCAAGCCCCGTGGATTCCCTTCCTTCTCCCCCCGGGACACCCAAGCCGAGCGCCTGTGGCACAGCCGGGTTCGCAGCACGGTGCAGCCGGGAGAGGGGAACGGCAGCTCCCAGTCGCCAGGATGGAAACCACCAGACTGGACACAGCGGAAGTCGCCCAAATCGCTCCCAAACGCCGCCTGCCACCGGGCCCAATCTTCCCACTGCAGAAACGCCACTGGCAGGCCAGCCCCGGCGCCTGTGCCCGGCGCTGCCCCATCCCCTCGCCCGGCGCTGCCCCATCCCCTGTGCCCGGCGCTGCCCCATCCCCTCGCCCGGCGTGACAGCGGCGCCCGCGGCCACCGCGGCGGTGACGACCTGGCAGCCGCAGCCCCACCAGCAGGGGGTCGGTGGAACACATGGGGGAAGGGGGGCACGGCTCGCCCCGGGCCCGTCCCCGTGGGGTCCCGGCGCACCGTGCTCTAATATGGCTTCTGAAGTTGCTGTGACAGCGACACGCACCCGACGCGACACAGGAGGCCCGAGCCGCGCTGCTGCTGCTGCCCGGCCGCGGGAGGAAAGCCACACGAGACAGGGACGAGACACAGATGAGGTCACGGCGGCGGCGGGGACGGCTCAGCCTCCGCCGGCCTGGCGCTGGCATGCTTCGCTGCTGGCCGATCCTTCTCCTGCTAAACCGTTTCGATTCTTCCTGCTTCTTCTTCTTTAGTATTATTAGTATTGGGAGGGAAATGCCCAGGGCGCTGCAGAGCGCCGCTCGTCGCCAAGTGGGGACGAGGGAGCTGGATAGGGACAAGGGAGCCCCGCAATGGGGACGAGGGAGCCCCGCAAAGGGGACGAGGGAGCCGGCGATGGGGACGAGGGAGCCGGATAGGGACAAGGGAGCCGGTGATGGGGACGAGGGAGCTGGATAGGGACGAGGGAGCCCCGCAATGGGGACGAGGGAGCTGGACAGGGACAAGGGAGCCGGATAGGGACGAGGGAGCCCCGCAATGGGGACGAGGGAGCCGGATGGGGACAAGGGAGCCCCGCAGTGGGGACGAGGGAACCGGATGGGGATAAGGGAGCCCCGCAGTGGGGACGAGGGAGCCGGATGGGGACGAGGGAGCCGGATAGGGACAAGGGAGTCCCGCAGTGGGGACGAGGCAGCTGGATGGGGACAAGGGAGCCGGATAGGGACAAGGGAAATCCTCAATGGGGACGAGGCAGCTGGATGGGGACAAGGGAGCCGGATAGGGACAAGGGAAATCCGCAATGGGGACGAGGCAGCTGGATGGGGACAAGGGAGCCGGATAGGGACAAGGGAGCCCCGCAATGGGGACGAGGGAGCCGGATGGGGACGAGGGAGCCGGCGATGGGGACGAGGGAGCCGGATGGGGACGAGGGAGCCCCGCAATGGGGACGAGGGAGCCGGATGGGGACGAGGGAGCCCCGCAATGGGGACGAGGGAGCCGGATAGGGACGAGGGAGCCCCGCAATGGGGACGAGGGAGCCGGATAGGGACAAGGGAACCCCGCAATGGGGACGAGGCAGCTGGATAGGGACAAGGGAGCCGGATAGGGATAAAGGAGCCCCGCAATGGGGACGAGGGAGCCGGCGGTGGGGTAGCGCCGCCTGGGCTCTAACCATGCTGCTACTGCTGGGGGCTGCTGACATGCACGGGCCGGGGGATCTACAGCATCTCCAGGGACTTCAGCTACAGGCAGCTGCGGGGACAGAGGCAGCGTTGATGGCTTTCAGCCTGGGGACTTTTCCCAGTTTTAGTAAAAACAAATTAAATGATGTTGTGAAGTCGCAGCCTCCCCCTCCCCCTCCCGAGGCCTCCCCCTCCCGAGGCCTCCCCCTCCCGAGGCTTCCAGAGTCTGAATGGCAACCAGCCAGGTGGGACCCCCGCTCCTGGTGAGACCCTGGGTGATGTGGCAGGTCTGGGAGCCGCGGGTGGGGGGTGCTGATGGCATGGGGGGGCTGGGGGGGTGATGGGTACAGGCCAAGGAGCACTGCAGGGCTGTGCACAGGCTCTGGCTGCCAGCAGGAGGATCTGAGGCTCTCCCCAGTGACTTCACTTTTCACCCATTTCCACAAGAAGTAAACCCCACCCAGTGCCTGGATGGACCCAAACCAAGACTGAGTCCAGAGCCTGAGTCTCTCTGGTGCCCCAGGCCAAGGGCCATCAGCCACTTCCAGCTCCCCTTTATCTTAAAGCACCCCAAGATTTCTTCTCCCTTTGGCTGCCCAGACAGGGCAGGACCTCTCTGGCACATCTCTTAGGGAGAGACTGATTAAAGCTGGGGGTGGCACTGTGGGTCACTCCACGACCCACAAGGTCTGGCATGGCCCTGGTGACAGCTTCAGCTGGCTCCACCGAGGTGAGCTCCAGAAGCTGGGCTGGGCACCAGGGCTTGGACCAAGTGCAGCTGAGGTGGTGGTGGAAGTGGCCTCTGGGTGTCTTCAGCCTCCCCCAGCATCCTGGCTGAGCCTCAAGGACAGAGATCCCTCCCTGGCCACCTGCTGCAGGGGTCCCTGCAGGGGAAGGGTCTCATCCCTGTGTCAGTCCTGAACCCCTGAGCTGTGCCTTCCACCATGGGTCCCATCACCTCTCCACTCCCAAACGGGGCTGAGATGCCCTTTGGGAAGTGGGAGCTGCAAGAGCTGCCAGAGCATCCAATGGAGGATCCAACAGAGCTGCCAGAGGATCCAGCAGAGGATCCCTCAGAGGATCCAACAGGGGATCCAGCAGGGGATCCAGCAGAGGATCCAGCAGAGGATCCAACAGGGGATCCATCAGGGGATCCAGCAGAGGATCCCTCAGAGGATCCAACAGGGGATCCAACAGGGGATCCAGCAGGGGATTCAGCAGAGGATCCAGCAGAGGATCCATCAGGGGATCCAGCAGGGGATCCAGCAGAGGATCCAGCAGAGGCTCCAACAGAGCTGCCAAAGCATCCAGCAGAGTGAGCTTGGTTTTGGCACTTAGTCCTTGGGTTGCCCTGCACCAAGATCCCAGCCTGGGTGTTGGACCCCAGAGCAGCATCCTCCATGCCCAGGACCCCCCTGGCTGCACTCCAGAGTTCTGCTCCCCCAGGGGCAGCTGCCCTCACTGAAGCTGTGAAACCTTCCCCTGCTGAGCTGTGCCACAACCCAGCCCAGGAAGAGCAAAGCAGAGCAGGGAGCACAAGGCTGCTGGGGAGGCAGAGCTGGGCTGGAGACACCAGCTCAGGCCAGGGCTCCAGTACACCCTGGGCTGACCTGGGGAGGGCTGCTGGACCCTTTCTCAGCTGCAGGGAATGACTCTGGCTTTCCAGCTCTGGGGCTGGGTCCTGGCTCGTCCCACAGTGGGAGAGGTGGCCTGGAGAAGCTCTTTCCCACTGCCAGGGACATGGATATGGCTTATACCCCCGAGGGGAGCAGGACAGGGTGGGTTCAGTGGGGACCAGCAACTCACAGGGGTCAGGGGCTTTGGTCCCTCGTTGGCTGTGGGTTTGCTCTCACCCTCCCCACCTGCACCACAACAGTGGGATGAGGTGGTGGGGCTGGAGCTCCCCACAGCCCCCCAGCTGCCCTGAGGCTGTTCTGGGGTCTCCATCACAGAATCACAGCATGGAAGGGGCTGGAAGGGACCTCTGGAGACCATTGAATCCAACCTCCTACCCACACAGGCTCACCTAAACGACATTGCACAGAAATGTGCCCATGGCACCCATGGCTGAGCCCTGGGGACACAGGGCAGCCTCCTGGGGACACACAATGGCCTTGAGAAGCAGCTGGCACCACTCTGAGGAGCTGCCCCCTCACATCTGGACACCTCTCAACATACACCTGCCTTGTGGGAGCATCTTGAGCTGCAGGTTCCAGCCAAGCCTGCTGGGCACACACACAAATCACCCAGCACTGTCCTCACACAGCCCCTGGGGAGGTGACATGGCAGAAGTGGTGGTGATGGTCCCTGCAGAGGTGGTGGTGGCTCCTGTGGAGGTGGTGGTGTCCCTGCAGAGGTGGTGGTGGCTCCTGTGGAGGTGGTGGTGTCCCTGCAGAGGTAGTGGTGGTCCCTGCAGAGGTGGTGGTGGTCCCTGCAGAGGTGGTGGTGGTCCCTGCAGAGGTGGTGGTGGCTCCTGTGGAGGTGGTGGTGGTCCCTGCAGAGGTGGTGGTGGCTCCTGTGGAGGTGGTGGTGGCTCCTGTGGAGGTAGTGGTGGTCCCTGCAGAGGTGGTGGTGGCTTCTGTGGAGGTGGTGGTGTCCCTGCAGAGGTGGTGGTGGTCCCTGCAGAGGTGGTGATGGTCCCTGCAGAGGTGATGGTGGCTCCTGTGGAGGTGATGGTGGTCCCTGCAGAGGTGGTGGTGGCTCCTGTGGAGGTGATGGTGGTCCCTGCAGAGGTGGTGGTGGCTCCTGTGGAGGTGGTGGTGGTCCCTGCAGAGGTGGTGGTGGCTCCTGTGGAGGTGGTGGTGTCCCTGCAGAGGTGGTGGTGTCCCTGCAGAGGTGGTGGTGGGTGGCTCCTGTGGAGGTGGTGGTGGTCCCTGCTGAGGTGGTGGTGGCTCCTGTGGAGGTGATGGTGGTCCCTGCTGAGGTGGTGGTGGCTCCTGTGGAGGTGGTGGTGGTCCCTGCTGAGGTGGTGGTGGCTCCTGTGGAGGTGGTGGTGGTCCCTGCTGAGGTGGTGGAGGCTCCTGTGGAGGTGGTGGTGTCCCTGCAGAGGTGATGGTGGTCCCTGCTGAGGTGGTGGTGGCTCCTGTGGAGGTGGTGGTGTCCCTGCAGAGGTGGTGGTGGCTCCTGTGGAGGTGGTGGTGTCCCTGCAGAGGTGGTGGTGGCTCCTGCTGTGCTGCTGTCACATGCACATCCCACTGCTGTCTCTTCAGAGCAATCCCCCCAAGGTCCCTGTGCTCAGGCTGGCCCCACAGCTCTGACTGCAACACCAAGGGCTCAGCCCCCCAGGGCCACACCAGCTGCAGTGGGAGCCTGCAGTCCCTGCAAACCTCTCCCCAGAGGAAACCAAGCCTGGACCTGGCAAGGGGCCCTTGGCCATCCTCAGCCCGAACTCATGGCTCTTGCCCTTCTCAGCCAGGGGGAGGCCGAGCAGCACGGGGCGGCGCCGGCTCTCCTGCAGAGGCTCTTCTCCACCGTTTGAGTTGCCACCCAGCCGTCGGTGCCCCAGGCAGGCACAGTGGGTCTGGTCATCCCGAGCCCTCAGGCTCTGCTGTCACCTCCACGCTACATTCAAGAGGTCCCCAGATGAGCCCAGAGGAAGGAGGGTGGCAGCGGTGCCCTGGGCTGGTGCCGCGGGAGGGCCCGGGCGGGCCGGCGGCTCCGCACCCGGGAGGGGAGGCAGGGGAGGCGCTGGGACATGCAGCAGGAGGGAGCGATGCTGAAGAACGAAAAGAACCATCCGTGTCTCTAGCCTCTTCCCCTGGAAGCTCTTGGCACTGTCTGGGAACCCTTCCACAGCCGTCGGAGGGGAGCTCAGCTGAAAAACGGAAGAAAAGAACCAAAACCGGAGGTGGTGGAGCTGAGGTATCGGCAGCCCTGGCGCTGAGCCTGTCCGCGGCCGTGCCGCGCTGCCCCCGCCGGCTCCTATTTGCCCTTGCCCAGGGCTGCGTCCACCTCCTCCTCCGGCTTCAGCGAGTGCCACTGGGCGATGGGCCGCCGGGGGTTGGCCAGCATGTCTGACCAGTGCCGCAGCTCCGTGCCCGTCGAGTTGAAGCCGGTGAAGATTTTGCCGATGGCTTCGTTCTTCCCCAGCTTGTCGTAGTCCAGCACCGTGATGACCACTTGCACTTTCTGCAGGAGGAAACCTTCTTCAGAGGGGCAGGAAGCCACAGAGAGGCTCTGACTGCCCCATGGCCTCATGGTGACTCACCTGGGTACCCCCCGGGATGCCCCCAGGCCCATTCTGGGGCAGGGGCTCCTCCCTGCCCAGCTTCCCCCAGGGAGCCCAGAGCTGCAAAGCCATGGTGGGGCCCAGCTCATGCTGGGGTGGTGTGGGGCTGGGGAAGAGCTGTGGGGTGCAGGGCTTGATGGGGCTGGGCTGGGGCAAGGGGTATGGGCAGGGGCTAGGGCAGGATGTGCAAGGGCCAGAATCATAGACTCATAGAACTGTCAGGGCTGGAAGGGAGCTCAAGGCTCAGCCAGCTCCAAGCCCCTGCCATGCCCAGGGACACCTCACACCACAGCAGCTTGCTCACAGCCACCTCCAGCCTGGCTGCAAACACCTCCAGCCAGGAGGCTTCCACCACCTCCCTGGGCAGCCTGGGCCAGGCTCTCACCACCCTCCTGGCCAACAACTTCTTCCTCACAGTCAATCTCCATCTCCCCACTTCTAGTTCTGCTCCATCCCCCCCAGTCCTACCATCAGAAGGCAACTGGCACTGGTGTCCAAAAGGCTCCTAGGACTCAGTGCAGGCTGCTGTGGTCACTACAGGGCCAGGAGCAGAGGAAAGCCTCTGCAGCCAGGATCTGGGCTGGGGTTATGTCTCCCATAGGTGCTGCCCAGCCTCCTGCCTCTGCCCTGCACCCCCTGCCCTCAGAATCAGCCCAGGCCCAGGGTGGAACTGGAAGTGTTTGATGGGGGATGAGATCAGGAGGTCCTGCCAAGGCAGGAGCCTCTCAGGCTGCTGGGGAGGCTGGGACATGGCCTTGGGCAGCTGCAGGACTTCTCCCTTAATCCCTTCCCTGCCTGCCTGCCAGGGATGTCACCAGACAAACCTGTATCTGCTCAAAGGGGATCTCAAAGCTGAAGGACTCATTGAAGTAGGGGTTTAAGGTCTTCTTCTTCACTGTGGTCTTCTTCTTCTTCAACCTCTTGCCATTCTGCAGCAGGTGGATCTTCACATAGGGATCTGGTGGGGGCAGGAGGCTGCATCAGTCAGGGATGAAATACCCAGGAGCCACCATGGGCCTGGCCCCAGGGGAAAGCTCAGCCCAGGATGAGGAGCACCATGGGGTGAAGAGATCTCCAGGAGCAAAGGTCCTCTGAGGTTTGGGGCAGAGGCCAAAGGCAAAACATTTGGGATTTGTGGGAGCAATTGGCCAAGGGATGAAGCTCTGCTGCATCCTGTCAGCCCCCTTGCAGGAGGGCTGGGGACAGTGGAGTGACCTGGGTGGGTGCTGGCCTCTCACTCCTGGGCTTGGAGCAGGACACCTCAGAATAAAGCTGAACCCTTCCAGCCTTGCAGGTCCTTCTCCTGTTTAAGGCAGGGATTCAGAGAGCTGAGGAGCCCTGGGCAGAGCTCAGCCCTGCAGTGGGGCTGGGAAGACTTCCAGCACAAAACCTGCTGTGAGCTGAGGTCCTGGGCCCCAAGGTGAGGAGGAGCAGGACCAGGAGCAAGTGGCAGAGGAGCATTTTCACCACTCAAGGCCTGCAGTGTCCTTGCCCTGGGCACTGTGATATAGAATCACAGAAGGGTCAGGGCTGGAAGGGAGCTCAAGGCTCAGCCAGCTCCAACCCCCTGCCATGGGCAGGGACACCTCACACCACAGCAGGCTGCTCACAGCCACCTCCAGCCTGGTCTTAAAACCCTCCAGGGATGAGGCTTCCACCACCTCCCTGGGCAACCTGTTCCAGTCCTTCCCCAGGGCCAGGGGGATCATCCCAATCCCATCTCTCCATGATCCCACAGCCAGACCTTGGGCTGCCGTTGATGCAGGAGGTCCCAGGCACTCCAGAGCAGCCTCATTGCCAGCTGGCCTCAGTGTCCTTCCCCAGCTGAGGATGCTGAGAGCCCCCCCTGCAGGGTGGGAGGAGGATGCCCATGAGCCCAGACCCACCTGAGAGACCCCCAACGTCCATCTTCTTCAGGTTCTTGGCCTCCAGGATGCAGACAGTGAGCTTGCCAGCCGTGGGCACGTACCGCAGGGAGATGCAGATGTCTCCCAGCTTCTCTGGCTGCCAGGCAGAGCAGGGAGCAGGGATCAAAACCTTGCCAGAGCATCACAGCACAGTGCTGGGATGGGGTCCCGCATGCAGGGCCCCCCGGACCCTGCTCAGCCTTCGGTGCAGCCACAAGCTGGCGCCAGCACAAGGGGGCTGGGGCAGGCCAGTCCCAGCACAGCACTCAGGAAGTTCATGCAGGTGATTTTTGGTCTAGAAAGGCTTTTGAGAGGGGGAAACAACAGGGCCAGATCCTGCCCAGTGTGTGGCCAGCACAGTGTGGTGCTCAGATGAGACTCCCCCCTCCCCCCCCGCAAAGCAGTCACCATCCTGAGCGCCCTGGGACAGCCCAGACAGCAGAGCTCCCCCCACGGCCGCCCCACAGCTCCACACCTCCGGCCGAGGGGCTCGGCTGGACGAAGGCTCCGTGCCAGCCCTGCTCTCACCTCCTCCTTCTCCCCGCTCTGCAGGTCCCTCCACTCCTCGATGGGCTGCCCCAGGTCCACAGTGTTCATGGGCACCTTCACCTCCCCGATGATGTCGTGCTTGGAGAAGCGATCGAAGTCGTAGATGGCCATCACCAGCGTCTTGCCCCCCAGCTCCTGGTAGGGAACCTGCACCGAGGCCACCCACGGGGTTGGCAACGGGCTCAGAGAGCCCAGGCCAGGAGCAGAGGGAGGGTCACCGTGTGGGAGCAGCCCCCAGAGAGGCAGAAGGGGCAGTGGGAGGCCAGGTCTGGCGCTGGGGGCAGGAAGGAGCTCACCTTGAAGGTGAAGGTCTCGTTGAAGGCAGGGTTCAGAGTCTTCTTCTGCACTTTGGTCTCATACTTTTTCTTCTTGTCAGGGAGCAGGAACACCTTCACATAGGGGTCTGAGGTGCCACCCATGTCCAAAGCTGGCAGCTCAGCAGCTTGGAGGATGCCCACTGTCAGCTGGAGGGGTGAGAGGGGAGACTTCAGCAGCACAGCCCAGCCCGGGCTGCAGGTGCCAGGGGCTCATCTCCAGCCCAGCCTGGGGCAGGACTCCCTGTGGCACTGCACCCAGCTCCCAGCTCCCTCCTGCACCACCCAGGTCCAAGAGGAATCTTCTCCTCTCAGGCACCCTCCCCAGGCAAGCCTCACTGCCCACCCCCTCAGCAGGCCCCAGCCCCTCCCTCACCTGGTTGGCCTGGAAATCATAGTCCAGGGAGAACTGCAGCTTGCCCAGGTTCTCAGGCTCCTTCTCCTCCTCCTCACCTTCCCCCTCTGTCAGACCTGTCTCTGCATCATCATCATCCTGTTGGCCCTGCAACAGCAGCCAAGGAGCCTCAGCTCAGCAGCAGTCACAGCCCAGGGTCCCCACACCACCTCCAGCACCCCAACCCTGCAGGCATCTCAACACCCAGCTTCTCTGGGCCAGCCCAGAGGATGTGGTGGGGGCTGCCTCAGGGTGCCAGGGCATGGGGGCATCACCAGGGGATGGGGGTTTGGGACTTCCAGGTTGTGCCTGTATGCAACTACCCTGCTGCAGAGGGGGCAGGGATCCTCTGCTCCCCAGTCCATGCTTGGTGAGCACCACAGCTGGTGCCAAGGGCTTAGCAGGGCCAGCTTCAGGCCTTACCAGCTTAGTAACCCAACCCTCCTAAGGCAAAGCCACCCCTGTCCCTGCCTCTCCAACCCATGGGGTGGGAGCTCCAGCTCCTCATCACCTCTCTGCCATGCCCCCAGGTCCCCATCCCAATCTGGAAGCAGATGTTGGAGAAGGAAGCTCATGGTGGCACCTACCATGGGGGGTTTCCCAGGATGGAGAGGGACCAGGCAGGCAGGGCAGCCACGAGGGACAGCAGGAGCAGAGGAGGGAAGAGAGGAATGTTACCAGGGCCCCCTGGCAGGGTGGGCAGCAGGGGTTTGTATGGCCTGAGGTGCCCCAGGGGCCTCCCTCTCTGGGCAGACCCCCCAACACACATCTCCCACCACCCTGGGGGCCTGCAGATGGAGCAGCTCCATGCTGTGCTCTGCTCCCCAGCCCTACCTGCATGCCCATGGTGCCCAAGTGGCTCTGAAGAGCAGAAATGGACACCCAAAGTCTCCCACCCCCTCCAGATGAGCCTGGGTCAGGGCCACTTAGAATAAAAGAAACCTTTATTTAGAATAAACCAAACCAGGCTGGAAGAGACCTTCAAGATCATGGTGTCCAACCCATCAACCAATCCAACCCACCTAAACAACTCACCCATGGCACCAAGCACCCTCTCAAGTCTCCTCCTGAACACCTCCAGGGATGGGGACTCCACCACCTCCCCAGGCAGCACATCCCAAAGGGCAATCACTCTCTCTGTGGAGAACTTCCTCCTCACCTCCAGCCTGAACCTCCCCTGGCACAGCTTGAGACTGTGTCCTCTTGTTCTGGTGCTGGGGGCCTGGGAGAAGAGCCCAACCTCTGCCTGTCTACAACCTCCCTGCAGGGAGTTGCAGAGAGCAAGAAGGTCTCCCCTGAGCCTCCTCTTCTGCAGGCTAAGCAACCCCAGCTCCCTCAGCCTCTCCTCCCAGGGCTGTGCCCCAGACCCCTCCCCAGCTTTGTTGCCCTTCTCTGGACACCTTCCAGCAGCTCAACCTCCTTCCTGACCTGAGGAGCCCAGAACTGGACACAGGACTCCAGGTGTGGCCTAACCAGTGCAGTGTCCAGGGGCAGGATGAGCTCCCTGCTCCTGCTGGCCACACTCTGCCTGCTGCAGGCCAGGATGCCCTTGGCCCTCCTGGCTGCCTGGGCACACTGCAGGCTCCTGTTCAGCCTACCATCCACCAGCTCCCCCAGGTCCCTCTCTGCCTGGCTGCTCTCAGCCACTCTGCCCCCAGCCTGTAGCACTGCCTGGGGTTGCTGTGGCCAATGTGCAGCCCCTGGCACTTGGATGTGTTCAATCTCCTGCCCTTGGCCTCTGCCCATCTGCCCAGCCTGGCCAGGTCCCTCTGCAGAGCCTCTCTGCCCTCCAGCAGCTCAACTCCTGCCCCCAGCTTGGTGTCAGCTGCAAATTTACTGCTGAGGGACTCAATGCCCTCATCCAGATCATTAATGAAGATATTGAACAGGCTGGGGCCCAGCACTGCTCCCTGGGGCACAGCACTGGTGCCTGGCCGCCAGCTGGCTGTGGCACCATTCACCACCACTCTCTGGGCTCAGCCTCCAGCCAGTTCCTAACCCACTGAACTGGCCCTGGTCACCCCAAGCCTGCTGGCCCCCGGGGGGGGCAGATGGCTCCAGCTCTGTGCCATGCACCAGCAGCTGCCTCTGGAGCTCTGGCTGTCTGGGGCCCCCAGGCTGCTGGTGCTCTGTCCTGCTGCTCCCCTCCTGGCTGTGAGCACAGCTCAGGAGGGCAGCTGAGGCAGGTGGGGAGACAGAAGGGATTAGAGCAGCATGTGCCGGTGCAGGTCCAGCTCAGCTTGAGCCTGGCCCCATCTGGGCCACCAGGCACTGGGAGAGGCCAATGTTGCTGTCCCAGCTGCTGGCTCCTCTCTGCACTGAGCCCTGGAGGCTCCATCGCACTCTGCTGCCCGAGCTGCGAGCGGCCGCAGCCGGAGAGACCTCCCCAGCGCCCCCGGCCCAGGGCGAGGCGCAGGAGGCCGTCACCTGGTTGCCTGACTTCATGTCCTTCATGTTCATGGCGTTCTTCATGCCCTTCCCCTTCTCCTTCTTGTTCTTCTTCTTCTTGCAGCAGCACTTCTTGCAGATGCAGAAGCAGCAGGTGAGGATCAGGAGCCCGGCGACCACCGCGATGGCGATGAGGGCCCAGGGCGGCACTGCGGGCACAGGACAGGGCCAGCTCAGCCCCGCGGCTGCCCCCACACCCGCGGTGCCCCACGGCCCCACAGCTGCCCCACAGCTGCCCCTAGTGCCCCACGGCCCCACAGCTGCCCCCAGCCCCACGGCTGCCCCATGGTCCCATGGTTGCACCCCAGCCCCACGGCTGCCCCCAGCCCCATGGGTGCCCCATGGCCCCATAGCTGCACCCCAGCCCCATGGCTGCACCCCAGCCCCATGGCTGCCCCACGGCTGCCCCCAGACCCACGGTGCCCCACGGCTGCCCCCAGCCCCACGGCTGCCCCACGGCCCCATGGCTGCCCCACAGCCCCACAGCTGCCCCAGGGCCCCACAGCTGCCCCATGGTCCCATGGCTGCACCCCAGCCCCATGGCTGCACCCCAGCCCCGCGGCTGTCCCCAGACCCACGGCTGCCCCACGGCCCCATGGCTGACCCACGGCTGCCCCACAGCCCCATGGTTGCCCCCAGACCCATGCTGCATCCCAGCCCCATGGCTGCACCCCAGCCCCACGGCTGCCCCCAGCCCCATGGCTGCCCCACGGCTGCCCTCCAGCCCCACGGCTGCCCCATGGCCCCATAGCTGCACCCCAGCCCCATGGCTGCACCCCAGCCCCATGGCTGCCCCACGGCTGCCCCCAGACCCACGGTGCCCCACGGCCCCAAAGCTGCCCCACAGCTGCCCCTAGTGCCCCACGGCCCCAGAGCTGCCCCCAGCCCCACGGCTGCCCCATAGTCCCATGGCTGCACCCCAGCCCCACGGCTGCCCCCAGCCCCATGGCTGCCCCCAGCCCCACGGTTGCCCCACAGCCCCACAGCTGCCCCACGGCTGCCCCCAGCCCCATGGCTGCCCCATGGCTGCCCCACAGCCCCACAGCTGCCCCCAGCCCCACAGCTGCCCCAAGGCTGCCCCCAGCCCCATGGCTACCCCCAGCCCCACGGATACCCCCAGCCCCACAGATACCCCTAGCCCCATGGCTACACCCCAGCCCCATGGATACCCCCAGCCCCATGGCTACCCCCAGCCCCACGGATACCCCCAGCCCCACAGATACCCCTAGCCCCATGGCTACACCCCAGCCCCATGGATACCCCCAGCCCCACGGCTACACCCCAGCCCCATGGATACCTCCAGCCCCACGGCTACACCCCAGCCCCATGGCTACACCCCAGCCCCACGGCTACACCCCAGCCCCATGGCTACACCCCAGCCCCATGGATACCTCCAGCCCCACGGCTACACCCCAGCCCCACGGCTACACCCCAGCCCCATGGCTACACCCCAGCCCCATGGATACCTCCAGCCCCACGGCTACACCCCAGCCCCATGGCTACACCCCAGCCCCACAGTTGCCCCCAGCCCCACGGCCGCTCCCCAGCCCCAGGCAGCCAGTGCCAGGCTGCAGGCCGGGAGCAGGGCTGCTGGGCAGGGGGTATCCAGGGGAGGGGCAGGCACTCACAGGGGATCTTGTTGAGCTCGTTCATGAACTTGTCCCTCAGCTTGGTGAACATGTCCTCCCGGCTCTCCCCCGCGCCCCCGGCCTCCGTTGCGTTCTCCGCCGTGGCCACAGGAGTCGTGGCGGCCGTGGCCTCCGGGGCCATCATGGAGGCCTGCTTGAAGGTCATGGTGAGCCAGGGGCTCCCTGCAATGCAACAGCTTCTTGGTGCTCTGCTCACCAGACCCAGAGACAAACTGACTTCACAACCCAGCCCCAGATCCAAACTGGCTTCACTGCCCAGCCCCAGACCCAAACTGGCTTCACAACCCAGCCCCAGACCCAAACTGCCTTCACAACCCAGCCCCAGACCCAAACTGGCTTCACTGCCCAGTCCCAGACCCAAACTGGCTTCACAACCCAGCCCCAGACCCAAACTGGCTTCACAGCACAGCCCCAGACCCAAACTGGCTTCACAACCCAGACCCAGACCCAAACTGGCTTCACAGCACAGCCCCAGACCCAAACTGGCTTCACAGCCCAGCCCCAGACCCAAACTGGCTTCACTGCCCAGTCCCAGACCCAAACTGGCTTCACAACCCAGCCCCAGACCCAAACTGGCTTCACAGCCCAGACCCAGACCCAAACTGGCTTCAGTACCCAGCCCCAGACCCAAACTGGCTTCACTGCCCAGCCCCAGACCCAAACTGGCTTCACAACCCAGCCCCAGACCCAAACTGGCTTCACAGCCCAGATCCAGACCCAAACTGGCTTCACAGCCCAGCCCCAGACCCAAACTGGCTTCACAGCCCAGATCCAGACCCAAACTGGCTTCACTGCCCAGCTCCAGACCCAAACTGGCTTCACAGCCCAGAACCAGACCCAAACTGGCTTCACAGCCCAGCCCCAGACCCAAACTGGCTTCACTGCCCAGCCCCAGACCCAAACTGACTTCACTGCCCAGCCCCAGACCCAAAGTGCCTCCTCCATGCCAAGCTCTGGACCCCAAGCTCCTCTCAGGCTCCAGCAGCAGCCAGGGTTGCAGAGCAAGGTTCAGAGCAGGGAAGCAGCCAGGGGAATTAGCTTTGCCCGTGGGGTTAAGGAGGCTAAAAGGTTCTCCAGTGGGAGAAGCAAAGAGCTGACCACACTTGTAGAGAACCCTGGAAGGAGGTTCTGGGAGCGTGTGAGCTCTGCCCTGTGGGGAAACTGCCTCCCTGAACCTCTTCTCACTGCTGCTGGCATCACCTCCTGGGGCCAGCTGCTCCTCTCTCCTCCCCACAGCAGCAGGGAATGAGAACTCTTGCCTCAGAAAGCTCTCCAGAGGTACCTGGGGTGTTCCTGCCCCATTGTGGCACTGCCATGACTCAGCAGCTGAGCCCCAGGTGAGCCCAGTGCTCAGCCCCACACCAGGACACCTTCCTCCTTGCCACTGCTGCTGGGGAGTGCTGGGGCACTGGGAGGGCCCCAGGTGGGGCAGAGGCAGCCCTTCACACAAGGAGCTGGGGGTGATGCCAGGGCTCCCACCCTGACAAGGTCCCTGCCACAACCTTTGGGCTGGTGAACACCAGCAGCTGCCAGTGGCAGGGCTGAGGTTCCCTGGGCTGGGACTTCAAAACTCAACTGGTGCAGCTTTTGCTCATGGGGGAAAGGTCCCCAGCCCCACACGGAGCCCCCTGTTGCTCTGACCCTGAGAGCCAAGCATGGTTGCAGGGTGAGCCCTCCCCACAGCCTCCCAGCACCATGGACCAGCCAGGAGCATCACTCTGGGCTTCATCCTTCAGCCCTCGCAGCAGCAGCAGCTGTGGTGGGACTGCAGAAGGAATGGGCAAAGCAAACAGCTTCCATCCCTGGTGCTGCTGGGGGCAGCCAGAGCAGAGCGCAGGGGGCTGGGCAGGCTGGAGGAACACCTTTGCTGGCTCATGGGTGGGCTCCTCCCCTGCCCATGGGCACCCCCACAAGAGGCAAGCTGGGTGGCACCCCAAACTGGGCCCAAACCCTGGCATGGTCTCCTTTAGGATCAATGTCTTGGAGACAGAGCTGATGGGAGTGTGTCTAGAGAAGGGCAGCAGAGCTGGGGAAGGGGCTGGAGAGCAGGGCTGGGGAGGAGCAGCTGGGGGAGCTGGGTGGGGGAGTTGAGTGTAGAGAAGAGAAGGCTGAAGGGAGAAACCACAGAAACATTCAGGTTGGAATAGACCCTCAGGATCCCCAAGTCCAACCACTGACCCTGCTCTGCAAGGGTCACCCCTGAGCCATAGCCCCAAGCACCACATCCAAAGGACCCTCAAACACCTCCAGGGTTGGGGACTCCACCTCCCTGGGCAGCCTGTGCCAGTGTCTGAGCACTCTTGATGTCCAGCCTGACCCTGCCCTGCTGCAGCTTGAGGCCATTGCCTCTTCTTCTGTCACTACTGACCTGTGAGAAGAGACCAGCACCAACCTCTCCCTCCACAGCCTCCTTCCAGGCAGCTGCAGAGAGCAGTGAGGTCTCCCCTCAGCCTCCTCTTCCTCACACTAACCATCCCCAGCTCCTTCACTTGCTCCTCACAAGATTTATTCTCCAGGCCCTTCCCTTCCTTGCCCTCCTCTGCCCTGGCTCCAGCACCTGCAGCTCCCTCTTGTGTGGAGGTGCCCAGAGCTGGGCACAGCCCTCCAGGTGTGGCCTCAGCAGTGCCAAGCCCAGAGGGACAATCCCCTCCCTGCTCCTGCTGGGCACAGCATTGCTGATCCCAGCCAGGAGGCCTTTGGCTCTCTTGGCCACCTGGGCACTGCTGCCTCCTCTTCAGCTGCTTGTCCCTGAGCACCCCCAGGACCCTTTGAGCCAGACCCTTCCCAGCCACACTGCCCCAGGCCTGCTGCCCTGGCCCTTGGCCCTGTTGAAGCTCATCCTGTTAACACTGGCCATGGAGCCAATCTCAACTACAATCTAATGAGGAAGACCTCCTTGCTCTCTGCAGCTCCCTGGTTGCAGAAAGGTGAGGGTTGGTCTCTTCTTCCAGGTAACAAGCAACAAGATGAGAGGCAATAGCCTCAAGTTGCCCCAGGGGAGGCTTAGGTTGGCCATGAGGAACAATTTCTTCCCCAGAAGGGTTGTCAAGGCCTGCCCCAGGCTGCCCAGGGCAGTGGTGGAGTCCCCATCTGCATGCTGGCTGGGATGATGACTCTGGTGGCTGCAGGGGTTGCAGCCACTCCATGAGGCATGAAGGTGACCATGTCTAGGATCCAAGGGCAGGAGAAGGAGTTGGTGGAGCATGGAGAGTCTCTTAGATGCTCAGCATGTTTAGAGAGCTCCATGTGGAGCAGGTCCAAGCAGGCTGACCTTCACAGACACCCAAGATGCATAAATCCACAGGAGGAGCTGCTGACTGTGGTCTGTGCTGGGCTCAGAGCTGCAGGCAAGTGGAGCTCCCGAGGGCCAGGAGCTCAGGGGTTGCATCTTCTGAACCACCATGTCCTGCACAAGGCCTGTGACAGGCAGGGATCTGCTCTTGCCTTGGCTGGAGATACCCTGCAGTGGTCTTTGGAGACCTGGCAGCCACCTGAAGAGGCCCCCAAGCCCCCTCCTGGGCTGCACTGAAGGAGGTATCTGGCCAAGAGGAGTCACCCCTGGACAAGTCCCTTCTGATGCCATCAAAGCCCTTCAGCTGCCATGGGTCAGGAGCAGGACCAGGCCACACAACCCCTCTGAAACCTTTGGGGCTGAGATGTGGAGGTGACTGCAACAGAAACCTGGGAGGTTTCAGAGAGCCTCTGGGCAGACAGACATGGTCACCCTCATGCCTCATGGAGTGGCTGCAAGCCCTGTAGCCACCAGAGTCATCATCACAGCCAGCATGCAGCAGCCAACCCCCAGCAGATGGGACTGGGGGGGGCTGGAGCAAGATGCTGGAGGTGCCCCACAGGCACCACATCCTGCTCCAGGGTCAGGCAGAAGCTGCTGCTTCTAAACCCCCACCCAAGGTGATTTAGTGCAGAGGACTTTGGGGCTGCTTCCATTTCATCGCCTGCTTGCTGGGGTCACCACTGGTGCCAGCAGCCTGGCATCCCAGGTGGCACTGGGTGGCACTGGGAGGCACTGGGAGCTGCAGGCATCCTTGCAAGCCAGCCCACTGGGAAGGGGAGGCTGGCATGGAGCCCCTTTTTACAGGGTGACAGGGGTGGGGATGAGGACAGGATGCTGTCCCCTGCTTGCCCCGTGGCCAGCAGCCCCCTGCAGCCCCACTCTGATCTCACTGCTGCTTTGCATCCAGCAACCCTCCCTGGGTGGCTGCAGCACCTCCAGGGGCTGCAGGAAAAGCAGTCCCCATCCCTGGAGGGATTTCAGAGCCATGGAGGTGTGGTGCTGAGGGCCATGGCTCAGCAGTGACCTGGCAGTGCTGGGCTAAGGGTTGGACTCCATGAGCTTGAAGGTCTGCTCCAGCCCAGAGGGTTCCATGGTTCGAACAGAAGGCCTTTTCCCCATCACCCCCAGTGCACACTGGCTTTGCCAGGAGGGAGGCAGAGCTGCCTGAGGAGCAGTGGGCAGGGAGCAGATGCTGCTGGGGCCCAGCTGGACACTGCCCAGCTCTCTGCAACCCTGCCTCCTGACCTGACCTGCATTTCTGGGCAACCAGGGCAGGATGGGGGCAAGCATGGCAGGAGCTGGGGTTGGGAAGGAGAGAAAGGCCAGGAAATGGCTTTGAGCTGGAAAAGGGAGATGGAGGCTGGACATGAGGAAGAAATTGTTGAGGGTGAGGCTGGGGAGACTCTGGCACAGGCTGCCCAGGGAGGCTGTGGCTGCCTCCTCCCTGGAGGTGTTCAGGGCCAGGCTGGATGAGGCCTGGAGCAAGCTGTGCTGGTGGGAGGTGTCCCTGCCCATGGTTGGAACTGGATGAGCTTGGAGCTGGATGAGCTTTAAGCTCCCTTCCAACCCAACCCATTCTGTGACTCCATGATCATGAGGTGAGCACTTTGCCACTGTAGCTGCAAGGGTCTGTCCTGAAGCATCCCCCTGAAATCCCAGCAGGAGCTGGTAGCAAACCCAGGAATGAGTTCCTGCAGGGGTGAGGGCAGTGCTGCTCTGTCCTGCTGTTTCCCCCAGGCTGGCTCTCCCTTGGGGGCAGTGCAGGTGAGGAGGGGATGGTGAGCTGGCCAGAGGGACCTTCTAAAGGGGACCCAGGAGGTGACCTTGGGTCAGGAACTGGTGCTGAGGATTTTATGCCATGCTTGAGCAACCTGGGCTGGTGGGCCATAAGGAAACTCCCTCCCAGCAGGAGGAGAGGGGTATTGGGGGACCTTATGTGGACACTCAGCCAGGGAAATGCTACTTTGGGGCTATTTGGAGACTTTTTGAGGGGCTGCCCAGGAGCTGTGGTGGCCACTTTGACTAGAGAGAGCTAATTAGCATCACTAATTGCTGTGTCACCTGCCCAGCAGCCGGGGCCCTTCCTCCTTACCGTGCTGGTTGGGTGCTGGCAGAGCTGAAGACAGGGGGAAACTGAGGCACACACAAAGCCCCCTGCGACCCTTCAGCCCCTGCCATGAGGCTAAGGGGGCTGATTCTGCCCCCCCAAAATGAGGAGGCCAAAGTTTGTTCTCCCCTCGCCACGGGGTTTGGACTGGGCAGTGTGGGGCAGGGTCTGAGATGCCTTGGGGTAGGTTTGGGGCAGTGTCCTGGGGGGCAGCCTGGGTGGGTTGGGGGGTGCCAGGGTGCAGTGTGTGGGGCACCAGGGCAGGCTGTGGGATAGTGTATGGGGCAGTAAGGGTGGGCAGTGTGACCTAGAGCATGTCCCTCCTCCTGCTGGCCCCTGTGCCCACTCTGCCACCGCCTCACTGGGTGGCCTTGGTCACATCCCCTGGCCCCCACCACACACAGTGCAGAGAGAACCTTTCAGCTGGGGGTGAGAAGCTGCTCCCAGCCCCACAGAGCTGGCTCCCAGGCAGAAGAGCCCATGCCAGCAGCCTGTCCCCATCCCTCCCAGCACCCTGAGCCTGCTGGTCTCCAGGCCAGCCCAGGCTGGCACTGCCGGGAGGGCACCCAGGTAGCCATGCAGCAGTGCAGGGCCTCAGCCAACAGCACTGCAATGCAGTCAATGCAGTCCTGCTCCTGCTCCTGCTCCTGCTCCTGCTCCTGCTCCTCTTGTCTTTTTTTTTCCCCCTCTCCTTCTGCAATTTTTCTTCCCCCCCCCCCCCCTTTTTCCAAGTTGCAGCAGCAGCTGGCACAGAGCTGGGGTGGCCCTGGGAGCCATCCTGGCTGCAGGTGGGAAAGGAGCTCAGCCTCTGCTCTGCCCCTGTACCCTCAAAGGCCATTTGCTGTGATTCCTCCAGTACAAAGTTCCCTCTTTATTCCTCCCCTGGTTTGGAGCTGCCCACCCCCCACCCCTGCTCTGCCCAGACCCCAGTGCCTCAAGGACATAAATAAATCAAGAGGGCTATAAATAACCATTTCCATCAGTCCCTGGCCCAGGAACCAGCAGGGCTTAGGGCACCAGTGATGAATATCAGCTGGGAAGAGACCCCTCCCACCCTGCTAAACCCCGGGGACCCCTCCAGCCCCTCCCTGGGCAGCAGCACCCTTCAGAGGAAGCCACTGGGATGGTAGGACTCAACCCACAGCCTCCAAAGCAGCCAGGACAGGGTGGGCTTCAGCCAGGCAGCTGCTTCAGAGACCCCACAAGCTTCCTGATGGGTAAACACCCACACCCCCACCCCCCAGCACCCAAATCACCCTGTCCCTGTGGCACCCTGTCCCTGTGGCACACTGTCCCCGGGTGCCAGCCTCTGACCACCATGCTCCACACCCCAAGGTGTCAGCCCTGCACCCTGTGGTGCCTCTGCAGGGGCTCTCCTGATTTACACTGGGGGGGGTGGGAGCTCAGCCTGGCTCACAGTGAGGAGCCCCTCCCCATAATTGCTCTCTACAACTCCCTGCAGGGAGGTTGGAGCCAGGTGGGGGTTGGTCTCTTCTCTCAAGCAACCAGCACCAGAACAAGAAGACACAGTCTCAAGCTGTGCCAGGGGAGGTTTAGGCTGGAGGTGAGGAGAAAGTTCTTCCCTGAGAGAGTTGTTGGCCCTTGGGATGGTGGTGGAGTCCCTATCCCTGGAGGTGTTCCAGAGGGGATTGGATGTGGCACTTGGAGCCATGGTTTGGTCATGAGGTCTGTGGTGACAGCTTGGACTCGATGATCTTTGAGGTCTCTTCCAACCTTGGTGATTCTGTGATAATTAAACCCCTGGCTGGGCTTTGTTTGCCAGCAGTGCCCTGGGGGTCTGGCAGGAGGGAAACCCCAGGCTGGAGGCAGGGATTCCATCTCCATCCCTTCCCGGGGCATTTCCTGCAGCTTTCACCCCGGAAAATCCTTTTCCCAAGCCCTTCACCCCTCCTCCTCCTCCAAAAGGCTCCATCCCTGGGCTGCCACAGCACAGCCAAACCAGGGAGGCTTTGGGGTATCCCCAGTGATGGCTCTTCAGCAGGAGCACCACAGGTGCCACTGGCCTGGCAGGGGCTGGGCAGAGCAGCCAGGTTTGCACTGCTCAAAACAAGACAAAACAAACCCAAACATTTGAGCACCATGACTGCCCCCTCCCCCGGGGCCTCAGGACCCCACTCCTCCACCCCCACTGCTGTACAACCTGCCCTCATCAGCCAAGACGTTGCAGGAAGGGCCGGAGCCAGGGAGGGAAGCTGGGGTCGTAGGGAAGGGCTGGGATGTCCCTGGCCCCAGCCGTGCCCAGTCGATCCCAGAGCTCCCTGCAGGGGCAGGGCCTGGGGGGATGCAGCTGCTGGAAAGCCCCTGGCTGCCCTGCGGGGGCAGCTCTGGCAGCAGCAACCTCTCCTCTCCGGGGAGGCAAAGCGACGACGGAGGGCAGAAAGCAGCAACAAATCAAGATTAATGAGGCTGAGGCAGCAATTAACGCTGGTAGCTGCTGGCAGCGCACCAGGCTGGGCTGTGGGTAGCTGCCAGAGCACCAGGCCGGGCTGTGGGCAGCTGCCAGAGCACCAGGCTGGGCTGTGGGCAGCTGGGGAAGGGGAGGTCTCGAGCCCCAGCTCTCCCAGCCCAGGTTGCTGGGTGCTGGCTTGTTATGGGCAGACCCCAACCTGAGGGGGGGGACTCAGCAGGGCAATGAGCTGCTGCTCCTGTACAGGGTGGCAAAGCTGGGGCCACAGTGCCAGCTGAGCTGTGAGTCACCCTGCTGGGGTGGGGATGTGGAGGCCACCCAGCCCTGCACAAACATCACCTTCAGGAGCCAGCCTCAAGTCCTGCACCCCCTTGTGCCAGTGCTGGGGCCTGGGTGAGTGGGAATGGGAATCCCCAGCTGGGCCCAAAGGGGAGCTCCCTCCCATTCCAACACCAACGGGAAACCAGGGCTGCTCCTGAGACCCCTCCTGGGGGCCAGCAGGGATTTCAGGGTAGAGCTGAGCTATTTGGCAGTGCCCCAGGCAGATCCTGATGCCAGCAGCTGTTCTGGTGCCAGGGACAGCACAGGACAGAGCTCACCTCTGCTGGACCCCCTGCATGATGCCTGCACATCCCTCTGACCTTTCACACATGTAAAGACCCCCAGCCAACATGTCCAGTGCCAGATCTGGAGGGGCCATGCTGGGCCAGAGCTCCAGCTCACAGCCATGAGACAGGAGAGCCTAATTAAGGCACAGCCTCCTGACTTGGCTCCTAATGGCCATTTAATTAAACAAAATCTCTGCCAAGGGATGTGAGGAGGCACAGGGAGATGGAGGGAGCAGGGAGGAGGGGGAGCAGGGGAGGGGAATGCTGCAGGACCCCAGTGCTAAAGGGCTGCTCTGCCATACCCCAGCCCAGCCCCATTCCCCCTCCTCAGCACCAGTGCAAATCCATCAGCAGTGCCGGATCAGACCCTCTGCCAGCAGCACCCTGGGCTGGCACAGCAGCTCCCAGGGCTCTGGGAATGCTTTCACCCCAGGACTCCACTACACCTCCCACCTGATTGACACTGCTGAGGGCAAGGGGAGTTCCTGCTCCCCCAGCCCCACACTGCTCAGGGCTGGCTGCTTGCACTGTGCTGGCAAAGGGGAGAGGCAGCAGCACAGGTGAGGGGTGAGGCGGAGTGAGGATGCTCAGGCAGCAGCAAGTGGCATCAATGGGATGTGAGCTGCCACATGGCTGGCACAGGGATATGTTTCCCTGTCCCCTGACCTGACTACAAACAGGTCCCCACAATTGGCAAGACCCCCCAGGGCTCTCCAGTCCTTCCTGTACTGGGACCAGTGCTGTTCAGTGTCCTCATCAATGATATTGACAGCGAGAGTGAGGCACCCACAGCAAATCTGCAGGTGACACCAAGCTGAGTGGTGTGGCTGATGGAGTCTGAAGGGTGGGATGGGAGCCATCCAGAGGGACCTGGACAGGCTGGAGAGGTGGCTCAGGAGAACCTCATGAAGGTCCTGAACCTGTATTGGGGCAATCCCAGGTATCAATACAGGCTGGAGGATGATTGAGAGCATTCCCAAGGAGAAGGGCTTGGGGGTGCTGAGGGGTGAGAAGCTGGACAGGAGCCAGCAATGGGCACTGGCAGCACAGAAGGCAAATGACAGCCTGGGCTGCATCCAAAGCAGCTTGGCCAAAGATGGAGAGAGAGGATCCTGCCCTTCTGCTCTGGGGAGACCTCACCTGCAGGGCTGTGTACAGCTCTGAGGCCCTCAACACAGGAAGGACACAGAGCTGCTGGAGAGGGTCCAGAGGAGGCCATGAAAATGATCAGGGGGATGGAGCAGCTCTGCTCTGGGGACAGGCTGAGGGAGCTGGGGGTGTTCAGCCTGGAAGGCTCCTGGGAGACTTAGGAGCAGCCTTCCAGTACCTGAAGGGGCTACAAGAATGCTGCAGAGGGACTGTTCCCAAAGATCTGCAGGGACAGGACAAGAGGTGGTGGCTTCAAACTAGAGTAGAGAGATTTAGATTGGATGTTAGGAACAAGTTCTTTACCATGAGGGTGGTGGAACACTGCAACAGGTTGCCCAGGGAGGAGGTAGTTGAGGCTCCAGCCCTGGAGCTATTCCAGGTGAGGCTGGACAGGGCTCTGGGCAACCTGATCCAGTGGAGGATGTCCCTGCTGGCTGCAGGGGGTTGGACTGCATGAGCTTCGGAGGTCCCTTCCCACCCAAGACATGCTCTGATTCCTTGCACAGTGCAGGGCAGCAGCACCTTCAGAGAGAAAGCCAAGCAGGGTGGAGCCACCCAGCACGGGGGAGAACCACATCAGCCCTCCCAGCGCAGAGCCGTGCCAGGACCCTGTTGCTGCCTGGGCCACAGCCACCAGTGCCAGACCCACAGAGCTGCTCACTGTCCACACTCCAACAGCAGCCCGGCGCTGGCCTGCACCCTCCCTCCCCAGGCAGCCACACTCTGCTCTCTGCCTCATCAGCAGCCAGCGCCCGGCTTGTCTAATTCAAAGTAATGATGTGCTGGGGCTCGGCAGCCCTCACCGCCGGCGCTTGCCTGGCAGATGAGTAATTCGGGGGGGGCACCGCGCTGGAGAATCTCACAGCTCCTCTGGAAATTGATGAGCTGCTCAGCCGGTGGCTCCTGCACACCCCCACGGCCTCGCTCTGCAGCAGCTCACAGCCAGGGCTTTCCCCCTCGCCCCGAGCTGTTCAGGGACCCCAAGCTCCTGTCTCGCTGTCCCGAGTGCCAGGATCCAGGCTGCTCACCACGCTGCCCCAGCATCAAGGAAGGGGAGCCGGCCCCGGGCTGCCGGAGGAGATCCTGGAACAGAAACTGCTCCGCACTGGCGGCAGAGCCCGGCGGGTTCGGAGCCTGCCGCTCGCCGGTGATGGAGGAGCTGCTCGGGCGTCGCGGCGGCTGCATTATTTACAGCAGAGCCAAGGGACGTCCAACAGTTAAACGCAGTCCTAAAGGCAGCCTTCATTCATCACTGGGTACCAGATTAATGGCTCCTGATGTTCCCAAGTCACAACCGGCAGCTCCCGCTGCCGGAGCGCTGCGCCGGGCTCCGCCGCGGCTCCACCGCCCGCTGCGGACAGCTAAAGGTCACCGCACCCGCGGGGCTGGGCGTGCGGCGAGCTGGGCTGGGGACATCCCATCCCGCCCCCTCCACTTGGCTCCCCTGCAGCAGCCTCACCCTCTGCCTTCCTGCCAGTCAGGCACCTGACAGCTATCTGGATTCTCCTTGGTGCTCCCTTCTTCCCCCTCTCCCCCCAAGCTTTGTGCCCACCTAGGGCTGCTCATGGAGCTGCCAGGTTTGTCCCCACCTGAGGACATCTCCCTGCACGGGAGCCACCACTGACACCCACCCCAGGCAGCATAGGGACTTTCTGTGCTGAAACGAGGACAGCACAGAGGTGAAGCTGGGAAGAGGCAGCTGGCAGCAGGTGATGCCCAAGCCTGCTCTGTGCCCCCTGCTTGAGCCATGCCTGGCACCCATAGGTGCTGCTTGCCCCAAGCCCCATGTTACCAGGGCATCAGGTCCCAGCTGTCCTTGGCTGCCCAAGTCTCTGCTGCCCCAGCAGTGAAAGAAGGACAGGAGGAAGCTGAAATTGGGGCTGGTGCCAGGGCTCCAGGCCCTGAGGCAGCCACTCCCTGTCGAGACAACCAGCGCTCGGGTGCCAGCAAGGAAGAAGCTGGTGAGAGCTTCCCCCCTCCCCACTACAGCTGCTGCCTTCCCACATCCACCCAACACTGCTGCAATGCTCCAGGGACCTCCCAGAAGACAGCTAATTAGCTGGGAAGCAACAAAGAGATCACCTGGAGGTACCTGCTCATACAGCCACAGAGCTTGGCACCAGCAGAGGTCAAGGTCTCCCTCACCCTGGGCACACCAGGAGCAGCCTGTGGCCTCTCCAGGCCCTGGTGTGGTGGCACAAGCGTGGTCCTGTGCCAAGAAGGGGATGGGCCAACCACACCCTCCCAATCCGTGGGGAGGCTGCAGGACCTACAGGCACCATTCACCACCAGCATTTCATCCAGAGCCTTTGGCACATGCCATGTGCCACCGTGGCACCCATGGGAAAGGCATCAGGAGCTTCTGCAGGGCACGGTCCCCTGAAGCTGTGGGGATGAAGCCATCCCTGAGGACACCAGAGCACCTTCTATGGCACTGGCCACCACAGCTGAGACCCAGCCCCAGCCAGCACAAGGAGCCTGCCCCTGGCACAGAGCTGCAAGTGGCCAGAACAGCCTCCCAGAAAAAGAGAACTGGCACTGCCAGTGCCCAGCCCCAGTGCCAGCGGTGCCACAGTGGCCATGCCTTGTTCCACCAGTGAGACCAGCACAGCTGAGGAGTGCACCAAAGGGCACTGGGGTGAGGTACTCTGGCACTTTGGGGGTACCACATGGCCGAGATCATCCAAATCCTGCCCATCTGGGCTGGCACAGCTCTGCCTGCACCGCTGCCTGGCTGCCAGCGCTCCTCGGTGATGGCCCCTGGCTCCTGATCAATATGGGGAGAAAAACAGAAGCCAGACAAGCTGCTGGGGAAGAGCCAGAAGCTGCTCCAGGAGACGATGTGGATCGATGCGAGGCGGGAGGCAGGGGACCGCAGGCCCTGCGCTGAGCCAGCACAGGCTGAAGGAGCAGACGTGGCCACGGGGTGCCTCTCCCAGGGGTGAGGCTCTGCCTGCCTGCCAGGCTGCAGCCCCCAGCGAGACCTCCAAAGCCCCCAGCCAAGCACGAGGAGGGGATGGCTGCTGGGAGAAATCCAGAAAGCCACCTCCCAGCCCCATAGAGCCCCCAGCGATGCTCAGCCCCCAGCTCCTCCCCCAGGGACCGGTTGCCTCCAGGAGCGATGCTGGTGGCTGCCTGCCCACCCCCAGCTCCAGAGCTTCAGAGGTGGAGTGCAGCCAATCTCCAGGGTCGCCCACACTGGTGGCATTTGGGTTGAGAAAGGGGACAGTGAAGGGATGGCAGTGATGGCATCCATGGGGATGCAGTACTGTGCCCACCCAGGGGGATTTCGTTCCAGCACCACTCAGGAATTACCCATGGGACAAGCTGCCCTGAGAGCTGGGAGCCCGGCCCCTACCATGGGCACAGCCCTCAATCACCACGGGGGGGTCCTCTACTCCTCCTTGGCCCCTCTGAGCTGCATCCCTACATTGTTCCAGGTGGTCTGGGGACAGAAGCACAACAGCCCACACTTCGAGGGCTGCACAGAGCAGCTGCTCCACTGCTGCACCCTGGAGAAGGCTGAGGGGAAAACTGAGGGGAAGGCTGAGAAGAAGGCTGAGGGGAAGGCTGAGGAGAAGGCTGAGGGGAGGGCTGAGGAGAAGGCTGAGGGGAGGGCTGTGGAGAAGGCTGAGGGGAGGGCTGAGGAGAAGGCTGAGAGGAAGGTTGAGGGGAGGGCTGAGGAGAAGTCTGAGGAGAAGGCTGAGAGGAAGGCTGAGGGGAGGGCTGAGGAGAAGGCTGAGGGGAGGGCTGAGGAGAAGGTGAGGGGAAGGCTTTTTCCCTCCTGGAATATCCCAGCTGCCTGGGGGGCTGCAAAGCACCTTGACTCCCAGTGTTCAGCACCAACATCCACTGTCCCTTCTGAGGGTCCCCCAGGGCCAAGCCCACCAGAGTGGAGGGTCTCCATCAGGCGCTCACAGCACGGACCAGCAGCTGAGCCTGGCACGGTCACACCGCAGCTCATTGCGGCACAAGGCAGAGGCTGCGCCAGGCTGCTGGCAGCGGCACAGGGCTCGTGCGTGGGCAGCAGCGGGCACACACCGGCACCTTCCCTCCCAGCTCTCCTCAGGCCTTGGCCCCAGGAGTAAAGCTCACAACTCCCCTGGGAGCAGAGTGAGACAGCATCAGGCCCTGCAGGGCACAGGAGTTTGGGTTGTTCTCCCCCTCGGATCCTCTGCCCAAGGCCGATGGGAGCCGCGCTGCTGCCGCAGGGATGCCCACTCCCAGCAGCCCTCAGCCACGGAGGTGCCCAGGGACATCCCACGTCCCCCAGGAGAAGGCAGGAAGCATCTCCCCCAGCACACCACAGCACTGCCAGCAGTTTGTAGGCTGGTGCCAGCTCCAGGGGTTTGGAAGAATTGCTTCCATGTGAGGCACTGCAGAGGGTTTATGGACAGCGAGGGACAGCTCAGCCCTCGCCACCAGCTGCCGGACCCAAACCAGCCTGGTGTATCCTGACCAGTCCCACTGCCTGCAGACATTCTTCCATCCCTGTAGCTTCAGCCTGGTCCCAGAGGAGCTCTTTGGGCCTCCTGGCAGTGAGACAATCCCCTGGGCTGCCACAGCGCGGGCTCATGAGTTGGATGTGCCCAAGCTCAGCACATCTGCCCCCAGCACCTGCCTGCACCTCATGCCACAAGCATCTGCTTTAGTCCCAGGTTCCCCAAACCCCTGGGGATGTGTCAGCCCACAGCCCACATCCGCTGCACCCCTGCAGGACTGGGAAGAGCTGGGAAACAAAACCCACCCTGGATTAATGAAACCACAGCAAACACAGCGACTCTGCTTGGGATGCAGGACAGGAAGGATCGTCTCAAGGCACCAGGAGCCCCCTCCAGGCAGCTGGGGCTGCAGATGTCCTACTGCCAGTGGCCAGCAGGGATGAGCCTGGTGCAGCTGGGTGACAACTGATGGCTCTGGGAGAGCAGGGTGTGGGTCCTGAGAGCAGCTGTTTGGCAGAGCCCAGCACTGCTGCACACACTGCCGGAGCCAGCTGTGGTTCCCAGTGCCCTGGCACGGGGGCTGCTGCACTAGCAGAGCCAACCCAGGCTGACAGAGAGTTCTGCCAGCCCCTGACCCTGCTGTCTGACTGGAGCTCTGCCAGCCCCTGACCCCGCTGTCTGAACAGAGCTCTGCCAGCCCCTGGCCCCGCTGTCTGAACAGAGCTCTGCCAGCCCCTGACCCTGCTGTCTGACTGGAGATCTGCCAGCCCCTGACACTACTGTCAGCAAAATCCAGGGGCACCGTGGTTCCTTCTCCAGGTACCAGAGCAGATGAAGCATCACTCAGCCTGCAGCACACAGGGAGCTGTGGGGAGAGTGGTCCCACTGGGACACAGCAGCCCCCAAGCCCAGGGGACACACTGGGACCCTTCACCCCATGGATTGCAGGGATGGGCCAGTGACAGCGCAGGGCCAGCACCACCCCTGGCTGTAGATTTACCTGGTATGGGGCACCGTAGACCCCAGCCTCAGGCTGCCTAATTCATGGTTTAATTAATAAATGAGGAATTATGCCGAGTTTACCCAATGCTCCTGGCCATGTGATGGCATCAAAATCCCATTAGTGACCAAGGGGAGGCCTGGAGAGCAGAATTAGCTTTGGCATCTGAAACACTCGGGTCGATGCGATAACAAAATCATTAGGGCTGATAATCAAAGAGCACTTTGGGGAATGTGGGCTCTGGTGGGAGAGGAGCCGAGGGCAGCCACAGCCAGGCGTGGGGGTGAGCTGGGGAACAGCCTCGGTTTTCACCCGGGAGGGAAAGGCCAACCGCAGCCAAGGGCAAAAGCATTTTGCCAGCCTGCGCTTACCGGCAGCTCCGGATATTGGCACAGGCAAAGTGCCAGCGGCTGCCAGGTCGTGGGGAAGCGTGGCCAGACACAGCACCAGGTTCCACTGCCAGGGGGCAAGGGGGAGAAATGGCAGGTTTGAAACCCAGCGAGCACTGGGCCTCACCTAGCTGCTTTGGGCAGCAGTGCTGCTGGAGGACACGGCAGCTGCCCACTCGCGGCTCTCCTGCGCAGCCCGGGGAAGGAGAAACTCAAGTCGTAATTAGGAGCTGCAGTCATCCGGCTCCTGGAGCTGGGGCTTTGCCAAAACCACCGCGAGCCGTGGGAAGGGCCCAATCCCAGCCCCTCGGGAGGTGAGCAGGAGCCCAGGCTCGCTTCACTGGCCTTTAGCTCAAGCCCAGTGCTGTCCTCGGTGCTGAGGGAACAGGAGGCAGCTCCCCAGGGAGCAGCCGGCAGCAATGTTACGGCTGCAGCATCTCCCCTGGCCGGCCAGCACGGCTCTGTGCGAGCGACTCGCTGGCAGAAAGGCAGCTGAATCGCAGCCCCCTCCCCAGCTATGTAGGTAAGGATCTAGCCACACATCTAAGGATATATAGGGACACAGCCCTCTGTCCTCCCTCCTCCCGTGACTCCGGGTGCTCACGGCAGAGGGGTGCAGAGCCGGGGCTGCCAGCAGCAATGCAGTGCAGCCAATGCTGGCTCACTGCTGCTGTCATCGCCGGGCTAACAGGCGGCGAGGGACATGTCCTTGCCCTGCAGAATCGGGGGCACTGGGGCTCCGGGCTGGCTGCAGGCAAGTAGGGCAGTAGTGCTCGCCACGGGGGGTTGGCAGAGCTGGGCTCAGTGCCGGGTGATAGGGCAAGGTCAGACCCGTCCCTGCACTTCACCCCAAGGCAAGAAGAGGAGAGGGCAACTGCTCCAAGCGGGGTCTGGAATTTGAGGGGGCTATGGTGTGCTCTGATGGGCTGTGGTCTTCCCAAGCAGCACAGGTAGCCTCCCACTGCCACTGCTGGCCTCAATGACCTTGGGTACATCACCTGCCTGGTGCCTCGCGCTGCCCTGGCACACAGACCACCACAAACCACACTTACTCCCACCAAGAAAGACCCCGCGGGCAAAAGCGTCCAAGCGCAGCAAAGGCGCCAGGCAGAGGCAACCCCGGGGGTGCCCTGGGGCTCGGGGAGCTCCCAGCAGCGTGCGGCCGAGGCGCTGCGCTAGCGAGGAACAATGCAGCAGGAGGGAGACAGCTCCTGCCGGTGGCTGCGCTTCCGTTCGGCAGGCACTGGAGCGACATCGCTGCAGCAGCAGCAGCAGCCTCGACGCACAAGAAACGAGAGCTCCAGGACTGAAGTTTTCAGTGCTGCAGAGAAGCAGGCGGGGAGTCCTTCAGCGCCCTGCAGCTGCCACAGCGTGGGGGAACTTCGCAGCTGGACACCCTGCAGCGGGTGGCATCCCTGCAGTGGGTGACAACCCTGCAACACCCTCTGCCCCAGCCACTCTGACCTGGAGAGCAGGAGAAGCTTAACTGAGGAGCGCCTGGTGCAGAGGGACAGCATAGTTGGGGACCACGAAGCGATGAGTGACACAGACGCGTGTCCCCCCTTCCTGTGCCACTGTCACCTTGCGATATCGCCTGTCCCCTGTGCGGCTCTGTCGGGATCACACTCGGAAAGTAGGCTGCAGGGAGCAGCGAGTGCTGGGCACTGTGCTGTGTGTGCCCAGGCTGCAGCACCCCCGTGCTGACGCCCCCGGCTCTGGGCTGGGCCCCTCCCGACAGCACCCAGCGAGTGCGGAGCGGGAGGATCCCGGGGCTTGCGGCAGCCACAGCGGGGACGTTCAGCCCGGAGCAGGGACTGGCTGGAGCTGGCTCCCGGCCAGGCCGCTACGGAGGAGCCACCGGTGCAGCGGGGCCTGTGGCCGCCCACGAACAGAGCCGAGCCGCTCCCGCCGGTTCCCACCACCGGGGCGGGGGGGATTCCCCGCACTGCATCGGGGACACCCCTACACCCCCGGCCACCTCCCGGGCTTGATCCCAAGGGCACCGCAGCCGGGTACCCACACGGACGCGGGGCTGGAGCATCCCTCGGCACCGGAGGGCACCTTTGACCCGGTGACTCCGCTCTGCCCCCCCGGGGAAACCCACGCCCTCGTGGGGGGTCCCTGCCAGCTCCGCAGCCCCTGCACCAGCGGCTGCATCCAACTCCATCCTACCCAGCTGTGTCCCCGGCTGCCTTCGGGGCGCAGTACCCAACGGGCACCCCCCGGGGCAGCGAGCACCGGGGGAAGCTGCGAACCGTGCCCCGAGAGCTGCGGCCAGCGGCGGCCCCCGCCCCGCCGCAGGACAGGGCAGAGAGATCGCTCCCGGCCGGGACAGCCCAGTCCAGCCCAGCCGGGGACGGTCGCACCTCGAGCAGTGGCCCCGGGCAGGGCTCTGGGACGGGCTCGGCGGGGGCGCGGGTGTCCCCGTCCCGCAGAGCCCGCACCGCTGCGGCACCGCGGAGAAACTTCGGCGGGAGCGCGGGCGGGGACTTACCGGCGGAGCGGCGGCGGGAGCGGGGAACGGGCGGTGCGCAGCGGGCGGAGCGGTGCGGACGGAGGGAGCGGTCGGCGCGGTGCGGAGCGGAGCGCTCGGTGCAGCGGGACCGGCGCGGGCGCTGCGGCAGCCCCAGCCCCGGCCCCTCCGGGCTCGCGTGCGGCGGAGCGGCCCCGCCCCCGGCCCCGCCCCACGAGCTGCGCCCCGCCCCCGGGAGTCCCCTCACGGCGGGCACCGGGCAGCGCGCAGCGGGCAGCGGGCACCGCGCAGCGGGCGGCGGGCACCGCGGTGACCTCACCGTGGGCAGCTTGCGCTGGGCACTGGCCACCAGGGTGACCTCACGCTGGCCACCCTTCATCGAGGTGACCGAGCACCGGGGGGACCTCACAGCAGGCGCTGCCGCCCCTCATGGAGGTCACCTCACGCCGGGCACCCATCACCGGGGCAACCCCGCACTGAGCACCTCATAGAGGGCAACTCACACCGGGGCGACCTCGCACCAGGCACTGGCCACCAGGGTGACATCACACTTGCCATCCCTCATTGTGGCAACTTCACAATGGCCACCCCTCGAGGGTGGCCTCACACTGGGCACTGCTCATCAGGGTGGCCTTACACTGAGCACCCACCATCAGGGTGACCTCACACTGGCCACCTTGCACCAGGGTGATCTCCCATCAGGCACTTGCCACCAGTGTGAACTCACATTGGCCATCAGGGTGACCTCATACCAGGCACCTGTCACTGGAGTGGCATCCCAGCTGCCACCCCACACTGGTCATCCCTTATTAACCACCTCACAACAGTCACCTTGCAGTGGTCACCCCTCATGGGTCACCTCCTGTGCAGACCATCACCCCCCAGCAGTCAACTCTCAGCAGCAGCCTTGCCCATATCACCTCACACAGCTCGCCCAGACCTGCCACCACTCTCACCACAGAGACTGGGGGCAGGGTGGGATGGTGGCACCCCCACCACACCACCCCCAGATGCAGAGAGCTCCTGGGAACCTGGCTTTAGATTTGGGGCCAAAACAGCAAGAGGTGAAAAACAAATTGTACTGGGCACAGTGCTAGAGGGAAAGGAAGGCAGTGCCAGGGGGTCCTCACGTGCCAGGAGGAGGGAGCAGACCCCTGGGCTCTCAGCCCAGCTGGGAACTGCTTCCCTTGAAGCCACCAGACATCCCAGGTCCCCAGGCAGCCTCTGGGCCCTGGGTGTACCCCTGGGTGTGATGTGGCTGTGACACTTCAGCTGCACCCCCAGAAAGGAGATTGCCTCTGAATTGAGACAAGGGTTTGATGGGTGGATGTGATGGATAAGGAGCTGGCTGGATGGCCACATCCAAAGAGTTACAGTCAGTGTCTCAGTGTCCAAATGGAAAGCAGTGGTGAGTTGTGCCCCTCAAGGATCTGTGCTGGGACAGGACCAGTGCTGTTTAATGTCTTCATTGATGGCAGGGACAGTGGGGTCAAGGCACCCTCTGCCAGTTTGCAGGTGACACCAAGCTGAGTGGTGCAGGTGACACTCTTTGAGGGATGGAAACAATCCAGAGAGACCTGGGCAAGCTCAGGACCTGGGCCTGTGTGAAGCCTGAAGGTCAACAGGGCCAAGTGCATCAATCCAGGCTGGGGAGCAGCCCTGTGGAGAAGGACTTGGGGGTGCAAAGCTGGACAGAGGCTGGCACTGAGCACTGCCAGCCCAGCTCCAGACTGTCCTGGGCTGACCCCCAGCAGTGTGGGCAGCAGGGGCAGGGAGAGGATTCTGCCCCTCTGCTCTGCTCTGCTGAGACCTCCCCTGCAGTGCTGGGGCAGCTCTGGAGCCCTCAGCACAGGCAGGGAGCTGGGGGAGCAGGGCCAGAGGAGGCCACAGCAGTGCTGGCAGGGCTGGAAGCCCTCTGCTGGGAGCCCAGGCTGAGAGGGTTGGGGTTGTGCAGCCTGGAGAGGAGAAGGCTCCAGGGAGACCTCCTGGTGGCCTTGCAGTGCTTGAAGAATCACTGAATGTTAGGAGCTGGAAGGGACCTCTGGAGCTCATCCAGTCCCAGCCCCTGCCAGAGCAGGGCACCCAGGGCAGGGCACACAGAACACATCCAGGGGGGGCTGGAAAGGCTCAAGAGGAGACTCCACAGCCTCTCTGGGCAGCCTGCTCCAGGCTCCAGCAGCCTCCCAGGGACAAAGTTTCCCCTCCTGCTCCCCTGGCAGCTGCTCTGCTCCAGCTTGCCCCCAGTGCCCCTTGTGCTGTGCTTGGCCATCCCTGAGCAGAGCCTGGCTCCAGCCCTGCACAGCTTCATCCCCAGCCCTGAGGGCAGCCCTCAGGCTGCTCTGCTCCAAGCCCCAGCTCCCTGTGCTGGGTTACCCCATGCTGGGAACCCATCACACTCCCTCAGCTGTGCTCACAGGGAGATGTTTCACTGCTTGCAGCAGCTCTGGCCTGGACTCTCTCAAGCAGTTCCCTGAGGTCCTTCTTGACCTGAGGGGCCCAGAATTGGACACAATATTCCAGCTGTGGCCTCAGCAGGAGAATCTCTCTGACCTACTCACCACAGCCCTTCTAATCCACCCCAGGATGCCCTTGGCCTGCTTGGCCACCAGGGCACATTGCTGGCTCAGGGACATCCTTCTGGCCACCAGCACCCCAGGTGCCCTTCTCCTACACTGTTCTCCAACAGCTCAGTCCCCAACCTGTCCTGGTCCTTGGGGTTGTTCTTCCCCAGCTCCAAGACTCTCCCCTTGTCCTTGTTGGATTCCATTCCATTCCTCCCCAGCAGCTCTGCAGCCTGTCCAGGTCTGGCTGCATGGCAGCACAGCCTGAGGGGTGTCAGCCACTGCTCCCAGCTTGGTGCCATCAGCAAACCTGCTGGCAGTGCCCTCTGTGCCCTCAGCCAGGTCCTTGATGAACATACTGACCAGCACTGGGCCCAGGACCAACCCCTGAGGGACCCCACCAGCTACAGGCCTCCAGCTGGACTCTCTCCAACTGACCACAGTTCTCTGCCATCTGTCCTTCAAGCAGTGGACATCCACCTCAGCCCCTGACCATCCACACGGCCTCAGCTCAGCTGGGAGGATGCTGTGGGAGCTGCTGGTGAATGATTTACTGAAATCAAGAGAAACCACATCCACTGCTCCACCATCCACCTGCTGATGTCCACATCAAAGGCTATCAGGTTGGTCAGACATGACTGTCCCTTGGTAAAACCCTGCTGCCTGCTGCTGGTGACCCTCTTGTCCTTGCTATGCCTAAGGACAGCACCAAGGATATGCTGCTCCATCCCCAGGGATGGAGCCTCTGCCACCTCTCTGGGCAGCCTGTTCCAGTGCTCCACACCCTCGCTGTGAAGAACTTCCCCCTTGGAAGTGGAACCCTTCTGCTGCTCTGCTGCCTGCACAGAGCCAGCACAGGCTGGGGAACACGTCCATGACATGTTCTGAGGGACGAGGGGTCCCCAGAACCTGCTCCTCTCCCCAGGTCCAGGGTTGTCCTCTCTGGTTCTTGACTTCCCTGGAGTCAGCAGCACGGAGCCGGTGCAAGAGCCCTCTCCTGGCCTCGCCTTCGCCACTGCAGCCTCTCACAGCTCCTCATCCTGAGCCACCAGCAGCTCCTGGAGTATCCCTCCCTGCTCCAGCACCGTGCTCTGGAGGGAAAACAGCTCCCGAGCCCCCAGGGACGCCGAGGTCCTCCTTCCCCAGGGCTGGCATCTGCAGCTGCACCCCTGCACAGGGCACAGAACTCTGCTGCTTGAGGGCCAGCTGCCCCCTGTGCTGGAGACAGATGTGGGGTGGCAGCTGGCACCATCATGTCCCTTTCAAAGGGGTGATGGGGACCAGCCTTGGTGAGGTGAAAGGGGCCCAAAGGGATGCCCACCCACCCCAAGCCCCCCACTCTTTCCCCACACTCTCTGGGCACACTCTGTTGCCCCTGCCCCAGGAGAGAGACCACTGACCCCTGCTGCCAGCACAGACCCAGAGAACAGCTGAGGTTGGAAGAAACCTTGGAGATCATTGAGTCCAAGCACTCACCCAGAGCTCAGAACCACTGCTGGTGAGCCACTGCCACCAACCCCCATCCCTCAGCACCACATCCAGGTGGCTTTTAGACACCTCCAGGGATGGGGACTCCACCACCTGCCTGGGCAGCCTGGGCCAGTGCCTGAGGACCTTTGCTGGGGAGGAATTTTTCCACCCCTGGCACAACTGAGGTCTGTGGTGACAGGTTGGACTCCATGATCTTTGAGGTCTCTTCCAACCTTAGGAATACTGAATACTGAAACTTGAGGCCATTTCTTCCTGTCCTGTCTCTCAGTGCCTGTGAGAAGAGACCAACCCCCACCTCCCTGCAACCTCCTGCCAGGGAGCTGTGGAGAGCAAGGAGGTCTCTCCCCTCCCCTCTTCTGAAGACTAAGCCACCCCAGGTCCCTCAGCCCTTCCTCATAGGACTTCTGTTCAAGGCCCTTCACAGACTTAGTTCTGTGTCCTGCACCATGCCCTGATCTCAAACAAGAAGCAGTTTGGTACACTCCAGACAGAGAAGAGGCTCTTGGGAGAGGGGTCCCTGACCACTAATCCCCCTCCCAGCATAGAAGGTTGGAAGGAACCTTTAAAACTCATCTAGTCCAACCCCCCTGCAGTCTGCTGGGGGGGGTTCTGCAGTCTGCAACCACAGCAGGTTGCTCAGAACCTTGCAGGACAGCCAAGATTTCCAACCAGGAAGGTTTCTACAAAGGATGTGTGGCCACCAAGGCCAGGAGCAGAACTGTGGTGGGACAAGAACTGCCCTCCCCCCTCCCATGCAGGGCCAGGCCTGAGGTGTCATAGAACCCAAATCACACAACCATAGAATGATTTGGGTTGGAAGGGACCTTCAAGATCCAACCTCCTGCCATGGACAGGGACAGCTCCCACCAGCCCAGGTTGCTCAAGCATGGCACAAAACCCTCAGCACCAGTTCCTGACCAGAATTACCTCCTGGGTCCCCTTTAGAAGGTCCCTCTGGCCAGCTCACCATCCCCTCCTCACCTGCACTGCCCCCAAGGGAGAGCCAGCCTGGGGGAAACAGCAGGACAGAGCAGCACTGCCCTCACCCCTGCAGGAACTCATTCCTGGGTTTGCTACCAGCTCCTGCTGGGATTTCAGGGGGATGCTTCAGGACAGACCCTTGCAGCTACAGTGGCAAAGTGCTCACCTCATGATCATGGAGTCACAGAATGGGTTGGGTTGAAAAGGAGCTTAAAGCTCATCCAGTTCCAACGCCCTGCCATGGGCAGGGACATCTCCCACCAGCACAGCTTGCTCCAGGCCTCATCCAACCTGGCCTTGAGCACCTCTAGGGAGGAGGCAGCCACAGCCTCCCTGGGCAGCCTGTGCCAGAGCCTCTCCATCTTCACTCTCAACAATTTCTTCCTCCTCTCCAGTCTCAGTCTCCCCTCTCCCAGCTCAAAGCCATTGTCCCTTGTCCTGGCACTCCCAGCCCATGCCAAAAGCCCCTCCCCAGCTCGGGGCTGTGCACACATGTGGGTGCAACACACATCACACCCCAAGCCTGGCCAGCAGCGCACACCTGTGTGCCTGCTCCTGTGCATAGAACCATAGACTGGGTTGGGTCGGAAGGAACCCCAAAAATCATCCAGCTCCAACCCCCTGCCACGGGCAGGGACACCTCCCACCAGCACAGCTTGCTCAGGGCCTCACCCAGCCTGGCCTTGAGCACCTCCAGGGAGGAGGCAGCCACAGCCTGTTCCACCCTCGCTGTCGAGGGTTTCTTCCCCCTCTCCAGTCTCAACCTGCCCTCTCGCAGCTCCGAGGCCTCTCCCCTCCTCCTGGCACTCCCAGCCCTGGGTTCCCCAGACAGAGGAGCAGCAGCCAGGCCCTACAGGAGATAACTTTATTGAATCCAATGGTGTTAGACAGACGACTGAGAGGAGACATGCCGGCTGGCGCGGGCAGCGTGGGCAGCAGCAGCTGACTTTGCTTGGTGCAGGGCTGGATTGGTTTCTGTCTTCTGGAGTAACCCTCAAGCCTTTTGAGTTCCATTTCTTTTTTGTGTGTGTGTGTGTGTGTGTCCTGGCTTCCTCTTGTACTTTTTTTTTTTCCAATTTCTTCTTAAGTTAAAAAAAACAAAACCAAACCCCCAAACCAACAGAACCCAAACCCAACCCAAAAAAAAACCAAACCCCAACCCACCACCCCCCCCCAGACAAAGAAACCAACAGAGGGTGGAAAGGAATAAAAGAGTCCAGATGGTGTTTTGTTCCCGAGGGTGATTGTTCCCGCAGCTATGTACAACAGTGGGGTTTGGGGCTCTTGACAGCAGGTAGAAAATGGGAGAGGGGGAGAGAGAGAGAGAGAGAGAGAGAGAGAGAGTTTACAAACTTCTGGAGGAGCCACAGGGGAGGGGGGAAAAACCCAACAGAAGAAATCAACATAGGAGATAAAAACAACAACAAAACCCAAACAAACCAAAAACCAACCAAAGAGAGAGAATAAAACCCAACGACACCAAAAAGGGAACAGCAGCAGCACCACCACCACCACCACCACCACAATAAAGCAAAGACAGACAGGAGAGAGCAGTAGAAATCTGGAGCAAAAAATTCCTCAAAGAGAAAGGTAAAAAGTGCTCTATAAAACCCTCCCCCCCCCCAGCAGGAATCGCCATGCAGGTAAGAAACACAGCCCACCCCCCACCCCCGCCCCCAGCCACTTACACACGTCATCTAAAACAGGAAGTTGTCCATTTTCGCCCTTTATTTGATTAAAAAAAGGTTGGTGGTCGCTTGGTGGGTTTCTGTTTTTCTTTTCCTCCATAGAAAAAAGCTAAAATGGTCAGGGTCAGGCCACCGGGCAGCAGCAGCTCGAGGGGGGCAGCAGGGCGAGGCGCTGGCGTCTCCCAGCTCCAGCCCCTCAGCACAGCCCCCCTCCCAGGGGGCTGTGGGCACCTATCAAGGGCACCCTTAGGGCGTGATTGGCACCCTTGGGGGCAGCAGGCACCTTTGGAGGTGACAGGCACCCTTGGAGGGTGAGGAGCACCCTTAGAGGGTGATGGGCACCTTTTGGGGCAGCCAGCACCTTTGGAGGTGCCAGGCACCCTTGGGGGAACAACAGACTCCTTTGGGGATCACACACACCCTTGGGGGTGTTGGGCACCCCTGGGGGTGGCAGGCACCTTTGGAGGTGACTGGTCCTATGGGGTGGCAGGCACCCTTGGCAGTGACTGGCTCCTGGGGGGGAGAGGCACCCTTGGGGATGACGGCTGCCTTGGGGACAGCAGGCACCCTCAGGGGTGCTGGGCACCTGTGGAGGTAGCAGGGGGATGAGTTAGTGCAATCCTTGGACCAGACCCCTGCGGGCAGAGGGGCTCAGCCCACAGCCACTGGCAGCCCTGGGTGACATTCAGACCCCAGGGCCCCTCAGAACATGCCTGGGCACAGAGGGTGCTGGCTGTAAGCCAGGAGGAACCCATCAGGGTCCACCTCCTCTCGCCAGGTCAGGCCAGCAAAAGCACTCCCCTGCCCCCTCCCAGGGCACGCCTGCTGGCATCACCCTGGCCCTTCCCATTCCCAGTGGCATTCCTCCTGGCCTACACCGCAGTGTGCCACAGGCCCCCAGCACCAGCTGAGGGCATGGGGCAGGGCAAGGCTGGGGTAAACCTGCAGGACACAGGGTGGGGGAGGCCTAGCAGCTTAGCCCCACGTGAGTCGGTGATGGGGAAGGTTTGGTCAACAGCGTGGTGGCTCCCTGGGGGTGTCAGCAAGCAAGGGAGGCACAGCCAAGGCTGCCAGCAGGCTGCGAGCCCTCTCCCCTCACAAGACTCCTCAGGGCACCTGAGCACAGCATCGCCTGGGCGCAGGGCAGCCCCCAAAGGTGCAGGGTGCCCTTTCCCACCCCGGGGCGCCAGAGCCGTGGGGAGGGCAAGAGGGGCTGGAGGGGAGAGCCGGGTCCCAGCGCCAGCCTCGAGCGGCTGCCGAGCCGGTGCCTGGCACGATCAGAACAGAAGAGAGCACAGCACAGCTACCACAGAGTACCAAAGGAAAGAGGAGAGGGGCTCGGGGCCGGGCCCCACCACCCCACGCAGGGCTTTCCACTACAGAGCTATTTACAGCGAGTCCTCGGCCGGCGGCGGCACAAGCGAAGGCGAAGGGAAGGCCCTGGTGCCCGAGCCAGCTGGGTGGGCACGGCCCTGGGCAAAGGGACCAGGCTGGCCGGCCCCGGGGTGGCAGCGGGGACGCGGCAGGAGGCTGTGGGACAGAGGAAGTGAGCACCACGCCGGGCAGCAAGGCAGGGCCAGGAGCCCGGGCAGAGAGCACCACGGCAGAGCTGGCAGCTGCCCCCCAGGGCACTGGTGGCAGGGCCAAGCCTCGGAGGAGATGCCTGGTTTGGAGGGTTGTGAGATGTCCCTGAAGGCCACAGCAGCTGTGCCCTAAGAGGAGAGGCTGAGTCTGCCTGGTCCCCAGCCTGGCAGGGCTCAGGCAGACCCAGCCCTGGGGTCACCTATCCCCAAAAGGCTCCTCGGGGCCCCAGCTGAGCATGGGAGCTGAGCTGGGTGGCAGTAGAGACGAGCAGGGGAGGTGCAGAGCCCAGCTGGGCTCAGGGAGGGAGGTGCTGGCCTGGTAGAGCACCCTAGGGGCAGCCATGCTCAGGGACAGGCAAGGGGTGCTGAAGGCAGCAGCCCCAGCTTGGCCATGCTCAGGCCAGTGCCACCCTTGTCCCAGCCCAGCCAAGCTGGCTTTGGGGACAGTCCTAGGACACTGCAGCCAGCACAAGCTGTGCCAGGCTTGGCCCAAGCCCCACGTGCCCCTTCCTGCACAGCCAGGGATTAAGGCACCGTGGCAGCACCAGGGTTGATCCCCTCCACGCCAGGAGCCTCACCTGTGACAGTTGCATGGTAGGGACAAGAGGAGAGATGGCAGCCCTAGGTGTCCCCAAAGCACCAACACAGGTCACAGTGAGACCCTGTCAGGCTGCAGTGCACAGAGCCTTGGGGAGTCAGCGGTATGGGGGCAACCCCAAACCCTGGCTCAGGAACCTGCACCCTCAGGCCTGGCAGCACCCAGGGCACATGGGGCAGTTTGTGCCCTCCAGCACTAAAAGGATGGGGCAGGCATGTGGCTGCCCAAGGTTAGGGCAGCAGCACCCTCACCCTGCCCAGGGCCAGCTGTGTTGGAAAGTGGATGCCCTGTGGCACCCTGACCTGGTGAGAGATCCCAGCCCCAGGGCTAGACTCTGCCTTGTGCTTTTGGGGAGCGGGGAGCCACCAGGCAAGGGGCTGCTCCAAGGAGCATCCCACCGCCACCAGCTGCCAGGTCCCATCTCAGCTAGGCAGTGAAGCCTCAGCAGGTGGGTTCAGGGACTGGAGGTTGTCCAGTGAGCACCAGTTTCATAACAGAGGTGGTTTGAGTGGTGGAACCAACAGCTGCAATAGGGAAAGGAAGCTGCTAACAGGGAAGGGGCAGGCACCAGGCCACAGGCTCCAAGTGAGGAGAGCAGAGAACCCAAACCAAAAAAGGGACCCCAGTGAACTCTGGACTCGGCCAAAGGAAGAGGGGAGGGGGCAAACAAACTAAAAGAAGCAGAGCAGGGTTTATTTGGCTGTCCTGGTCGCCGTGGTTGCCCTGCAGGCGGAACTGGGAGCGCACACAGAGCGCGGCCAGCGCCCCGTGGCCTCGGCTGCCACAGGGTGGGCACTTCCCATGGCACTGCTCCCTCTGCTGTGCCTGGCTGGGGGAAGGGAGCTGGAGACCCTCACGCCCTCGTTCTCATCCTGTGGCCACATGCTCCTCCTGCTCCCCAGCTTTGGCCCAGGTGGCTCCTGCGGGGTCCCTGCCCCACGCAGAGGCCTTCCTGCGGTGCCCGGGAGCTGGGGCTCAGCCACGTCGATCACCCTGGCCCCAACACCCAAGAGTTTGCAGTAGAGACAGAAAAAACCAAGAAGAGATACCAGGATTCTCCTACCCCCAGGGTGGGGAGGGGAGATGGCACCTTGCTCTCTCCCACGTGTGAACCAAGCTTCCCCACGCTCCGCCGGGACGCGCCAGAGCCCAGGTCCTCTCCGCTCGCCAGCCCTGCTCCGGGGTACCGAAGGAGAAGGGCAGCAGCCTGGTGGGAGCGTGGCTGGCAGCTGCTCCCCTCCACCTGGGCTGGCATGTCTGGGCCTCACAGAGTCGACTGCAGGTCAGGATCCACCATGGTCTCACGGTCTGGAGACTCGATGTAGTTGGCAGCTTCCTGCAGCTTCAGCAGCATGGCCATCTGCAGGGAGAGGAGTGGCACCCAGCCCGAGGGGGACAAGAGGGCTGTGGAGGCCCTGGGGCAGCCAAGGCCACCAGGCCCTCCTGTATAAACCACCCACTGCAAACAGCTCCCCAGAGGGCAAAGCAAAGCCCAGGGATGCTGCACAATCTCCCCCATCACCAGGATCTGGCCTTGGACACAGGATCACAGAGTGGTGTGGGTTGGAAGGGACTCTGGAGGTCATCCAGTCCAGGCCCCCAGCCCCAGCCCCCTGTGCCAGGTATGCCTAGATCAGGCTGCACAGGAACACATCCAGGTGGGGCTTTAAAGTCTCCAGAAGAAAGGAATCTCACAACCTCCCTGGGCAGCCTCCTCCAGGGCTCCAGCACCCTCACACCAAAGAAGTTTCTCCTCAAGTTCCAGTGAAACCTCCTGTGTTCCACTTTGTACCCACTGCCCCTGGACACCACTGAGAAGAGCCCAGCCTCACCCTCATGACTTCCACCCTTTAGCTATTTCTATGCATTGAGAAGGCTAAAGGGCCCCCAGGGTTCTCAGCCTGCCCTTGCAAGAGATGCTCCACAGGAGGGCTGGGATGGCAATGCAGCACTGCAGGACAGCCCTGGAGCATCACCCATGGCAGCCTGCTGCCTGCCAGCAGCCTCACCAGGTGGCATACAGGAGGGGAGATGACATCTGACACGTGCAAGCCCCACTCTGGCTGTGGACACAATGCCCTGTAGAGTGCCACACTGCTGGCACACCACAGAATGGGAGGGGTTGGAAAGGACCTCCAGAGATCATCCAGTCCAACCCTCTGCCAGAGCAGGGCACCCAGGGCAGGGCACACAGAACACATCCAGGTGGGGCTTGGAAGTCTCCACACAAGGAGACTCCAGAACCTCTCCGGGCAGCCTGCTCCAGGCTCCTGCAGCCTCACACCAAAGAAGCTTCTCCTCATGTTGAGGTGGAACCTCCTGGGTTCCAGCTTGTACCTGCTGTGCCTTGTCCTGTTGCTGGGCACCACCACAAGGAGCCTGGCACCTCCATCCTGACCCCCACCCCTCAGACACAGTCATTGACCAGATCTCCTCTCAGACTTCTCTTCTCCAGACTCAACAGCCCCAGGGCTCTCAGCCTTTCATCACCGCAGAGATGTTCCAGGCCCCCAATCATCCTCATGGCCTCTGTTGGGCTCTCTCCAGCAGGCCTGTGTCCCTCTTCAACTGGGGAGCCCAGAACTGGACACAGCATTCCAGATGTGGTCTCACCAGGGCAGAGCAGAGGGGGAGCAGAACCTCCCTTGCCTGCTGGCCACACTCTTCTTCATGAACCCCAGGTGCTGTTGGCTCTCTTGGCCACCAGGGCACATTGCTGTCCCATGCAGCACTTGCGGTCCAGCAGGACTCCAAGGTCTTTCTCCTTGGAGCTGCTCTCCAGCAGGACAACCCCTGGCCTGCACTGGTGTCTAGTGCTGTTCCTCCCCAGATGCAGGACTCTGCCCTTGTCTTTACTGAGCTCCATATGGTTCAAAAGAATAGTGAAGAGGTAATTGGGAACAGTCAGCATGGCTTTGCCAAGGGCAAATCCTGCCTGACCAACCTGGTGGCCTTCTATGAGCAGGTGACAAAATTAATAGATGAGGGGAGAGCAGCTGATGTGGTTTGCCTGGAGCTGAGCAAAGCCTTTGACACTGTCCCGCACCACATCCTGGGCTCCAAACTGGTGACACATGGGTGTGATGGGTGACCACTGGATGGATAAGGAACTGGCTTGATGGCTGCACCCAAAGAGTGGCTGTCAATGGGTCCATGTCCCAGTGGAGGCCAGGGACAAGCGGAGTCCCTCAGGGATCAGTCCTGGGACCTGTCTTGTTCAACATCTCTGTGGGTGACATGGACAGTGGCACTGAGTGCACCCTCAGCAGGTTTGCTGATGACACCAAGCTGTGTGGGGCAGCAGACAGCTGGAGGGAAGGGAGGCCATCCAGAGGGACCTTGACAGGTTGGAGAGGTGGGCACAAGCCAACCTCATGAAGTTCAATAAGAGCAAGTGCAGGGTCCTGCAGCTGGGTCGAGACAATCCCAGGCACAAATCCAGGCTGGGCAGGGACTGGCTGGAAAGCAGCCCTGAGGAGAGAGACTTGGGGGTGATGGTGGACAAAAAGCTCAACATGAGCTCTCAATGTGCACTTGCAGCCCGCAAAGCCAATCAGATCCTGGGTTGCATCAGAAGTGTGGCTAGCAGGTCGAGGGAGGTGATCCTCCCCCTCTACTCAGCCCTGGTGAGACCCCACCTAGAGTACTGTGTCCAGTTCTGGAGCCCCTATTACAAGAGGGATGTGGAGGTGCTGGAAGGTGTCCAGAGCAGGGCCAGGAGGATGAGCAGAGGGCTGGAGCACCTCTCCTATGAGGGCAGACTGAAGGAGTTGGGGCTGTTCAGTCTGCAGAAGAGAAGGCTCCGAGGTGACCTCATTGTGGCCTTCCAGTATCTGAAGGGGGCCTACAGGAAGGCTGGGGAAGGACTTCTCAGGATGTCAGGTAGTGATAGGACTAGGGGGAATGGAATGAAGCTGGAGGTGGGGAGATTCAGGCTAGATGTGAGGAGGAGGTTCTTCACCATGAGAGTGGTGAGACCCTGGAATGGGTTGTCCAGGGAGGTGGTCGAGGCCCCGTCCCTGGGAGTGTTTAAGACCAGGCTGGATGAGGCTCTGTCCAGCCTGATCTAGTGTGGGGTTTCCCTGCTCATGGCAGGGGGGTTGGAACTAGATGATCCTTGTGGTCCCTTCCAACCCTGAATGAAACTATGAAACTATGGTTCCCCTCCGCCCAGCTCTCCAGCCTGGCCAGACCTCCGCCAGATCTGCCTGGATCTGCTCCTCACAGGAATGCAAAACGCTTCCCCACTCCCACACCAGGCTTCTGACACCGAGAGACGAGCGGGAAAGCAAAGCTGCCCCCTGCTGCTCCCCCTCGGGCAGCCCGGGGCCGTACCAGAGGGTCTGCGTCCAGGGAGCTGGGCGTGGTGTCCTTGGCGGAGCGCTCCTCGGGCGGGGACACGGCGCTGTGGGGGCCGATGGTGGGCGGGGGCAGGTGGTACAGCTTGGACTGGTCCTGCTGCGCTGACGGCCAGGGCAGGGTGTCCCGCACCCACTCCACAGGGTCCTCCCAGGCTGCCTTCTGCCCATGGACCTGCAGGCAGGGAGCGAGCGGCAGCTGCCCCTTCAGTGCGCGCCAGGGCCGGCGGCAGCCCGAGCCCCTCAGGGCAGGGCTGTGCCCCCTGCAGCCACGGCGCAGGGACTGCCAGAGATGCCACCTGTGCCCCACATCCCAGCACCTCCCCCCTCCTGAATCCAGTAGGCTGCTGCACCAGCATGTCCCCAGGCAGCTCTGGGTACCTTGAGGCCATCCTTTGCCCCCTCCTGCAGGTAAGGGATGATGGAGTTGTTCCACAGGTCGATGAACCAGGTCCGGAAATCCTCGATGCCAATGGGACAGGACAGGAAGAAGCAGGGACCTGGCAGGGGGAGGGCAAAGAGGCAAGATGGGAACTGGGCTCCCCTGCTGCAGCCACCGACCCCAGGGCAGCACAGCACCTGGGCAGTGCCCTGATTTCCACCAGCTCCTGGGAGCAGAGCCCAGGCAGCATCTGCCCAACACACATGGGCAGAAAGCAAGCTGCCAGGCAAGCAATGGGGCTGCCAAGTTCAACCCGCCCTTAACAACGTGGTGAGGCAAAGGGACACCTGCTTGGGAACACAGCTCCTCTGTGCCCACGGAGGGAGGGTGGCACTCAGATGGGCAGCCTCAGCTGACACCACAGCGACAGCTCCCAGCGGGCACAGGACAAATGCCACCCAGGGCAGAGCAACACTCCTGTGCATCACCCACTGGCTTTTGGCAGTGTGGAACTGGGGGGTGCAGGGCAGCACCTCTGCTCCCCGAGCTCCTCTGGAAGGGTTCTGCACCAGCCCCTGGGGGCTGCCAGCAGCATGAGGTAGAGGAGGAAGGAGTGTGGCAGGAGCGTACCGATGAGGAAGTCAGAGGTGCTGTGCTTCTCCAGGAAGGTGTGCAAGTGGTACCAGAGCTTGGGCACCCAGTCCAGCACGCGCAGCAGCTCCTCCTTGTTGGCATTGATGTCTGTGTCCGACTCCAGCAGCTTCCGCCGCAGGTAGCGCACCAGGAAGCCGTTGGCTGGCTCCACGTTGTTGGAGAAGGTCAACATCCTGGGGGAGACTCAGGGCTTCAGAGCTGGGTCTTCACATGAGCTGCTCTGCTCCCCAGTACCCTCCGGGGACCTCCTAAGCAACCCCACTCTGTATGGGCCCAAGGCTGGGACATGAGGTCCTCCTGGGATGGCAGTGATGGGCCTGGGGCTCAGTTCTCATCAGGCTGCCTGAGCACAGGAGGTGTCTCCTGGACAGCCCCAAGACAGGAATGATAGTCCTTGATCCCCCCTGCCCTAGCCTCAATGGGGAAGCTCCCCAGGGATGTGCAGTTCTCACCTGAAGCTGAGATGGAGGCCATGGTTTGGGGTCATCTTCACAGGCTGGTTGGTGGTTCCAATGATGTAGGGGCTGTGTGACAGGGAGAGACAGGAGCCATGAGAAGCAGCACCCAGCCTGTGGCAGAGCTGTTCTGAGCACAGCACACAGGTACAGTCTCACCTCCAGCAGCCCAGGGATGCTGCCCAGAGCAGTGGGGAGCATGCAGGTGCTGGGGGGGGGGAGGGCTGCACCAGAGAAGGGGTGCAGGGGGCTCTCACCATTTGTGGTACTTGCAGGTGAGTGCACCATTGACCAGCTCGCTGATGGAGCCTGCCTCGCTGAGGTCATCCAGGAGGATCACCAGGGGCACGTCTGCCGTGCCGGTCTCCCGGTCGATCTGGTTGGCCAGGTTGGAGAGGTACAGCTGCAGGTCCTACAAGACACGGGCCAGGGGTCAGCCGCGGGGGGACAGGGACCCGCAGCACCCGTGCCAAGGGCCACCAGGGGGCGCTCGGGCACCTTGCAGGACTGTTGGTGCATGTTGAAGGTGCTGACGATGCCCTCGGTGACCTCCCTGCCCGAGCGCTCCACCAGGTACTCCGCCAGCCGGTTGGTCAGGTAGGTCTTGCCGGTGCCGCTGGGGCCCGAGAGGATGAGGCGGCGGTGCTTCAGCAGCAGGCTGATGTAGTGCTGCATCATGGGCTTGGGGATGAGGGTCTCGAACACCAGGCTGTCCACGCACTTCTCCTTCAAGCCTGCAGGCAGGAGAGGGCTCAGAGGGCTGCTCACAGCCTGTGTGTCCTGAAGGGTCAAACCCCAGAGCATGCCCGGGCCCAGACAATGGCTAAGCACCTGTGACTGTGCTGACCTGGACACTCCCTGGGCTCCAGGCAAAGCTGTAGCAGCTGTAATGAACTTTGTGACACAGCTGTGAGCTGTGTGTGCCCCTGGCCACGTTTGGATATGCCCCATCCTCTAGGTCCAGTGATGAGAGTTCTGTGTTACCAAAGGGCATTGATTGTCTTGGGACAGGATTTAAACCAGCTGAGAACTCAGGCAACTTGCCTTGTGCTCACCCAGACAGCAACTGCAGTAGCAGCTGAAGGGCCTGCACCAGCAGACCAGCTACACCCAGGCCTTGCACCTGGACCAAGGCAGAAAGGGGAAAGATCCAAGAGAACTGAATCCCAGAGCAGCCACAGAAAGACTCCAGCCCAGCGACACAGCACACAGGAGAGGCCTCCCTAGCCCCATCTGAGCCAAGCACAAGCTCCGGACCATGAACTGGGCACGAGAGGAGAGAGGTCCCCCCTAGCCCTCTCTGAGCCAAGCACAAGCTCCAGACCATGAACTGGGCACGAGAGGAGAGAGGTCCCCCCAGCCCTCTCTGAGCCAAGCACAAGCTCCAGACCATGAACTGGGCACGAGAGGAGAGAGGTCCCCCCAGCCCTCTCTGAGCCAAGCACAAGCTCCAGACCATGAACTGGGCACGAGAGGAGAGAGGTCCCCCCTAGCCCTCTCTGAGCCAAGCACAAGCTCCAGACCATGAACTGGGCACGAGAGGAGAGAGGTCCCCCCAGCCCTCTCTGAGCCAAGCACAAGCTCCAGACCATGAACTGGGCACGAGAGGAGAGAGGTCCCCCCAGCCCTCTCTGGGCCAAGGGCTGCTTGAATTGCAGCCACAGCACCTGGGAAGACACCGGAGAGAGAAGCAAGCTGTGAGTCCCTGGCTAGTCTCCCATTTGTGGGAAAAGCACAGACCACAGCACCTCTATTTCCCATCTGAACTGCTGTGCTGGAAATCCTACATCTGTTTAAATCACAGAACTCTCAGGGTTGGAAGGGAGCTCAAGGCTCAGCCAGCTCCAAGCCCCTGCCATGGCCAGGGACACCTCACACCACAGCAGCTTGCTCACAGCCACCTCCAGCCTGGCTGCAAACACCTCCAGCCAGGAGGCTTCCACCACCTCCCTGGGCAGCCTGGGCCAGGCTCTCATCCCCCTCCTGGCCAACAACTTCTTCCTCACAGCCAATCTCCATCTCCCCACTTCTAGTTCTGCTCCATCGCCCCCCAGTCCTATCCCTCCCTCACCCCCTCCAAAGTCCCTCCCCAGCTTTCCTGCAGCCCCCTGCAGATCCTGGCAGGCCACAAGGAGGTCTCCTGGGAGCCTTCTGCTCTGCAGCCTGCACAACCCCAACTCTCTCAGGCTGTCTGCAGAGCAGAGCAGCTCCAGCCCTCTGCTCCTCCTCCTGGCCCTGCTCTGGACACCTTCCAGCACCTCCAGAGCCTTCCTGGAACAGGCTCCAGAACTGAACACAGAGCTGCAGCTGTGGTCTCAGCAGAGTGGAGCAGAGGGGCAGAATCCCCTCCCTGGCCCTGCTGGCTCTGCTTCTCTTGCTGCAGCCCAGGATGTGATTGGCTTTCTGGGCTGCAAGTGCTCACTGCTGGCTCCTGCTCAGCTTCTCCTCCCCCAGCATTCAGCTGTCTTTACATGTGGAATCTAACAGCCACAACTGAGTAGCAGAACCTGTGGCTACACTTTGTGAGTGAGTCAGGGTGGTGTTGGAAGATATCACTGCCCCAGATATTAAATGGTAAAATACACATTTTAGTGCACTCTGACACCACAAGGCAGAGGCAGTGTGGGGCAGTTTTAGGCTGTGCCTAGGAAAGTTTCCCACAGATGGAGTAGGAAAGTGGTAGAATGTAAATAAGTTACCACTGGATGCAAAAGGGAAAATAATGCTGAGGTCTAAATAATTCAGTTGGTCTGACAACTCACATCAAATCTTTTATGTTCAAGCTTGGACAGAGAAGATTTCACCCCAACAGGAGGAGAAACTTCTTCACAGTGAGGGTGACAGAGCACCCTGGAGCAGGCTGCCCAGAGAGGTTGTGGAGTCTCCTTCTCTGCAGGCTTTCCAAACCCATCTGGATGCATCCCTGTGCAGACTACCCTGGGTGCTCCTGCTTTGGCAGGGGGGTTGGACTCAAACTCTTGAGGTTCCTTCCAACCTCTAATGTAGTGATAAAGTCAGCTGTATAAACCAACTGTTGCTCTTTCCAGCTTCTTTGCTCTAGCTGACACCAGCTGGTGGCTTTTGCTTGGCTGCTATCACCTTGGCTGCACTCTTGTTGTGCCTAAGTACTAACAGGCTGCTATCTGCTTTTCTCTTCTCTTTTCTCTTGCCCCATGTACAGGCAGGAAGAGGGTAGGGAAGAGCAGGTTCCTGGTTTTGTCCAGGGGGGTTCATAAATGGTAAACATTGCAGACTTTGTACCCATTCACTGCATTCCCTATTTCTGCACTGCAGTTGTGCTTGTAAATCCCAGCTTCATTTGCTTCCCAGCTGGCAGTTTTATGCTGGGGGTCTTTTCAACCCACCACAGGCAGGGACAGAGCCTCTCAGCCAGCACTGACCTTTGAGGGTCACCACGATGCTGGTCAGGCCCCGGCGGCACAGGGGCAGCTCCGGGGGCTCCGTGTCCAGCACTCGCTTGATGTGGCTGATGCTGTAGCCATAGACAGACTCGGTGCTGAGCCCCAGCGTGGAAGCAGGATCCATCTTGGTGATGTAATCCTGCAGGGACAAGGGCAGGGCTGGCAGCAGCCCCCGAGGGCTGGCAGGGAGCCAGCGGTGCCCAGCGGCACCTGGAGACCCTGGCAAGGAGCATCGGGCAGGGTGGAGCAGTGCAACAGGATGGGTCTCAGGAGAGAGGTCCTGGTGATCCTACCTTGAAGACCTGGCAGACAGCCTCATCCAGCATCTTCCAGTCCACTTTCCCGCTCACCTTGGTCCAGCCCAGGAAAAACTCCTGCTGCTTGAGGTCCTAGGAGCCAAGGCAGAGGTGTGTAGAGCTGGAGCGCTGCATCCAGCCCTGCAGCGCTGCATCCAGCCCTGGAGCGCTGCATCCAGCCCTGGAGCAGCACTGCATCCAGCCCTGCAGCGCTGCATCCAGCCCTGGAGCAGCACTCTGTCCGTTGTCCAGGGCAGTGGCACTGGGACAGGTCAGGCTGCCCATCCAGCCCACACTTACCCCCTTGATGATGTGCTGCGGGGGCATGCGCACCACGATCCGCAGCGTCAGCTCATCCTTCTGGGTGCCAGAGCTGACAGCATCCATGGGGGACACATCTAGGGATGGAGCAGTGAGGCTGTGCTGCAGGGAGAGCCAAGCCACCAGGCCTGACCGTGCCCAGCCTGAGCCAAACCCTGCTGTGGCTGATTGCGGCACCGGTGGCACAACCGATCCCCAGGCAGGGCTGCCTCCAGGTGAGCAGCAGCACATTCCCACCACACATCTCTGTCCCAGCCCTTCCCCGTCACCAGCAGCTCCACCACCCCTACCTGCATCCCCCAGGCTGGGGCTGAAGGCATGGCCAAGGCTGAGTCCCAGGGAGCGCCGGGGGGAGGAGGAGGCTGAGGTGCTTGTGATGTGGCCAGGCACAGAGCCTGGCACCGCCGAGGGCCCTGGAGCCACCTTCAGCCGATCATTCTCAGCCTTCAAGAGATCCACCTCCAGCTGGGGGAGAGGCAGGCACAGCAGAGGGTGAGGAGCTGGGTGCCCACAGGAACTGTGGCCGTCCAGGCCCGCACAGCCAGCCGGGCTGCTGGCAGCTGCCCTCACCTGCATGTTGTGCATGGTCTCCCGCAGCTGCTCCAGCTGGTGAGCCGAGTTGAGAGCCTCCAGGCGGATGTCTGTCAGCTTCATCTCCTTCTCCCACAGCTCTGACCGCAGCTCCGACACCTCCTTCTTCTCCGGCTCGCCCTCAGTGTGGGCCTGCAAGAGCCTGGGCCAAGGGAGAGACGGAGCCTTGCACAGGTCCTGTGCACCCCCAGGCCTCCCCACCCCGTGCCACCTGCCCTGGCACCACGTACTCAGCTGTGTCAATGCCCACGGAGGAGGAGGTGGAGGATTTGATGGAGGGCGAGGCGGTCTCCGTGGAGCCATGCTGCAGCTTGGGGGAGGAGGGGGCTGACGAGTCCGGCGTGGCGATCTCCTCGATGTCCGAGTAGGACGAGGCCGATTTGGGTCCCTTCTTGATGCTGAAGGCCTTGTTGAAGGAGCTGCGCAGCTACAGGAGACAAATTCTGCTTAGGGACAGCCTGGCAGTGCAGAGACCTGGCCTGGCCCTGCCCCAGAGCCCCCATCTGCCCCGGACCCACAGCCTGAACTGGGACCACATCCATCGCCAAGGCAGCACTGTGCCCCACGCTGCCCGGGGCAGGCACCGGGCTGACCCCACTCTGCTGGCACAGCTATGGATGGGGGTGCCCAGCCCTTTGTGCAACACTCCAGCCTGGATGGCACCAAACAGCACCCCAGACTGGCACCCATGTCCTGGTCAGGCTTCCCCTTGCTCAGGGTGTTCAGGCACTACACCAGCAGCCTGGCCCAGCAGGAAGGGCCAACCCCATTCCCACATCCACCACAGCCATCCCAGCAAGTGGTGCTTAGGGGATATTTCCCCTCCCAGCCACCACTGAGCTGGGGTCCTGCTGCCTGGGGCTAATTTCAGCCCCAGCCCTGTCCTGCAGGGTCCTCCTGGCAGCTCAGAGGGTCCCGGCCGGGCATGCAGCATGCAGACAGCACACACACAGCAGCAGGTGGGTGAGCCAAGGCCAGTGAGGGTAGATGGACACTGCACAGAGGCCTGGGTCCCACTGATGCCCCACCAGCCTGCAGAGAGCAGCTGGACAGGCACCCTGGGCTCACTGTGTCCCTTTGTGGGCCAGGACCTGCTCCAAGGGGAGGTGGGAGGAAGAGGGGATGGAGTACAGGCAGGATACTGCCCAACTTCCCCAGGCAGGCTGGTCTGGTGTGTCCCCAGAAGCAAAAGTGTTGCACTTCAGCATAAAAATGTAGGTGGGTGTGAGGCTCTGCTGATGGTGGGAGAGCAGAAGAGCGCTGGGACCCACGTGGGTCCTGAGAGCCACTTGGGCCACATGAAGCCAGGCCTGGTAATGCTGAGATGAGCAGCACCACTCCCCTGTGCCACAGGTAGGGCTGCAGGGAGGTCCCTGCCCCAAAAGATGCAGTTACAGGGAGTCAGGAGAGTGCCTTCAAGAAGGGGATTGTCCCATCCATGGGTCAGGTTCTTATCCAAGCCCCTTCCACCACCTCAGGGCCAGCCAGGAGAGTTCAGTCCCTCCATGTGGGTGCATAGTTTAGCCTCATCAAAGGAAGCAGCCAAGGTGTGCACAGCCCAGCTGGGGCCCAGGATGGTCCATGCTGGGGGTTGGTGCTGGTGGGATGGATGGGATGGGAAGTGTCATGTCCTGCAGAATGGAGCAAGGGCCCTGGCAGGGCACAGCATGGTGGGGGGGGACAATGTGGGACTTACCTCATACACCTGGAAAAAAAGGGTTGAGGTCAGCATTGGGGGAGAGAAACAAAACAAAGCAAGACTTAATCACACATCCAGCTCACAGCTGCTTGGTGCAGGGAAGAGGCCACCTGGCCAAGGGGTCCAACCCCTGGCACTGCCAGAGGCAGCATGGACAGAAGGGAGACAGGTGGGAAAAAACAAAGGAGAAGACGTGCAAGGCCATGGCTGGAAAACCCCCAGGAGGGCTCGAGAGGTCCTGGCCAACGTGTCAAGACACAGCCACAGTGGCTACACTCTGCACACCAGTGCTGCCCCCGGGGCACAGAGGGCACCGGTACCATGATGCCAAGGGAGACCGAGAGCGCTGCCTCACGAGGCCGACCCCAGCCAGACGCTGCCAGCAGCAGCTCCCCAAGCCCTGAGCCTCCTGCCAGCAGCCTGCCCAACCCACCCAGCTCTTCTTCTTCTTCTTCTTGGCGTCGGCGTCCTTGCTGCTGCCGATGCTGGAGTGGCTGGTGACGCTGTTCAGGCTGGAGATGCTGTCCGAGGAGTTCTGCCGCTTGATGCGCAGCTCTGGGCCACAAGCAGCACAGGTCAGGAAAGGAGGTGGCAGCAGCCTGCACCAGCACCACTGCCACCCCACACTCTCTTCTCCATGCACCCCTCCCCTTCTCCCACCCAAACACCTTCTGGCTCTTGGAGCCTCCTCCTAAGACGACGTGGGGGTGACGCCAGGCAGACACTGCCATGTGGGACAGGGATCTCACACCCCAGATCACACAGCTGTCAGGGTTGGAAGGGACTCCAAGCATCATCTAGTTCCAACCCCCAGCCATGGGCATGACACCTCACACCACAGCAGATTGCTCACAGCCACCTCCAGCCTGGCCTTAAACACCTCCAAGGAAGAGGCTTCCACCACCTCCCTGGGCAACCTGTGCCAGGTTCTCACCACCCTCATGGGGAACAACTTCTTTCTGATGTCTAACCTAACTCTCCCCTCCTCTAGCTTGGATCCTTCCCTCCCAGTCCTATCACTCCCTGACACCCTATAAAGTCCCTCCCCAGCTTTCTTGTAGCATCCTTTAGATCCTGGAAGGCCACAATGAGATCTCCTGGGAGCCTTCTTCTCTCCAGCCTGCACAACCCCAACTCTCTCAGTCTGTCCTCATAGGAGAGCAGCTCCAGCACTCTGCTCCTCCTCATGGCCCTTCTCTAGACACAGAAATGTCCAGCACTTCTAAGTGTGCTTCATTTGCTCCTGTCCTAGGTCACCTCCCTGCCAGCACTTTGCACTCCCATCTCATTTGGGCCTCAGGGCTCAGAACAGCACTGATGGGAACAAAGCCAAGCCCAGCAGCCAAAGTGGGCTGCCAGCAAAAGGCCTGCAGAGAAGGTGTCCCAGGGAGGACAACCATCCCATTGCCCCCACACCAGCACTGAGACCTCCTGCAATGTCAGCTCTGGCTGCCCAGCACCTCAGGGGTGTCAGGTGGGGGCAAGCTGCTGCACAGGGGACCCTGCCCCGCATGTGAACACCTCACATGGCAAGATGTGCCCTGGGGCCCTGTGCCAGCCCCAGACAGAAGCAGCCCAGTCAGGTTTGGGCACATAGCTCAGAAATGGCTGCATCCCTGTGGTGGGGGGCTGCAGTGCCATGCCTTACCTTTGGGGGTGACTTCAGTGCCATTCAGGGCACCCTGGATCACAGCTTGGGCCTCAGAGTTCTTCTTCTTCAGGAAGTCAATGGTCTCTCGCAGATCCAGCAGCTCCGTGTCCTGGGGGAGCAGTCAGGAGCCATGGAGCACATCCCCAGAGCAAAGGACCCACCCTGAGAGCACCCTTGGGGTGGGCAGTGCCACAGCAGCTCCACCAGAGTCCAGCACTCACCAGCCCCATGAGCACTGTCCTGCACCACAGGTGCCCCCAGTGCCCACTCAGCGCTCACCTTCTCCTCGGCAGTCTCAGCCAGGTGCCGCAGGCGGGACGTCATGCTGACCAGGCTCTGCTCAAAAGCTGCTACCAGGTTGGCCTGGGAGAAGGGGGAGAAAGGGGTGAGCACCCCCACAGCAGGGGGAGAGCCCACTGCTTGGTGAGCACCCCCACAGCTGGGGGAGAACCCACTGCTGGTGAGCACCCCCACAGCTGGGGGAGCACCCCCACAGCTGGGGGAGCACCCCCACTGCTGGTGAGCACCCCCACTGCTGGGGGAGAACCCACTGCTGGGGGAGAACCCCCACTGCTGGGGGAGCATCCCCACTGCTGGTGAGCACCCCCACTGCTGGGGGAGCACCCCCACATCTCGGGGAGCATCCCCACTGCTGGTGAGCACCCCCACAGCTGGGGGAGCACCCCCATAGATGGGGGAGAGCCCACTGCTGGGGGAGCACCCCCACAGCTGGGGGAGAACCCACTGCTGGGGGAGCACCCCCACAGCTAGGGGAGCATCCCCACTGCTGGGGGAGCACCCCCACAGCTAGGGGAGCACCTCCACAGCTGTGGGGTGCAAGAGGCTGGAGAGGGGCAACGCAGGCCCTGGTGGGTGCAGGCCAGCACCAGGCCTGCACTGCAGGGCCAGAGCAGCCTGTCCTGCCCTGGCCAGGGCCCTGCAGGACTCACGTTGGCAGAGAGCTGGGAGGTCAGGGTCGCCACCTTCTCCTGCGAGGACTCCAGCTCGCGGCGCAGCTTGCGGATTTGCTGTGGGGAGAGAGCAGAGGCGGTGAGGGGCCAGCAGCTCACCCCCAGTGCCCTGGCAGGGCTGGGCGACGAGCAGAGGGCGCAGGCTCACCTCAGACTGCATCTTCTCCTCAGCCTGGCAGCAGGAGAGCAGAGAGAGACAGACAGACAGAGGCAGGCAGTCAGGAGAGCAGCGAGGCATGGACAAGGCTCGGCGTGAGGCAGAGGCATGCACGGAACCCCCAGTCCCACCCGGCCCCCCCCAGCCATGCAGGAAGCGCAGCCCGGAGCGGCTCTTACGGAGGAGTAGGTGGAGGAGGCGCTGGAGGCCAGGGACAGCACCGATCCGTGAACTGCAACAGAACCGGAGCCTGCGTCAGGGAGCCCCCGGCCAGCGGCACCCCAGCGGCTGCAGGCCGCAGCAGGGAGCGGAGGTCCCAGCAGAGGAGGGCTCTGGGGGAGGGGAAGGGGTAGGGGCAGGGAAGGCAGAGGGTGGGGTGGCAGCTGCTCAGCACTGCCCATTCTCAGCACGTGGCCGGTGACCTCCTCGGGCATGTGGCATGCAGCGGGGCGCAGGGAGCACCCTCCAGCTGCAGCCTCCTCTCTAGTTGAGCCTGGGGGGCTCTGCCACCCTCCCTGCTGGCTCCCTGCCTCCCCGGTGCCAACCCAGGGACACCAGGCACCCACACAGGATGGGCTGTGCCCCAGGGTAGCACAGAGGAGTCCACCAGGCCCCTGGGCACTGCTGTCCCCTGCTCTGATGCTGAGGACAGGATGCACCAACCCAGCCAACAGCGCCAGGAGGAAGGGCACGCGGGCAGCCGTGCTGCCCCCCAGGAGCCCTCTCCAGCTGGGCAGGGCCACAGCACTCTCACCATCGTCCACAGGGTCCCGGAAGGAGCCCGAGCGGATCATGCCCTTGGACTTGTCGGCCAGGGAGAGGGTGCTGCCCATCTGGGATGTGCTGTACAGCTCGAAGGTGGAGTCGTGGGTGGGGATGCTGTTGGAGCGGGTGATCCGCGGGGCTGTGCTGGCTGTGGGGCTCACTACAAGGAGAAGGCAGCGAGAGGCAGGGTCAGGGCCACGCTGGGAATCCGGGATCGGGATGGGGAAGCAGGGCTGGGGGCGATCCACAAGAGCTGGGATGCAGAAAGGATGCAGGGATCACAGTCCCAAAGCAGGGAGGGGCTGGGGGAAAGCTGGAATGCAGATTTAGACCGGGAGGATCTGGACAGCAGCACCAAGGCAGCCACAGGGCTGAGACAAAAAAATCCATCACCACGAGGCAAGGTGGGCACCAGCATGCCAGAGGAAGGCAGCACCTCATGACCTGCTTTTCCCCCTCCCTACCCCATCTGCCTGGATCCCCCAAGCCCACCAGGAGCACACAGGTCCAGGCAAGAGCAGGGCAGGGCTCATCCCTTGCCCTGCTGAGTACCCTTGAGCAGAGAGCTGTGAGCAGAGCCCTGAGGGTAGATGAGATGCCCTGAAGCAGAGGTGGTGAACATCCCTGAGCCCTGGGCACAACCCAGCACCTTGGTGGGGCCAAGGCATCAGACGCTGGGTTATGGCTGCTGGGGGTGTGGAGGAGAAAAGCAGCACCCAGGGCAGCAGCCACAAGTCACACAGGGAGCACAGGGGGAGAGGGAGCGGGCACAGGACTTGCTGAAGCAGGAGGGGGCTGGCAGCGGAGGGCACTGACCGATGCTGGTGAGTGGACCCTTCCCAACCAGCGCCATGGGGAGGGCAGGGGGCGAGGGCAGCTCCGTCTGGTCGTCTGACTCGGGGAGCCCACTGCCAATGGCATGGGAATGGCGCCGCTCCTTGGCCTCCTCCTGGGAGTGGAGCTGGTACCTGGGGGGCAGAGCAGAGACAGGCATGGTGAGTGGACCTGCACCATGCTGGCTCCTGCCCGCTGCACTGCAGCCCAGCCTCCCTGGCGCGGAGGGCACCACCTTGCAGAGAGCTCCGCGACCCCATGCCCCTCCCCAGCGCCAAAGTGATTTGGGCTTTTACCTCAACCCTTTCTTGGGCAACGTGTTCCTGTCGCGGTTGGCACTGGAAGGGAAGGAACAATCAGTGACATCCCTGCACAGGCAAGGGAAGGTGCCAGGGGGGTTGAGCTGCAGGGGCAAGAAGCATTCCCCCCAGAAACGTAGCAGGAAGAGTCACTGAAGCAGGCAAAGGTCATGGCAGGACAGCAGGGAAGGATCCAAGCCTGCAGGGGTGCCCTGGCAGCCCCACGCCCTCCCTCCAGCCATACCTGTCCAGATGTGAGAGCCTGGGGCTCCCACTCCAGCCCAGCTCCCCTGCCTCTTCCTCTTCGTCCTCTGTGCTGGCCGGGGGTGCAGCAGCAGGGGTGGGGGTGGTGGTGCTGCCCCCTGAAAAGGCACTGGGCAGGCTCATGGGCATCTGCAGGGACTCCATACTGCGGTGTAGGCCTGAGAGCTTGGGATACATCCTGCCCTCCTTGGGGACACTGAAGCCACCCATGAGCTCCAGGCCCTGGGAGAAGCTGGCCGAGTTGATGTTGAGGATGGGGGCAGGACTGGGGCTGAAGCAGGGTGCAAGGTGCCCGCCCGTCGGGTGCAGCTCCTGGAGCTTGGCAGTGTGGGGGGTGTGCAGCTCGCTGGAGGAGGGCAAGTCCAGGCTGTTGGAGTTGACCTTGTCCAAGTTGGCCAAGGAGGGAGGTTTCACATAGGTCTTGGCAGCCGCTCTGGAAAGGGGAAAATGGGCAAGGCAGGAGGTGAGGCTTGGGTGCTGAGCGCGGCTGAGCACCAGGCACAGCCACGCCAGGCCCCTGCTGCCCTTGGAAGCGAGAGGATTGTACCTGAGAGGTGTGGGGGGCAGCTCGGCCACCTTGGCTGCCGGCGGGAGGTTGGCCTGGGCCTTGGGGGTGCTCTCGGGGGAGCCGACGCTCTTCATGGTCCCACACTCCGAGTCCAGCGCCACCGCCTTGGCCTTGGCCTTCTCCTTCTCGCGGTCGGTCTGGTTCACCGGGGCCGGCGCGCCGCGGCCGGCGCCGATCTTGGTGGGCTCCTTGAGGCGCGACACCGAGATGCTGCCCTGCTTGGCGCTCAGCAGGCTGGGGTCGATGCTGCTGCTGACCGGCCGGGCGGTGCCGCGGCCCCCGGTCACGCTCATGGAGCTGGACTTGGCCGGCCGGGGCAGGCTGCGGTACTGGATGTTGGAGCGAGCCCCCGGCGCCAGGAAGCCAGGCTCGGGGGCGTTGGAGACGTCCAGGCTGGTTTTCCTGCCGCTCACCGGCTTGACGGGGATGCCGGAGCTCTTCTGCGCCTTGCCGAGCGTGGCCGAGCCTCCGGCCTGCATGACCGTGGCCGTGCCGGTGGCGGGAGCTGGCTTCTTGTAGCCGAAGGAGCCGGAGGCCGAGGGCCGCGTCAGGCCCGAGGGAGGCTTCTTGGCGTCGGCAGCGCGGTCCCGGCCGGCGTCGGAGGAGGAGCGCTGCAGGCCTGTGCCCTTCACAGACAGCTTGCTCTTGTCCGTGGCTTTGGTCTCAGGCTTGCCTGGTGGGCAGGGAAGGACAGGTTCAGTGTCCTGGGAGGCTCTGGGGACCTTGCATGGGAACTAGCAGAGACAGGACAGCGACACGGGATCACAGACCCACGGAAGGGTTTGGGTGGGAAGGGACCTTGAAAGGTCATCCAGCATTTCTAGACCAGGTTGCTCAGAGCCCCATCTGACCTGGCCTGCAGGGATGAGGCAACTACCAGCTCCCTGGGCAACCTGCACCAGGGTCTTGCCACTCTCAGTGTCAAAAATATCTTCCTTCCATCTAATCTAAGTCTCCCTCTTTTGGTTCAAACCATCACCCACATCATGGGATGTCCATGGTGCCTCTGGACAACCTGGACCAGGGTCTCACCACCCACAGTGTCAAACATCTTCCTTCCTTCAAACCATCTCCCCTTGTCCTGGCACAGCAGGCCCTGCTCAAATATCTGTCCCCAGCTTTCTGCTCAGCCCTTTCAGCACTGCAAGGCTGCCAGGAGGTCTCCCTGGAGCCTTCTCCTCTCCAGGCTGCACAACCCCAACCCTCTCAGCCTGGCTCCCAGCAGAGGGCTTCCAGCCCTGCCAGCACTGCTGTGGCCTCCTCTGGCCCTGCTCCCCCAGCTCCCTGTCTGTGCTGAGGGCTCCAGAGCTGCCCCAGCCCTGCAGGGAGGTCTCAGCAGAGCAGAGCAGAGCAGAGCAGAGGGCAGAATCCCCTCCCTGCCCCTGCTGCCCACACTGCTGGGGGTCAGCCCAGGGCAGGCTGGGGCTGGGCTGGCAGCACTCAGTGCCAGCTCCTGGCCAGCTCTGCACCCCCAGCACCTCCAAGGCCTTCTCCACAGGGCTGCTCCCCAGCCCTTCATCCCCAGCCTGGATTGATGCTGGGGGTTGACCTGATCAAGGTGCAGACATTGAACTTCAAGGTTCACACAGGCCCAGGCGCTGAGCTTGCCCATCCCTCAAAGAGTGTCACCTGCACCACTCAGCTTGGTGTCACCTGCAAACTGGCCAAGGGTGTCTTGACCCCACTGTCCCTGCCTCTAATGAAGACATTAAACAGCACTGGTCCCAGGGCAGACTCCTGAGGGACATCACTCATCACTGATCTCCATCTAGACATCGAGCTGGTGATCGCTGCCTTCTGCATGCAGGCATCCAACCTCATCCACCAAACAGCCCACCCATTAAACTGGAGAGATAGTGGTTTGGGGAGAAGGGTGTTGGGGGGAGCCATGTCAAAGGCCTTATGGAACTCTAGACAGACATCTATAGCTCTTCCCTTGTCCATGCAGGGACGACCTGGAGAACAAAGGGACACGCCACCATCCCAGGAGTCAGGCCAGGGCCACAGCCAGGACGCTGCTGCACCCAGTTGGCCTCCAGTTGGCCTCACATCCATGAGGCCACGAGGCTGGCACAGCCTTGGGCAAGCAGGACTTAGTGTGAGTCCAGACTCACCACCCACCTGTAGGGACAAACAGCCCTGCCACCCTCTCCAGTCACCAGCACAGCCACAGGGCACCCTGTGGCCAATGTGCTCAGGGAAGGACCACGAAGACGCCACCCAAACCTCTCCTTACCCCCTGCCTGCACCGGGTCTCACCTGCCACTTTGAGGGTGCTCTGAGCTGTATGGGTGATGGGGGAGGTCACAGCCACCGGAGGGGTCTTGCCCTTCTTGAGGGAGCCCGGGGTGCCCAGGCTGACAGGCTTCTTCAGCTCACCACCCTTGGTACCCTCCTCACCACCATCCGAGGGCTCCCGCCGCCACTTGGAGGAGCTGTGCTCCATCTTGAGGCTGCTGCTGTCGTAGTCCAGCTTCTTGGGCGCTTTCTCCTCGCCCTCACAGTACCAGCTGAGGCCACTCTCCACCAGCGAGCGCTTCTCCGAGTCCGTGCGCAGCTGTGGGCAGAGCGGAGTCAGGGCTGCCCCTGGCACCCACCCCAAACCTCTGCCCAGGCAGCACCAGGCAGCAGGGAGAAAGAGGCACCAGGCACCCTGTGCCACGCCCCAGCTTCCCCACACCAGCACCATCCATCCCCCCCCTTTCCCACAGAAGTGGCAGCACCAAGCCAGGAGTGGTGCCAGCCGGAGCCTGGGGGCCGCGGGCACCTACCGCTATGGCTGAGTTGCGGCGTGAGGCGGTGGGGGTGGAGGGCAGGGAGTTGAGCGAGGAGCTGGCATTGAACTCCTCCGAGCTGAGGTTGTCAGAGGCATCACTGAGGCCACTGCTGATGGAGCTGCTCTCATCCCAGCTGCAAGGACAGGGACAGCGACAGTGTCACACCCCCTGCCCAGCCCAGGGGCTGCCCACTGGGTCCTGCCACCTGCAGGACTTCCCTGCTCTGGGGCACAAATCTCAGCTCCCAACAGTGCTTGCTGCAGGAGCTGGCACTTGGCAGCCCTGGCACAGGATTGGTGCCCTGCTGGCACACAAGTCCCAGCAAACCTCCCTCCTAGGGCCCCTGTGTGTTTCTGTGGGGACTGAAAAGTACCTGCGCAGCACAGGGAGGTCAGCAGGCCTGGCAGCACCACCCTGTGCCCTGCCCCATCAAGAGGGTCAGCAGGGTTGCTGGAAAGGGCAGAGACTAGCTGGAGCAAACAAACCAGGCCCCCTGCACCCTTCCTGGGGTGGCACTCACCCACCCCCTGCTCCCCGTGCCACACCCTGCCCCCCCCATCCAGCATCCACAGCAGGCACAGGCAGCAGGTACAGGCACCGCTGCTGTGCCAGGGCAGCTGCTCCGTGCCAGGGGCTCAGTGGACCTTGCACAATCCCATCTCCAGCACCATCACTCAGCACCATGGCAGGCCAGCAGCTGCCTGCTCGCCCTCCGGGCCTGGCCGGCACCGCAGCGCAGGGCTGTGCCCGCAGCCATCCGGCACAGACGCGCACGGAGCGCTTTCCAGCAGGATGAGCACAGCCCCATTCAGGTCAGCAGCTGAGTAGGTCAGCAAGGCCCTGCAGCCTCCAAGGGGGCTGTGTGAGGCTGGGGGTGACAAGCAGCAGCACAAGAGAAGGGAGAACAGCTGGGGGCTGCAGCCAGCCCTGGTGACTGTCAGAGATGCCCATTTGCTGACACTGGGGCCACAGAGGTGCAGCAGGAACCCAGCAAGTGAAGCTGCCTGGTGTCATCCAAGTGACACTGCGACCCTGGACAGGTGGAATAATGTAGCCTGGCACAACAGAGGACATCTACAGGGCATCTCCACTAACCAGGGTGCCAGGACACAAGCAAATCAACAGCCACCACCATCCCCTCCATGACAGAGCAGCACAGGTAGCCCCAGCAGCCTCCAGCCAGCCCCACGTACTCTGTTTCTCCTAGACACCAGGACTGGCCACGGCTGGGATGGGCACAGCCCCCTACATCCCTGCAGCAGCTTCTGGGGCAGAGCCCTGTGGGCACTGCTGCCCAGGAAGAGATTTAATTCCAGCTATGTGCCCAGGATGTGCTGCTGGAGCACCCAGCTCCAAGCACCTCCCATCACTGGGGATGACTTCTCACTGGGAGAGAAATCCCCCCCACCAGAGCTCCTCTACCAGGCTGGCATCACCACTGCAATGGGCAGTGCTGGCAGCAAGGCAGGGCTTTGGTAGGCCTGTGGGCAGAACTTTGGTCCTGTGGGCATGTGGCTTGGGACCAAATGTGGTGCTAGGGTCTCTTCAGCCTGGCTCTCATGCTCTGTCAGGGCAAACCCTCAGTGCCCTGCCAGTCTCCTGTGGGAAGCCCCTCCCGATGCCCTGGAAAGCCCTGGTGAAACAGGCACAGGGGCAGAGCCTGAACTGGGGCACGAGGTGACCTCATTCTCTCCTTAGCAAACCCATGACAAGGAAGGGCAATATGAGAGGTGCCAGGTGACAGCCCAACGCTCAAGCCATGGGGTGAGGTCTTGGAGCCAGCTGCCCACTGTAGGGTGTCTCTGACTCTCCTATGGGGCTAAGGGGTCCCCAAAGCTGGCATGTATGTAGCACAGCAAGGAAAGCCTCAATCCGGGCTACACCACAGCACCAACTGCCCCTTGCCAGTTACAAACTCCCGAGTGCCCCTGGAGACCTCAAATGGGGACAGCCATGCCACAGTGCCACGCTGGGGTCAAGACTCAGCCCCTGCTTTGTGCTCCAGACCCTCCATCTTACCCCGAGCACCTCCCCACCTCCCTCCATCCGGCACCAAGCCCACCCTGCCGCCAGCGCTGCGCCGGGACCCCCGCACGCCTCAGCTCGCAGGGCAGGGGACGCTCAAGGGCAGCAGTGACAGCGCGGCAGGGGCTGCGGCAACAAAACCATCCTGCCGCGCCCCCCGCACCGGCCGGGATGTGGCAACCCGGCACCGGCCACAAAGGTTCCGACACGGCCCCGGTGATGCACAGCCCGACCCCGACTGAGGAGGAGGCTACAGCCCGGGGAGGCTGGGGATGGCCCGCGGCCGCGCTGCGGGGGATGCTCGGCTCCGCTCACGGCCCGGCCGCACCCGGAGCCCCCCGCCCAGGCACGCAGCCCTGCAGTCCGCCCCGGCGGGGTCAGCTCTACCGGCCGGGGGTTGCGGAGCGCCGGTAGCGCCGCGGGGGCCCGGCCGCGCTGCAGGTGCGAGGCGGGGGCCGGGGCGGGGGACTGGAGCCGCCCCAATGCTGCGGGGCCGGGCGGCGCCGCGCTGCCCGGGTCCCCCCGTCCCTTCCTTTCCCCTTCCTTTCCCCTTCCCTCCCGCAGCGCGGCCGAGACAAAGCAGCGCCCATGGAGCGGTCCCGGGGCGCAGGGCTTTGTCTGCGGGGCCAGGCTCCGGCCGCCCGCCCGCAGCGCGCCCGCCCCGCCCGGTGCCGGTACCGGCGTCACGCCGGTGCCGCGGCCGTGCCCGTCCCCGCCCGGTACCTGCTGGCCAGGCGCGGGGCGCGGCGCGGCCTCCCTGCCCGCAGCATGGTGCTGCCCGCGGCCCCGCCGGGCCGGGCGGGAGGGGCGGCGGCGGGACCGCCCCGCGCTGCCCTCGCCTTAAAGCGGCAGCAGCCCCGGCACGGCGCGCCCCCGACCCCAGCCCGGATGCGACCGCGGTGCGGGCTCCCGGGTCCCGACCTTCCCCCACTACGGCCTTAGCCCCGCGGCCATGTCCCCAGGTCCGGTGTCCCCCCGCCCAGAACTCCGCACCCCTGGCCCCGGTGCCGCCCAGCCTCAGCCCAGCCTCCGCCCAGCCTCCCTCCTGGCCCAACCCAGAGCCCTCCAGAGCCCACAAGCCCGCCCTCATGTCGCCACAGGCAGTACCAGTGCCCCCGGAGCACTGAGACACCAGTGCCACCCGAGCCATCCCTCAGCCTGACCCCAGCATCCCCCAAACCTCCCCGAGCCCCCTCCCCGAAGGCAGCACCTCTCACTGCAGGTCCCACGAGGAGCTCGGCCCCTGCCCAGCCCAGCGGGGTGCGGGACCCCCAGGTCCCACAGCCCTGGCACCTCTCTCTGCTTCAGCCACCCGTCAGCCCTGTTCTGTCCTGGTTTCTTCCCCTCTCGCACCAGAGCCGGAGCTGCCCTGGTTCTTCGCCGGGGTGGTGGCGCTGGAGACACCTTGGGCAGCCCGGCAGCGGTGGGCAGAGGGAGTTAACTGCAGCCTTGGCAGAGCAGAGCCTGTCCCTCCGGGCCGGGAAATCGCTAATTCCTTCCCTCACGCCTTCCTCGGCAACGCCTCTTGGCTGCCTCCATCGCCCGGCTGCACGGTGCTGGCCCAGCCAGGCGAGCTGCCGCCGCACGGAGTGCCAGGCACACAGGACGCCGGTGCCCAACCATCCCCAAAGCCACCGATCACACCCTGCCCGCACCCACCGTGCCCTCGGCGGCTCTCGGCCATTGGCACCGTGCAGTCACCCCAGCAGCAGCCAGCCCTGCCCTGGCAAAGGGCCCACGTTGGTGTGTGCCAAGGGGTGCGGTGGCACAGCCCACCCAGCATCACATCCCCACAGCCCCTCCAGGCTGGCACGGCACCAGACACCATCCTCAGACACCGTCCCCTCCCTCCCCTTCTCCTGGCCAGCTGCCCTGGGGCTCTGGCTTTTGCTGGGCCCAAATGTGGAATCAGGGTGTCCAGGGTGGAAGGGGGAGCCAGCCTGGCACAGCTTGGCATGGCAGCCACCAGAAAAGGCATCTACAACCATGCCAGCACCAAGACTCTGGTGCAATAAAGGTGGAGAATTGTCACTGGCCACAGCAGCCCCACCAGCAGCAGCACTGGCACCAGCATTGGCACAGACCCCTTGTAGAGGAGACCCCAGCCCATTTCTCAGCAGCACTTTGTGGTAGAGCCAGAGGGTTCAAAGTCTCCCTGCTTCACCCATCTCACACCAGCACTGACACCCACCCATGCTCCACACAGACCCACCAGCACCAGCCAGGGCTCCCAGCACTGAGACATCACCAGGCTGGTGCTGCCAAATCCCCAACACCTGCCTGAAGCCCACCCTAGACTGAAGTGAGCCCCTCGTGGTCTGTCCTTGCCCTTTCCTCCTGCTCTGTTGTGGTCACTGCAGGATATGAGGCTTGCACCAGGTCCCGGTCACCCCACATCTGAGGGTGGCTGACACCAAGGGAGCTCTGTGGATGTGCCACTGGCATCCCCCCTCACAGCCACACCAGTGAGGAGAGCGTGGGCACAGGCAGGGCCTTTCCCTCTTCCCTTCCTCCCCTCTTCCTCCAGTTAATGGGGCAGAAAAAACAATTAGCTTCATAAATCACGACCGGAGGGGTTGGAGACTCCCTGTGGGTGTGGGCAGGAGTGGCTCTGCTTCCCCCCTCACATCCCCCTCAGGGCATCATGACACCCAGAACCCAGCCCAGACTATCTTAGGAGCCCCCATCCCCCCCTGCACGCCCCCTGCTCCTTTAGCAGACCCAAGCAGTGCTCCTGCAGAACTCCCCAGACTCACTCAGAACCCCAGCAATTCCTCTAAGCTCACCGTAGGTCCCCCCTAAACCTCTGTGTGCCCTCCAGGATCCTCCCAACACCCCAGACAGTGCCAGCCCATGCCAGGGCCAGACTGCCCTGACCCCCTGGGCTTCCTGATCACAATCCAGGTCCCAGATCTGGCACCCTCACCAAAGCTGCACTTAGAGGAACAAGGGCAGCAGAGACCTTGCAGATGGGGAAATTGAGGCAGGGAAGGGGGAGTCTGACTCACTCAAGCTCAGCCAGAAGAGGATCAGCATCACATCCCAGCAGCTGGTCTAGTCCCCTGGCCTCCAGGCAGCACAGCCTCTGGTTCCTGGCCCCCAGGTCCCCCAAGGTGTGGGGAGCTCCCCTCACGGGCACACAGGGCACGTGTGGCCCCTGCCAGGGCAGACCTGTGGCCAGGCCGTGCCTCTGCTCCAGCTCCGTGCAGTGTGAGCTGGGTCTGATCTCCCCGAGGCAGGGAGGCCGAGGCTGTGGGGGTGTCAGCCAGCACCACCCACCCCTGAAGCCCAAGCACAGGCCTGGCAGCCATGCCAGCAGGGCTGTGAGCTCAGCCAGATTCCCTGCAGGGGGTCAGTGCGGGGTCACCCCTCCTCTGAGCCTCCCCCCCAGGTACTGGAAACCCCAGAGGAAGCTGTCCTTGAGTGGGGATCCCCAGCTGCTCTGGGAGGTGACACACGAAGTCTCATTCAGGGCCACCGTGACAGCTCCAGTGTGCCAGCTGCAGTGCGCCAGCTCTGCCGTGGCAGCTCCGCCGTGGCAGCTCCACAGGCTGCAGCAGCTGTGTGCAGGGGCCGGAGTCCCAGGGCAGCGCTGGGGTGGGTGGGGGCCGCTGTGACTCAGCCCTGCTTGCGAAACTCCTCTCTCCTCACGTCTGGACAAGCTGGTGGCCTCGGACACCGCTGCCAGCAGCGGCCAGGGCCCTTCACAGGTGCCAGGGTGGCACCTGGCAAGCAGCAAAGCCAGGGTTTAAGCTCCCTGCATAGCAAATAGGAGGGCAGTCAGGTTTGGGGGGGCAGATCCCCCCCCCAGGCAGCTCTCCCCCGGGGCATGGGGGCATGTGAGGTCTAGTTCTGGGCTCGGCTCTGCTCCACGTCCACACCCAGCCCCATCCAGGAGCTTCCCAAGCCATGGGCGTGCGCTGACCCCTGGGTGCCCTGCACCCCCTGAGCCCTGGAACCCCTCCCCACAACACCCTCAGTGTGCCTGCTCCAGGGGTTCGGGGTCTGCGTTGGGCACCTTAAGTCAAACCCCAAAACCGGGAGCCAGCTGCAACAGGCTTAGAGGAAGGACACAATGGTGGTGGTGACCAGGGGGGTTCTGGGGCCCCTTGCTGAGCCTGTCCCCAGTTCCCAGCTGGAGGCAGGGAACCTATCCCCCCCCATTCCCAGCTGGAGCGAGGGAGCCTGGCCCCCATTCCCAGATGGAGTGAGGGAGCCTGGCCCCCCCGTTCCCAGCTGGAGGCAGGGAGCCTGGCTCCCCCCATTCCCAGCTGGAGGGAAGGAGCCTGTCCCCCCCCATTCCCAGCTGGAGGCAGGGAGCCTATCCCTCCCCCATTCCCGGCTGGAGGGAAGGAGCCTGTCCCCCCCCATTCCCAGCTGGAGGGAAGGAGCCTGTCCCCCCCCATTCCCGGCTGGAGGCAGGGAGCCTGTCCCCCCCATTCCCAGATGGAGGCAGGGAGCCTATCCCCCTCCATTCCCGGCTGGAGGCAGGGAGCCTGTCCCCCCCATTCCCGGCTGGAGGCAGGGAGCCTGCCCCCCCCATTCCCGGCTGGAGGCAGGGAGCCTCCCCCCCCCATTCCCAGCTGGAGGCAGGAGCCTATCCCCCATTCCCAGCTGGAGGCAGGAGCCTAGCCCCCCCATTCCCGGCTGGAGGCAGGGAGCCTGTCCCCCCCATTCCCGGCTGGAGGGAAGGAGCCTGTCCCCCCCCATTCCCAGCTGGAGGCAGGGCCTATCCCCCATTCCCAGCTGGAGGCAGGAGCCTGCCCCCCATTCCCGGCTGGAGGCAGGAGCCTGTCCCCCATTCCCAGCTGGAGGCAGGAGCCTATCCCCCATTCCCAGCTGGAGGCAGGGAGCCTGCCCCCCCCATTCCCGGCTGGAGGCAGGGAGCCTGTCCCCCCCATTCCCGGCTGGAGGGAAGGAGCCTGTCCCCCATTCCCGGCTGGAGGCAGGAGCCTGTCCCCCATTCCCGGCTGGAGGAAGGAGCCTGTCCCCCATTCCCGGCTGGAGGCAGGAGCCTGTCCCCCATTCCCGGCTGGAGGCAGGGAGCCTGTCCCCCCCATTCCCAGATGGAGGCAGGGAGCCTGTCCCCCATTCCCAGATGGAGGCAGGAGCCTGCCCCCATTCCCGGCTGGAGGCAGGAGCCTGCCCCCATTCCCGGCTGGAGGCAGGAGCCTGTCCCCCATTCCCAGATGGAGGCAGGGAGCCTATCCCCCTCCATTCCCGGCTGGAGGCAGGGAGCCTGCCCCCCCCATTCCCAGATGGAGGCAGGGAGTCTGGCCCCCCCATTCCCAGATGGAGACAGGGAGCCTATCCCCCCCCGTTCCCGGCTGGAGGCAGGGAGCCTGTCCCCCCCGTTCCCGGCTGGAGGGAGAGACCCCCTGAGCCCCGGCACAGCAAATGTTTATCCATCGCCACTGCCCCAGCTGCTCCCCAGCACCCCCGGCCAGCCAGGCTGGGGCCCTGCACACACGCTGGGCCACGTGCAGGGCCACGGCCGTGCCCCACGGGATGTCCCCAGCAAGAAATGACTTCATGTGCTCGCTGGGATGGTGCTGAGGGGTCAGGCCGGACCGGCCAAAGCCGAGCGAAGGGCGTCCGAGGGAAGGGAGCAGAGCGCCAGAGCCAATCCCGCTCGGAGCAGGAGAGGAGGGAGGCTGCCCCCCTGCTGCTCCCGGGGAGCTGAGCCAAACATCTGCTCCGGCCTGCCCCAGCGCAAGGAGCTGCGAGGAAGCCGGAGCCAGGCCAGCCGGAGCCGGGCCAGCCGGAGCGCGGCGGGTGCCAGCTCCAGAGCAGCCCTCCCAGGGGGTGCTGCCAGCAGCCACAGCCCCTCCAGAGATGACCACAGGCTCTGCAGCACCCAGCTGCCAGCAGCACCCATCGTGGTGCCGTGGGACGGGTGCCCAGGCTGCGTGAGCTGGACACACATGCCAATCCCTGTGCCACGCCACATCCCACAGTCCCAGTGCTGCCACGGCTCCGTGTCACGCCCAGGAGCACAGTCAGGACAGTCCCCAGCCCACAGGGGTTCTGCACTGGGAGGCAAAACAACACCCAAAAGGACACCTCCAAACCACAGCAGCCCCAGGGGTGCACAAAGAGACTTCCCCAGAACACTGAAAGCCCCCAGGGGATGTGCACAGCCTTGGGAGGCTCAGGGCAATACCTGCACAGCCCAGCCCCTGCAGCACTCATGGATCACCAGGGAGCAGCAGCAGCACTCCCACAGCCTCTGCAGTGAGAAGGAGCTGAGTCAGCAGCCAGCCCCCCTCACTGCCTCCCTGCTCTCCTGGCCCTGTACTTGCAGATGGCAGGATTGGGCTCCACAGCACCCATGCTGTGCCAGACGGGCAGAATGAGTCCAGCCTGGGCATCCCCATGGAATTCTGCCCCCGTGGGGTATTTGAGCAGCTCCAAGGATGAAGCCAGCTTAGCCCAGTTTGTCCCTGGGGACCTGCCTTGGTGAGCTGCTCATCCCACAAACACCATCTAAGGGTGCATGGCTGAGCTGAGATTTCATGTCCTCACAGCTCACCTTGTGTACCAGAGCCAGGGAGAGAGGCTCTTCCTCCTCCTCCTCTGTACCCCACAAAGAACAGCTCTGCCCTGACCCACTCGCAGCTGGCTGACATGCACAAGGCCACAGAGCAGGTCCCTCCCACCACCACTCAGCGTCCCCCACCGCATGAGGTACACCACAAGGAGGTGTTTGGACCCTGCTGAGCCCCTGCACTGAGTGCTGTGGCCTGACAGAGCCCCCTGGGGACATTCAGAGTCCCAGCACCCTCCCAGCAGCATCACCAGTTGTGGGGAAGCAGCTGGGGAGCAGGGCAGACCCCAGGGGTCTGGCAAAAGCAGCGTGGTGGAAAGGGCAACACCAAGCAGAGTGTGCTGCAAGCCCAAGGGATGTGGCAGGGCAAGGCAGGGACAAGATGCCACTTGTCACACCCTCAGCCCAGGATCCTGTCCTGCATGGGAGAGTAGAAACCCCACGGCCCCAGCACCCCCAAGCACAGCACCCAGCTGGCTCCTCAGCACCTCCCAGATGGCCTCAGGGAGCACCCAGGGGTGCCACATGCTCACTGCTCCTGCGCCAGCACCCAGGACCCACCAGAGCTGCTCACATCAGGTCCCTGAGCACAGGGGGCACAGATCAGCCTGCAGCTGCACTGCAGGAACAGCAGTGGGGAAGGTGGCACTGCTCAGACATGCAGGATGCGGCCCGGAGGAAAGCAGGCAAAGCCCAGCTGGAGCATTCTGCTCGGCTGCTCCCCACCTGCCCTGCACTGAGTCAGGCACAGGTCTGCACAGGAAGCACTCGCACTGCAGCACCACGGCCCCAGCACCACGGCCCCAGCACCACACGACACAACCCCAGCACCACAGCCCCAGCACCACACAACACAACCCCAGCACCACAGCCCCAGCTGACACCACAACCCCAGCACCACGGCCCCAGAACCACGGCCCCAGCTGACACCACAACCCCAGCACCACGGCCCCAGCACCACGGCCCCAGCACCACACGCCACAACCCCAGCACCACAACCCCAGCACCACACGCCACAACCCCAGCACCACGGCCGCAGCACCACGGCCCCAGCTAGCACCACGGCCCCAGCTAGCACCACGGCCCCAGCTGACACCACGGCCCCAGCTGACACCACAGCCCCAGCACCACGGCCCCAGCTAGCACCACGGCCCCAGCTAGCACCACGGCCCCAGCTAGCACCACGGCCCCAGCTAGCACCACGGCCCCAGCTAGCACCACGGCCCCAGCACCACGGCCCCAGCTGACACCACAACCCCAGCACCACTGCCCCAGCTAGCACCACGGCCCCAGCTGACACCACAGCCCCAGCACCACGGCCCCAGCTAGCACCACGGCCCCAGCACCACGGCCCCAGCACCACACAACACAACCCCAGCACCACGGCCCCAGCACCACGGCCCCAGCACCACGGCCCCAGCTAGCACCACGGCCCCAGCACCACGGCCCCAGCTGACACCACAACCCCAGCACCATGGCCACAGCACCACAGCCCCAGCACCACACGACACAACCCCAGCACCACGGCCCCAGCACCACGGCCCCAGCTGACACCACAACCCCAGCACCATGGCCACAGCACCACGGCCCCAGCACCACACGCCACAAGCCCAGCACCACACGCCACAAGCCCAGCACCACACGCCACAAGCCCAGCACCACGGCCCCAGCACCATGGCCCCAGCTGACACCACAACCCCAGCACCACGGCCCCAGCTAGCACCACGGCCCCAGCACCACACACCACAACCCCAGCACCACGACCCCACCAAACACCACGGCCCCAGCACCACATGACACAACCCCAGCACCATGGCTGCAGCACCACAGCCGCAGCTGACACCACAACCCCAGCACCATGGCCCCACCAAACACCACGGCCCCAGCACCAGACAACACAACCCCAGCACCACAGCCGCAGCTGACACCACGACCCCAGCACCACGGCCCCAGATAGCACCACGGCCCCAGCACCACGGCCCCACCGAACACCATGGCCCCAGCACCATGGCCTCAGCTGACACCACAACCCCAGCACCACAGCCCCACCGAACACCACGGCCCCAGCACCATGGCCCCAGCACCACGACCCCACCAAACACCACGGCCCCAGCACCACACAACACAACCCCAGCACCACAGCCGCAGCTGACACCACGACCCCAGCACCACGGCCCCAGATAGCACCACAGCCCCAGCACCACGACCCCACCGAACACCATGGCCCCAGCACCACGGCCCCAGCTGACACCATAGAATTGTTTTGGTTGGAAAAGACCTCTAAGATCATGGAGTCCAACTGTCAACCTCATGGCCACTATGGCCATTAAACCATGTGCCCAGATGCCATGTCCACACATTTCTCAATCCCCTCCAGAGACACTGACTCCACCACTTCCCTAAGCAGCCTCTTCCAATGCCTGATGACTTTTTCAGTGAAGAAATTGTTTCTGATATCAAGATAAACCTCCCCTGGCACAATTTCAGGCCATTTCCTCTTGTTTTATCAACTGATACCAACCTCCATCTCACTGCAACTACCTTTCAGGGAGATGTAGAGAGCAAAGACGTCATCAGCATCCTCTGATCCAGAATAAACAATCCAAGTTCCCTCATAAGACTTGTTCTTGGACCCTTCACCAGCTTTCTTGCTCTTCTCTGGACATGCTCCAGCATGTCATCCTGGTTAAGGATAGTATCATCAGTCAGGGTTGGAAGGGACCACAAGGATCATCTAGTTCCAACCCCCCTGCCATAGCAGGGACACCCCACACTACATCAGCCTGGCCAGAGCCTCAGCTAGCCTGGCCTTAAACACCTCCAGGGACAGGGCCCCAACCACCTCCCTGGACAACTCATTCCAGGGCTTCACCACTCTCATGGGGAAGAACTTCCTCCTCACATCCAGCCTGAACCCCACCACAACCCCAACACCATGGCCCCAGCACCACAGCCCCAGCACAGACCACAACCCCAGCACCATGGCCCCAGCACCACAGCCCCAGCACAGACCACAACCCCAGCACCATGGCCCCAGCACCATGGCCCCAGCTGACACCACAACCCCAGCACCATGGCCACAGCACCACGGCCCCAGCTGACACCACAACCCCAGCACCATGGCCACAGCACCACGGCCCCAGCACCACGGCCCCAGCTGACACCACAACCCCAGCACCACGGCCCCAGCTGACACCACAACCCCAGCACCATGGCCACAGCACCACGGCCCCAGCACCACGGCCCCAGCTGACACCACAACCCCAGCACCATGGCCCCAGCACCACAGCCCCAGCTGACACCACAACCCCAGCACCACAGCCCCAGCACAGACCACAACCCCAGCACCACAGTCCCACCTAACACCATGACCCCAGCACCATAGCCCCAGCACCATGGCCCCAGCACAGACCACAACCCCAGCACCACAGCTCCACCTAACACCATGACCCCAGCACCATGGCCCCAGCATCATGCTGTGGCCATACAGCCACAGCGGTCCTCTGGCAGTGGGTGCACACATGCTGGAGACACCCCCAGTGGGGTGCCCTTGATGGGTGACCTCCAGTGCCCAGAAAACATCCCCAGCCAGGCCAGGGGGTGGGAAAGCATCACTGGGAGCACTGCACCCTTCCAGGGACTGTGGGCAGCAAGCTGAGCAGCAGCAGGTGGGAACCTGAGCCTAGAGCTGCCAAAGAACTTTCAGTGCCAGGGAAACAACCCAGGGGTTGGTGCTGTCCCTGCCTGTACCCTGCCCAGTCCCTAAGGACAGGCAGGGGAGCAGCAGAGCAGCACCACCCCAGTGAACGCTGCCAGGTTAAGCAGAGCTCACTCCCCATGCCAGGCTGCTCACACACCATGGTGCCAGCAGTGGCATGGGCACATTCCAGCCAGGCTGCTTCCAGCTGAGGGCTGCCCTCCTGCAGAGCACAAGGAGGATACAGTGACACGAGGAACAAAAGAAGGGTCTCACTGCTGAACAAGGAGGGCAAATCCAGAGCCCTCCAGACCCCAAAACCAGCAGCAGGCTGCTGATGGAGTGGAGCTGCAAGTGCCAGCCCGGCAGCCACAGGCAAGCAGGCACCGGTGGGCAAAGAGCAAAGAGCCAGGACGGCTGATACAGAAACACTGCCGGGGGCTGGGCTGGCCCCAGCCGATCCCCACTCTCACCGCCAGACCTCTCTCTGAGCTGGACCCCAGCACCCCACTGGCTGCTCGTCTGGGCTCACCCCAACCACCATCCTGCCAAACTCACCCAACCCCCCCCACGGCCGGAGCCCACACCCCAGCCATGCCTCACCTACCTTGGCCCTCTCTCCTCCCAGGCTGCCTGCCCGGCCAGCCACGGGGGCGCCGGGTCCCACCCCACGGCCCCGCGGCGCTGCGAGGGGGCTGTGCCACCGCGTCCTGGGCACCACCTCTGCCGGGGGGCTGTGCCACCGCGTCCTGGGCACCACCTCTGGCAGGGGGGCTGTGCCACCGCGTCCTGGGCACCACCTCTGCCGGGGGGCTGTGCCACCGCGTCCTGGGCACCACCTCTGCCGGGGGGCTGTGCCACCGCGTCCTGGGCACCACCTCTGCCGGGGGGCTGTGCCACCGCGTCCCTCGAGCTGCCTCTGATCTACTGTCCGGGCAGGCTGGCTGTGCGCCGGCGCAGGCAGCGAGGTGCTGCCCCGCGGCCGGGCTGGGGCCGATGGTCGCAGCTGCAGCACATCCCGCCCGGTGCATTAGCGGCACCGGGAGACAGCCTGCGGCGCTGCTGCCTTTCTAGGTCAGAGCCAGCGAGGAGGCTGCGTGAGGGGCTGTGAGGAGTGAGGGGATGTGATGGGTGAGGGGCTGTGAGGGGATGTGATGGGTGAAGGGCTGTGAGGGGATGTGATGGGTGAGGGGCTGTGATGGGTGAGGGGCTGTGAGAGGATGTGATGGGTGAGGGGCTGTGATGGGTGAGGGGCTGTGAGAGGACGTGATGGGTGAGGGGCTGTGATGGGTGAGGGGCTGTGAGGGGCTGTGATGGGTGAGGGGATGTGATGGGTGAGGGGCTGTGAGGGGCTGTGATGGGTGAGTGCTCCTGGCTGGCAGGGCAGCTCCTTGCCCTGGCTGGCTCTGGGGAGGAGGGGATGCCCCTGCTCCCTTACCCTGATTCTGCACCCAGTGCCCACACTCCTGGACAGAGCATCCTGGGGTCCACCAGCACCCAGACAGGGACATCCTTTGGGACTCTGCCATGCTGCCTGCTCTAGGGGACCCCACCTGAGTCCTGCTGTGGGACCATGAAGGAAGAAGCTGTGACTAAGCCACTGCATGGCCTCATCCAGCAGCATTCCAGAGACATGCCCCTGCTGCTGTGCTGCCCCAGCTGCCATCCTGCACCCATCTCTGGGGAGCAACACCCAGCAGAGAGCACCCAGCATGTCTCTGGCAGAGATTGGGCAGTTCCCTCGGGTCACATCCAGGGCATCATGCTCTGCACAGGAGCAGGGAGTGGGGCATCCAGCCCTGGCACTTGCTGGCCCAGCTCACTGTGGCACTGAAAGCCTCACCCACACTGGGGAACTGTGGTGCTGCCAGGGCCTCATGGGAGCCTCAGCCAGGCAGGGCTCCATCCCCAAAGCCTGGCCCTTCCCAGGAGAAGCGAGCCCTGCCTGGGGCACGGACAGTGTGAGCCCAGAGGTGCCAGCAGGGCTGACCCTGCCCACACTCTGCCTGCTCTGGCTGGTGGACAGGAGGTGCTGCTCTGGTTCACCCCTCCCAGCGCTGCCTCCAAGGACACCTCAAGGTTATCCTCCTGCACCAGCAGCTGCAAGATGAGGCTAGGAGTGAGACTGGGAGCAGTGCAGCCTTCACACCCACAGCCAGACCCCCACTGCTGTCCCGGCCTTCCAGGGCAGCCCTTAGCCACCCCACTGCCCACCACACCCTGCAGTCCAGCAGCCAGTGGCAGGTGGGGCCATGCCATGCCACCTTTGGCAGCCAAGCCATGGATTGTGGTCCCCAAGAGGGGTCCACATTGAGCCAGCACAAGGCACTCCTGTCCACATGCACAGGGCAGCCCCCCACGGTCACCCCACGTGCCCATGGGGAGGCCAGGTCTGAGGTCCCCAGTGCCATGGACACTTTCACCCCCACACCAGAGCATTGCAGGGGCAGAGCCCAGCACGGGCAGCCCCAAGTGTGTCCCCTCCAGCTGTGACCTGCTTCCAGGCCACATGTGGGTAGCACTGGCCCCCAGCTGGGTGTGAAGCCATGAGCTGTGCTCTGTCCTGCAACCAGCTGACGTGACTGTGGCCACCCCAGGAGGGCCAGAGCAGCACTGTCAGGAGGCCAAATTCCTCCTCCTGCTCTGGGACAACTCAAATGCTGCAGTTATTTATTTTCTCCTGTGCTGAAACAGGAAACCTCCAACATGCTGGGAGCCTGGACCCCGGCCAGGGCCGGGGGAACCTCCACAGCTCAGCGGGAGCCAGATGCGTCTGCAAGGAGAACGCAAGCCCTGGGCCTGCTGCGCTCTGCCCACCTGGCAGGAGGTGGCCCTGGCCCTGAGAGTGGAGGGACAGAGGCAAATGGGGGTCCCAGAAACAGGGGACCCCACTCAGCAGCACACCCTGCTCTACCATGGTCATACCCACAGCCAGTGACACCTCGGTCCTTGATCCTAGCTGGGCTGCTGAGATCTGACCCAGTCTGTCCCCCCCCAGGCCACCAGGACTCCTGGGTGGGCACAGGACATCCCTTCAGTTCCAGGGTCAAAGGCAGCAGCCCACACCCACTGGTGTCAACTGGGAGAGCACTTCTGAAAGCAGCAGTGCTCACCCCAGCAGGGCTGGGGGCTCCTGCTGCCACACAGCACTCGCTGTTCCCAGCCCCCAGCTCTGGGGACACTCAGATCAAGCTGGACACTTCCTGCACCATGCCAGCAGCATGCCCCACCTCAGGGGGTCATCAGCCCTGAGCAGCCCCAGCTGGCTCAGCAGCACCAGCACTGAGAGGGCCACACTGCCTTGCTGGTGGGAAAGCATCTCCTGGGATGCAGGGACACAATCCACCACCCCCAGCCAGCCTGGCTGTGACCTCTGTGCTCCTCCATCCCTGCTGTGCCTGATGCCCCTCAACCCACAGCCCAGAGAGGAGCTGGGGATACCCTCAGGAGATCCCCAGCCTGTTGCAGCCACTGTTCAGAGGGCAGCTGCTGGATGCATGCAGGACTCCTCAGCTGACCAATTGCACACCACAAAGAACAACCCAGCCCCATTCCATGGGTGCCAAGAACAACAGCCTCACCCTGCCACCTTTGGATTGGAACATGCTGCAGGAGCCACCTCCTGGACCTGCTGGCACCTCTCACTGGGAAAAGATTTTAGCTTATAACTGTGGTTAAGGGACTGGTAACAGAGAGCATAAAGCCAGCCCCCCTGAGCAGGAGCTACTCTCTCCCACTCCTGGGTTAGGGACTTGGGTAGGAATGGCTTCAGTTAGGGCTGCTGGGGACTTCTGCTCCTGTCAGTTAGCTACTTCTGGCCAGGGCTTCGGTGCAGAGATGCTGCTGGGGATGGGCTCAGGACTGCTGAGCAGTCCTTTGCTGCTTCCTCTGTTAAGGGCTTCTGGCACTCCTGCTCTAAGTGGGGCTCTGAGACCCTGCAGTGCTGGGGATTCTACAAGGCCTGGAGAAGAGGAGGCTCAGGGGTGACCTCATTGCCCTCTACAACTATCTGCAGGGAGGTTGGAGCCAGGTGGGGGTTGGGCTCTTCTCCCAGGCACCCAGCACCAGAACAAGAGGACACAGTCTCAAGCTGTGCCAGGGGAGGTTCAGGCTGGAGGTTAGGAGGAAGTTCTTCACTGAGAGAGTCGTTTGCCATTGGGATGTGCTGCCCAGGGAGGTGGTGGAGTCCCCATCCCTGGAGGGGTTCAAGAGGGGATTGGATGTGGCCCTTGGTGCCATGGTCTAGTCATGGGGTCTGTGGTGATAGGTTGGACTCGATGATCCTCGAGGTCTCTTCCAACCTTAGTTACACTGTGAGACTGTGAAGGCAGCAGCAAAGGACTTCTGGGAGGACTTCTGAGACCCTCTGCCCTCTGCATCCTGGAGTCTCACTGCTCTGCGGCAGCAGGGCTGGCACCTGCCTCCCTCACCCACTGCAGCCCGGACCGGGGGAAAGCGCAGCAGCAGCGGCCCAGGCAGGAGCCCTGGCCCAGGCACTTACCCCGTGGTGATGTCCTCGTCCTCAGTCAGGGTCTTGCCCATCAGGTCGCTGTCGCTCATGTACCCTGACTTCAGCTCCACGTCGTCCGAGTCCAGCGCCTCCACCAGCTCCAGGCGGGAGATGTGGCTCAGCTTGCTGGGGCTGCGCATGGGCATGGTGTGGGAGTAGTGCGCCCGCTCGCCGTGCGCGTACCAGCCGGGGGTGCCCTCGGGGCGGCAGGTGCCCCCCAGCGAGGGCGCGTCGCCCGCCTGCAGCCGGGGGCTGGCCTGGCCGTAGCGCCAGGAGAGCGGCGAGGAGCGGTTGGACAGGCTGGAGACGCTGCGGGCGTTGGCCTCGTCGCTGTCGTAGCAGGGCATCTCCAGGGAGCTGCGGGCACAGCGGCACAGGGGGTCAGGGCACAGCGGCACAGGGGGGCAGGGCACAGCGGCACAGGGGGGCAGGGCACAGCAGGCACAGGGGGTCAGGGCACAGCGGCACAGGGGGGCAGGGTACAGCGGCACAGGGGGCAGGGCACAGCGGCACAGGGGGCAGGGCACAGCAGGCACACGGGGTCAGGGCACAGCGGCACAGGGGTCAGGGCACAGCAGGCACAGGGGGCAGGGCACAGCGGCACAGGGGGCAGGGCACAGCAGGCACAGGGGTCAGGGCACAGCGGCACAGGGGGCAGGGTACAGCGGCACAGGGGGCAGGGCACAGCGGCACAGGGGGCAGGGCACAGCAGGCACACGGGGTCAGGGCACAGCGGCACAGGGGGCAGGGCACGCAGGCACACGGGGTCAGGGGGGCACGGGGGCAGGGTACAGCGGCACAGGGGGTCAGGGCACAGCGGCACAGGGGGGGGCACAGTGGCACAGGGGGCAGGGCACAGCAGGCACAGGGGGTCAGGGCACAGCGGCACAGGGGGTCAGGGCACAGCAGGCACAGGGGGTCAGGGCACAGCGGCACAGGGGGTCAGGGCACAGCGGCACAGGGGGGCAGGGTACACTGGCACAGGGGGGCAGGGTACAGCAGGCACGGGGGGTCAGGGCACAGCGGACACAGGGGGGCAGGGTACAGCGGCACAGGGGGGCAGGGCAGGGTGCTGTGGGCACAGGGGGTCAGGGCACAGGGCACAGGGGGTCAAGGCAGGGCACTGCGGGCACAGGGGGTCAGGGCAGGGCGCTGCAGGCACAGGGGGTTAGAGCAGGGCACAGCAGGCACAGGGGGCAGGGCAGGGCACAGGGGGTTAGGGCAGGGCACAGCAGGCACAGGAGGGCAGGGCAGGGCGCTGCAGGCTGCAGGGGACTGCAAAAGCTCCGTTTTGAGGCAAGGCCAGAGGCTCCCAGGAGCATGGGTGAAGGGACACTCTCTGTCCTGGATGCCCTCCAGCTCAGCTGGCATGGGATGGTGCCCCATGTGAGGTACCAGCACAGCATCCCCTGCCCCAGGACCCACTGGGACATCCTCCATTGGTGTCTGGTGGTGCCAATTCTCCCCAGGGTCTGGGATGCAATCAGAAGCTCTGTGCTTCCCTAGGGCCCCACCACCCCACAGGGGTTATGCTCCCCACAGGGCCCCAACCACCCACCCCAGAGCAGGGGCTGGGGTGCCAGCAGGGCTGGTGGCAAACATGCTGTGGGAGAGGGGTCAGCACCTCTCTGGAGACCAGCCCACCCCCAACCTGAGTTGTGCTGAACCCCACTAACAGGCATCCCTTAGTGGAAAGCCCAGAAGTGCTCCCCCATGGCCCAGCTGCTCCCCCTCAGCCATTTCACCTCCATCATTTCAAGGCTGCACCCCAGAATCACTCTGGGCCCAGGACAGGACAAACTGGAGTGGTGACAGGGGACAGGTGATCAGGTGACTGCCTGGTGGCTGTGGGGCAGGCTGTGGATGTGGTCTGCCTGGGCTGCAGCAAGGCCTTTGCCACCATCCCCCACAGCCAACCCCTGGCCAAGCTGTCAGCCCCTGGCTGGGACAGCAGCTCTCTGAGCTGGGTGAGGAACTGGCTGGAGGCTGAGCCCAGAGAGTGGTGGTGAATGGTGCCACAGCCAGCTGGCAGCCAGGCACCAGTGCTGTGCCCCAGGGAGCAGTGCTGGGCCCTGTGCTCTTTAACATCTTCAGTGATGATCTGGAGGAGGGGATGGAGTCAGTCAGCAGCAAGTTTGCAGATGACACCAAGTTAGGAGCAGAGGTTGATCTGCTGGAGGGCAGAAGGGCTCTGCAGAGGGACCTTGCCAGGCTGCACAGCTGGGCAGAGGCCAACAGGATGGCATTCAACAAGTCCCAGTGCCAGGGGCTGCACTTTGGCCACAGCAACCCCAGGCAGAGCTCCAGGCTGGGGGCAGAGTGGCTGAGAGCTGCCAAACAGAGAGGGACCTGAGGGTGCTGATTGACAGCTGCCTGAACAGGAGCCAGCAGTGTGCCCAGGGGGCCAAGAAGGCCAAGGGCATTCTGGCCTGCAGCAGGAAGAGTGTGGCCAGCAGGAGCAGGGAAGTCCTTGTGCCCCTGGACTCTGCATTGGTTAGGCCACACCTGGAGTCCTGTGTCCAGTTCTGGGCCCCTCAGGTCAGGAAGGAGATTGAGAGACTTGAAGGTGTCCAGAGAAGGGCAAGAAAGCTGGGGAGGGGTCTGGAGCACAGCCCTGGGAGGAGAGGCTGAGGGAGCTGGGGTTGCTTAGCCTGCAGAAGAGGAGGCTCAGGGGAGACCTTCTTGCTCTCTGCAACTCCCTGCAGGGAGGTTGGAGCCAGGTGGGGGTTGGGCTCTTCTCCCAGGCACCCAGCACCAGAACAAGAGGACACAGTCTCAAGCTGCGCCAGGGGAGGTTTAGACTGGAGGTGAGGAGAAAATTCTTCACTGAGCGAGTCATTTGTCATTGGGATGTGCTGCCCAGGGAGGTGGTGGAGTCCCCATCCCTGGAGGGGTTCTGGAGGGGACTGGATGTGGCACTTGGTGCCATGGTCTGGTCATGGGGTCTCTGTTGATAGGTTGGACTCAATGATCCTCGAGGTCGTTTCCAACCTTAGTTATACTGTGAGACTGTGATACATGCTGGGGTGCAGAAGCTGTGAGAGAAAGGATGCTGAGGGCTTAACCAGGTAACAGGTCCCGGAATCAGCATCCCACATCAAACCCCTGCAGAGTGAACCTCCACATCTGGGCAGGAGGGGACACCCCAAGATAGGGCTGCCCAGCCCCATGAAGTTGCATCCAGTTCTGGAGCCCCTAATACAGGAAAGATCTGGAGGGACTGGAAGGTGTCCAGAGAAGGGCCAGGAGGAGGAGCAGAGGGCTGGAGCTGCTCTGCTGTGAGGACAGACTGAGAGAGTTGGGGTTGTGCAGGCTGCAGAGCAGAAGGCTCCCAGGAGACCTCCTGGTGGCCTTCCAGGATCTGCAGAGGGCTCCAGGAAAGCTGGGGAGGGACTGTTTAAGGTCTCAGGGAGGGATAGGACTGGGGGGGATGGAGCACAACTAAAAGTAGGCAGATTCAGATTGGATGTCAGGAAGTTGTTGGCCAGGAGGGTGGTGAGAGCCTGGCACAGGCTGCCCAGGGAGGTGGTGGAAGCCTCCTGCCTGGAGGTGTTTGCAGCCAGGCTGGAGGTGGCTGTGAGCAAGCTGCTGTGGTGTGAGGTGTCCCTGCCCATGGCAAGGGGTTGGGACTGGCTGAGCCTTGAGGTCCCACAAGTGTGCAGCTCTCCGGCCAGCCCAGAGCCCATGGATGCGTCCCCAGCGGGGATGCAAGTCCAGCTCCTCCCCACACCTCTCAGGATGTATTCTGGGCAAATAGCAGCTGGGGAGTGATGATGCTGAGACTAAATTTAGACACCAAAAATGATTACTTCTTGGAACAGCTACTTGGGAACCCACAGCCCTGGACTTGGCTCCAAGCGTTCACTCCCCGGCCTGGAACCAGCAGAGCAGCAAAAGCCAACCCCCGGCTGCGGTGCTGCATTCAAAACAGGGAACAACATACAAAAACTGAGGAAGTTTGGTAAAGCAGAACTCAAAGGGGCAGCTCAAAGGGTTCAGTTTCAGTCAGCAGCTCAAAGGGTTCAGTTTCAGTCAGCAGCACAAAGGCTGCTTGAGGATGTTCTGCCGGCGGCTCGGAGCAGATGCAGACCACGTCCCCAAAAGCAAAGCACCCAAGGAAGCTCGGTGCAGAGGCTGCCAGGAGTGCAGGGACAAAGCCCCGTCCCAGGGAGGAAACAGCAAAGGTTGAGCCCCCAGCTGCTGGATGTGAAGAATGCAGCGTGGGGAGCAAGAGAAACCTGAGGAGGGAATAAAGGGCGAGCCCAAAGCGGCCGCAAGGACGGCGGCGATGCGAGGCTCACGCAGAGGACCGCAGATGACATCGGCGGCAGAGACGCCGGCAGGAAACCTTCCCCAGAGCAGCACTCGCGGCTCCCTGAGCAATTAGAGCACTGCAGGGAAGGGCTGACACAGCTCTGGGAAAGGAAAATCCAGCTCACAGCTGCCGAGGAGCTCCCAGAGGGATGTAGGGAGCTGCCCAGGCTGCCAGAAGGTGGTGGACGAGAGCCCTCAGCACGGGCGGAGGAAGGCAGCAAACAAACTCAGCTGCCATGGGCTGAGGGAAGCTCCTCGCGTGTCAAAGAGCCTCCTGAGGGACTGAGCTCGGGGGTCAGTCGCCTTTCTCTGTGGCAGGGATCTGGCTGAGGCCTCCACCATGGGAAGTACTCATAACTCATCAAGAAAAGGAAGTGAGAGCCAAGAGTCAACCCCCAGCAGCAACACTAATTTAATCAGCCTTAATATCCCTGCCCTACTTCCCTGAGAGCAGGGCTGGCAGAGGATCTGCCAAGGAGCTGAGTGCTGGGGCGAGAAGGCAGGGGGGGAAGTGTGACACAGATGAACACAGAGCCAGCAGAACACAAAGCAGCTCTGCTGGAGCTGGGAACCAGCTCCTGTGTCCAGCCAAGGGATCAGAGCTGTAACAGCCAATTCCAGGAAATGGGCAGCTCAGGGATGGTGCTGCAGCCCCCTGCCACTCCCCCTGCCCCACTGTTCTGATGCCACTCCCCCTGCCCCAGCACTCTGCTGCCATCCCCCTGCCCCACTGTTCTGATGCCACTCCCCCTGCCCCAGCACTCTGCTGCCAGCCCTCCTGCCCCACTGCTCTGATGCCACTCCCCCTGCCCCAGCACTCTGCTGCCAGCCCTCCTGCCCCACTGTTCTGATGCCACTCCCCCTGCCCCAGCACTCTGCTGCCAGCCCTCCTGCCCCACTGCTCTGATGCCACTCCCCCTGTGCCAGCACTCTGCTGCCAGCCCTCCTGCCCCACTGTTCTGATGCCACTCCCCCTGCCCCAGCACTCTGCTGCCAGCCCTCCTGCCCCACTGTTCTGATGCCAATCCTCCTGCCCCAGAACTCTGCTGCCACTCTCCCTGTGCCAGCACTCTGCTGCCAGTCGTGCCCCAGTGTTGTGATGCCACTCCCCCTGTGCCAGCACTCTGCTGCCAGCCCTCCTGCCCCACTGCTCTGATGCCAATCCTCCTGCCCCAACACTCTGCTGCCAGCCCTCCTGCCCCACTATTCTGATGCCACTCCCCCTGCCCCAACACTCTGCTGCCAGCCCTCCTGCCCCACTATTCTGATGCCAATCCTCCTGCCCCAACACTCTGCTGCCAGCCCTCCTGCCCCACTGTTCTGATGCCAATCCTCCTGCCCCAGCGCTCTGCTGCCTTCAGCCCCCAAGAGAGGCAGAGAGTGCAGTGAGAATGAGCAAGGTCTAGAAGAGTTTGTGGCTTCGGAGGAGCTAAATGGAGCAGGCTGCTTCCTCCTGGACAAAGCTGAGGGAGGGGCAAGCCAGGGCAGGTCTGTGATGATGAGTGGTGGGTGAGGGGGAGGGAGGAAGCTGCTGCCTATTGCCTCTTGCAACACAAAGATGAGGATGGAGGGAACCACGAGGTGGCAACAAACACCAGGAGAAGGATGGGAGCTGCACCCTGGGATTTCCTGGATGGCTGGCACCTGGCACAGACCCTCTGCAAAGCCCAAACCTGGCTGCACCAGCGGGGTGGGAGCCGGGGGGGTGCCCTGGGCAGACGCCCCCACCCCACCTGCAGCCCCCAGCCCACGCTGAGAAGGGCCAGGACCTTCTGCCAGGCATCAGGCTGGAGCCTCTGGAGAGACCCCAGGCACACCCTGCAGTGAGGGACAGGGCAGGACACAGGCAGCTCCAGGAAGGTGTCAGAGCTCTGAGCACAGGCAGACTGCTCTGGCCCACCAGACCGCAGTCCCCCCTGGGGTGCTGCCAGCTCCACACTGGGCAGGGTACCCCACCTCTGCCTGTGGGCTGCTGGGCATTTGGACAGCTCCGTCTGAGGGTTTCTCTGTCATCAACTCCACACAGAGCAGAGAAAAGCAGTCATGAAGAAGGATGGAGCCTGTGGTCCACACCTGAGCAGGTGCAGGGGACACCTGCACCTCTAGCTGTCCACTCAGGGACACCTGAACACCAGAAACAGACCCCATCCCCTGCCTGGGGGCACCCAGCTCCCCTTGGTGCCACCCCCACTCATCCCCACTGCCCCTGAGCACGTGAGGTAGAACTGCTCTGCTGCAGCCTCGTGCATAACACCCCAAGGATTTGGGGGGCACCCCTCCAAGTCCCCTTACACAGGGGCCCCAGGCCACGGGGCAAGGATGGCTCCCTCCCACCTGCATGGTTGTCACTTCCCAGCCACACAGCCTGCCTCACTGCCCCGGGAAGGACACTGGTTGTGGAGTGTGCCAGGGCCTCACCTGTGAGACACCTGAGAGCCCCTCAGGCTGGACATGGTCTCCTCCAGGTTCTGCCGAAGGTCCAGCACATTCTGCACTGTCCTCTTCCTCTGGGACTCAGGGTCTGCAAAGAGACAAGGTGGTGGCTTTAAAGGGATGAATGGCTCCTGCACCCCTCTGCCCACAGCTGTGCCACTCAGCCCCTACCCACACCCCTCTGCTCACAGCTGTGCCCCTCAGACCCTACCCACACCCCTCTGCCCACAGCTGTGCCCCTCAGCCCCTTCCCACACCCCTCTGCCCACAGCTGTGCCCTCAGCCCCCACCCACACCCCTCTGCCCACAGCTGTGCCCCTCAGCCCCTTCCCACACCCCTCTGCCCACAGCTGTGCCCCTCAGCCCCCACCCACACCCCTCTGCCCACAGCTGTGCCCCTCAGCCCCTTCCCACACCCCTCTGCCCACAGCTGTGCCCCTCAACCCACACCCCTCTGCCCACAGCTGTGCCCCCTCAGCCCCCTCCCACACCCCTCTGCCCACAGCTGTGCCACTCAGCCCCTACCCACACCCCTCTGCTCACAGCTGTGCCACTCAGCCCCTTCCCACACCCCTCTGCTCACAGTTGTGCCCCTCAGCCCCTTCCCACACCCCTCTGCCCACATCTGTGCCACTCAGCCCCTCCCCACACCCCTCTGCCCACATCTGTGCCACTCAGCCCCTCCCCACACCCCTCTGCTCACAGTTGTGCCCCTCAGCCCCTTCCCACACCCCTCTGCCCACATCTGTGCCACTCAGCCCCTCCCCACACCCCTCTGCCCACAGCTGTGCCCTCAGCCCCCTCCCCACCCCTCTGCCCACAGCTGTGCCCTCAGCCCCTCCCACACCCCTCTGCCCACAGCTGTGCCCCTCAGCCCCTACCCACACCCCTCTGCCCACAGCTGTGCCCCTCAGACCCCTCCCACACCCCTCTGCCCACAGCTGTGCCCCTCAGCCCCCACCCACACCCCTCTGCCCACAGCTGTGCCACTCAGCCCCTACCCACACCCCTCTGCCCACAGCTGTGCCCCTCAGACCCCTCCCACACCCCTCTGCCCACAGCTGTGCTCCTCAGCCCCCACCCACACCCCTCTGCCCACAGCTGTGCTCCTCAGCCCCCACCCACACCCCTCTGCCCACAGCTGTGCCCCTCAGCCCCTTCCCACACCCCTCTGCCCACAGCTGTGCTCCTCAGCCCCCACCCCACCCCTCTGCCCACACACCCCTCTGCCCACAGCTGTGCCCTCAGACCCTTCCCACACCCCTCTGCCCACAGCTGTGCCCCTCAGACCCTACCCACACCCCTCTGCCCACAGCTGTGCCCCTCAGCCCCTTCCCACACCCCTCTGCCCACAGCTGTGCCCCTCAGACCCTACCCACACCCCTCTGCCCACAGCTGTGCCCCTCAGCCCCTTCCCACACCCCTCTGCCCACAGCTGTGCCACTCAGACCCCTCCCACACCTCTCTGCCCACAGTTGTGCCCCTCAGACCCCTCCCACACCCCTCTGCCCACAGCTGTGCTCCTCAGCCCCTACCCACACCCCTCTGCCCACAGCTGTGCCCCTCAGACCCTACCCACACCCCTCTGCCCACAGCTGCGCTTCCCCAGCCTCTTCCTACACCCTGTGCCCCCCAGCTCTTGCTCAGTGTGCTGGGAAGGGGCAGAACAGGGCTGCCACCAGCTTGGAGCTCCACCACCATGAAATGCCAAAGGTGCTGTGGCCAGGAGCAATGAGCTGGGCAGTGGCCAGCAGGGCTCAGGGGAACCACACAGGGCCACAGGACCCACAGAGGTGACAGAAGGCCAGCTACAGTCAGGTGAGCCTGAAGTACTGTGACTCTGCTCCATGGGGCCACACAAGAGCACTTGCCCTGCAGGAGCATCCTCAAACCCTGCGGCCCCCAGGCCAAAGCAGTGCTCTGGTGGTGGTGCCACAGCACCCAGCACCCAGCCAGCAGGAGCTGAGGAGATGTTGGGGAGCAATGTGAGTCCCACTCCTGCCTCAGGCCCAGGGCAGAGGTGGCTGCTGCTGAGGAGCATCTGGTGGGACCAAGAAGCACACAGGCACAGCCTGGGGCTGGAAACCCCCAGCGGCATCTTCCCTGGGGCTTCAGCGGGTGTGCTGCCCATGCCATGGCTGTGCCCACCACAGCCTGCAGTGGGCACACAGGTACCCACACCACAGCCACTGGCACACCTGCACACAGGAGTGCACACCCCAGAGAGACCCACACACAGGAGTGCACACCCCACAGACACACACACACACACGAGTGTAAACACACACACAGAGAAGGCCCCGGGGGATCGCTCCTGCCGCAGCCCTGGCAGTGCTGCCAGGCTCAGGGCCGCAGCTCCAGACCCCGTGGCCCTGCCCCACTCGCGTGGGTGGTCACCAGCCGTGCCACCGCCACTCTGGGTCCCGGTTTCAAGCCCTTCCGCGCCGCTCGCCTCCGAAGCACAGCGACGGCAGGCGCCGGGGACGCTGGTCGTGGCTCCTCCTGACGTAAGGTGGCAACAGCGCCCCGGGGCTGGCAGCAGCACCGTGGCACCGCAGCGGGCACCGAGGGCACAGCGCCGGCGCACGGCCCGGGCAGGCTCCCCGCAACGGCACCGCCTCACGCCCAGCGCCGCGGCAGGACCTTGTGTGCCCTGGTGCCCATCACACAGCACCCGGCAGGGATGCCCTGGTGCCCAGCACCCTCCGCCTCACGCCCAGCGCCCAGTCCCCTGGTGCCCATCACACAGCGGCCCAGGACCAGGTCCCCTGGTGCCCATCACACAGCACCCGGCGGGGATGCTGCCCTGCTCCGCCTCACGCCCAGCCCCGCGGCAGGACCTTGTGTGCCCTGGTGCCCATCACACAGCACCCGGCGGGGATGCTGCCCTGCTCCGCATCACGCCCAGCGCCGCGGCAGGACCTTGTGTGCCCTGGTGCCCATCACACAGCACCCGGCGGGGATGCTGCCCTGCTCCGCATCACGCCCAGCGCCGCGGCAGGACCAGGCCCCCTGGTGCCCATCACACAGCACCCGGCGGGGATGCTGCCCTGCTCTGCCTCACGCCCAGCGCCGCGGCAGGACCTTGTGTGCCCTGGTGCCCATCACACAGCACCCGGCGGGGATGCTGCCCTGCTCTGCCTCACGCCCACGCCTTGTGTGTCCACCGCCAGCAGCAGGCCCTGCTCCGCATCACGCCCAGGCCCCTGGTGTCCTGGTGCCCACCACACAGCACCCGGCGGGGATGCTGCCCTGCTCCGCCCCAGCCCCGCGGCGGCCAGGCCCCCTGGTGCCTCACACACAGCAGCGCCCCGATTGCCCGCACGCCCCCGGGAGGCGGCGACGAGAGATAAGAGCCCCGATGAGACAGGTTAAATCAAGCAGGTTAAAGCTGGTTGCAGCAGCGGGGCTGGGGAGCCCACGGGGCACCGACACAGCTGGCACATGCCACGGCGTAAGGATACCCAAGCCCTTCCCGTCCCCAGAGCCCGGACCCCAGCGCAAGGCTTAGCAGGAAGCCAGTTGGAGGAGCTGCCAAAGGCCCCGAGGGCTCCAGAGCCACGGGACAGAGATGTGCAGGCACTGAGAGCACAGGGATGGAGCAGAGGAGGAAGCACACAGGGAGCTGGGGTGCAGAGGAGGTTCAGGAGCTTGCTGGTGCTGGAGGCTGGACCCTACCCTGCTCTGCAACTGGGGACAAAGGGACTCTGTGCCCCTCCAGTAGGGCAGGCAGAAAAGGCCACGTTGGCAGACCAGGAACACCTCCAAGCCGCCCTGCAGGTCCTGCCCTTGAGCTGCCTGGAAAGAGATTTTCAGGCTGGAAATGGCAGAGTGGTGAGCGGAGGCCATGCCCCCTGCTGCCACAGCTGCACTCTGCAGGGCAAGGGAAGGTGTGGGGTGGAGGCACAGCTGAACCTCAAGGAAGAGCAAGCAAACACCCACCCGTGTCCCAGGTGTGCCCATGCAGGGAAGCACCCTCAGCACCCTCAGCTCCTCCAGCCTGGCCACCTTCAGTGGGTGCTGCTCACCCTGAGCCAGCCCCTGCAGCCTGGCACACCCACCCCAGCGGTGCTGTGCCACTGGGTGCTGGAGCAGCATGGGATGGCAGAGCCAACATTGTCCCCTGGCTTCCACTCCACTACCAGCCCAGCAGTTTGCTCCTCCTGGGCATGGCTCCCACCCCAAAACACCCTGGCTGCTCCCCCATGGCCACCCACAACCACGGGCATGGAGCCAGCACTTAGGCCTGGTGCTGCCTCCTCCCTGGGTGCTGCTGCCAGTGGGGCTGCTGCAGCCACCCTCTCCCCAGGGAGCAGTGGCACCAGGGCAAGCATTCACTATGCCCCCAGTGGCCCTGGGGACACCTCCCTCTGCACCCCTGCTGCTGCTGGAAGACCCTGCAGCCAGGATCCCCAGAGCACCCAAGGTAAGAGGCAGCACCCAAGGGTTTGGGTGCCCAGCAGAGGGCTGGAGGGTGCTCTGGCATTTGGGGGCAATGGCACTGAGCACCATCCCCAGCTTCACCCATGGCACCACCAGCCCCCCAGGCCTGGCACAGCTTGCTTCCCTGACCCCCAGGATCAGCTGACAGTCCAGATCACTCCAGCTGCTGCTGACACTCCAGGAAAAGCAGCAGCTCTCACCTGGGAAAGGGCCAAGCTGGGACTCGAGGAACTGCTCACCTCTGGCACACAGCCCCCTGGCCACAGCGCTGCCAGCGCTCCAGGGCCACCACCTCTCCCTGCTGTGCTGAGCCAGCATGACAGCACCAGGCCCCACAGCCCCTGCCCCAGGTGCAGCGAGGGGCTGGGGCTGTCTCAGGGCTGGGAGTGTCTCAGGGGGGGTGTCTCAGGGCTGGGGGTGTCTGTCTCAGGGCTGGGGCTGTCTCAGGGCTGGGGGTGTCTGTCTCAGGGCTGGGGGGTGTCTCAGGGCTGGGGATGTCTGTCTCAGGGCTGGGGCTGTCTCAGGGCTGGGGATGTCTGTCTCAGGGCTGGGGCTGTCTCAGGGCTGGGGGTGTCTGTCTCAGGGCTGGGGGTGTCTGTCTCAGGGCTGGGGGTGTCTGTCTCAGGGCTGGGGGTGTCTCAGGGCTGGGGCTGTCTGTCTCATGGCTGGGGGTGTCTGTCTCAGGGCTGGGGGTGTCTCAGGGCCGGCTGGGCTGCAGCATGCTGGAGCTGAGCTGAAACCAGAGCCACCAGGAGAAACCAGAGTGTGGGAACGGCAGGAGAGGGCTGGATTCCTCCTCACATCGATTTAGCAAGCTTCCTGCAGCCAGATGTTTCCAGCTGCCGGAGCAGGGAGCAGCAGGGACTGCTCAGCCCGTGCTGGGACAGGGTCAGTCGGACACCCTGCCTCGGCCAGGCTCCTCTCCCCAGCACAACGCCTGGGACGTGTCCCCTGTGTTCCCTGCTCTGCTGGGCTGCAGGTTTGGGGCTGGCTGTCCCCTGCCCCAGCCCCACTCGCAGCTCCCCACTGCTCTCACAGGCTCCATCCTGCTGTCATGGAGGGAAGCAGGGGCTGGCTTCAGCCCTGAGATGCAGCCAGTGTCTCCAGGCCCTGTGCAGGGAGGCTCCCAGGCTCCACGGCCTGAGTCACCCTCCCCATGCTAGGCTGGGTCTAACCTGCTCTTGTCAGCTCAGGCAGCTCTCCTGGACCCTCCAGCCCCCACTGCTGCTCCGTCCAAAGAAGCTGCACCCCCCCAGCAACAAGGGAGGGGATTCTGCCCCTCTGCTTTGCTCTGCTGAGACCCCCCTGCAGTGCTGGGGCAGCTCTGGAGCCCTCAGCACAGCACAGACAGCGACCTGGGGAAGCAGGGCCAGAGGAGGCCACAGCAGTGCTGGCAGGGCTGGAAGCCCTCTGCTCTACTGGAAAAGTGAGGGTGGGAGGAGAAAGGGCAGCTTTAGGTTGTGCCCATGCCCCCTTTGCCATCACCTCCAAGTGGTGGCAGCTCCTCTGCCCGCCCGATGGGCACAGCCCGGTCCCTGCCGCCCGGTGCTGCCGACGTGGCCAAATACGTCAAGGAAGGAGGAAATCATCGACTCCAAATGGCTCCTGACAGCTCCTTTCAAAGGAGCATGTGGCCACCAGCCCCTGCTGGGGCCAGGCAGAGCCATGGCCGTGAGACACGTGTGCCCCATGTGCCTTGGCACAGGAGCCTGTGTGTTTGTGTCTGTGTGTGCGGGCAGCCCCGGCGCTCGCTTGCATCATTCACAGAGCCATGTGGGGGCCACATGGCAGCCAAGCCCTCCCTGCCTGCAGGAAGGTGCCTGTGTGCCTGGGCAGGACCTCTGCACACATGCCCACAGGTAGCTCTGCAGGCACAGGGTGGCAGCGCTGGCACCAGCTTGCACGGATGCTGGCACACGCGGCACGAGCGTGGCATGAGCGTGGCATGAGCACGGCATGAGCACGGCATGAGCACACGTGGTTGCTTGCCCCCCACAACCCAGCTGCTCCTGCTGCAGAAGATCAGACTCTGAAAGGCCTCCTGGTGACCTGCTGCAGAGTCTGAGTGGCAGGCAGGACGGCAAGGCCTGGCAGTGGCTGCCTCGCCCCGCTGGGGCCCTGGCACTCAGGAGCTGCCATGAATCTCCCCAGGCCGGGAAACATTTTTCACTGCTTGCTCAATTCCTTCCAGGGCAGTGGAAAACTCAGCAACACAAACAATGTTCCCAGAGCCATCCAAGGGACTCCTCCAGCCCAGCCCAGCTCCCCTGCCCAGCAAACCCTCGCACACATTCTCCTCCCCTCCCTCCGTGCTGCTCCCAGATGGCTTCATGAATGAACCAGCCCAGGGCTCCTTCTGCTGGGGGTTGTGCAAATCCTCCACTCCAGCGCTCAGAACCCAGCACAGCCAGGCTGCCAGCCCCAGGGGACACCCAAGCCCCTGAGCAAACCCTGCTGAGCCCAGTGGGTGCCCAGCTCACAGCCCTCGGGGTGCAGTTCAGGTACCGGGGCCCTGGCATGCTGACAGCCTTCTCCCCCCTGGGCTCCAAGGGCTTCATCTTGCATTTCCTACATCCAGCTCTGGCTCTTGATCCCAGAGCACTGGGCAGGGGGATGGCTGCAACCTGCATCCCTCTCCCCTAACAGCTCCCAGTGGTTAAATGAGCAGCAGAGGTGGCTAGCAGGGCTCTGTGGGTGACTCTGTCTGCTTTCACCATCAGCCTCATTTGCCAGCCCAGGCCCATCCCTGCAAGCCCTGGTGTGCTCACTCCCCCAAAGGATGTACCAGGACCCCCCCAAACAGCCCTGTGCCATCCAGTACCCCAGTAACATGGTACCCAGATGGCCAAAACAGGCAGCTCTGAAACACCCTGAGCAGACCAACAGCAGCCCCCAGGTGAAGGCAGCAGCCTCCAGGCTGGGGGTGCTCTTCCCTAGGGATGGAGAGGCTGTGCCCTCCTGCCAGCAGGGACAGGGGAGGTGCAGAGGGTGCCACAGACACCTGAGGATGAGTCCTCTCCCTGATTTCTTCCAGGGCAGGCTGGGTCCCTGCTTGCTGCCACCCTGCACACAGCCCTGTGAGGGGATGCAGACTGCAGGAGGAAGCTGGGGGCAGCCCAGCACGTTTGGCTCTCACCCTGGCAGAGGGAGCAAAGGCCGAGCAGTAAAAGGCAGGGCAGGGTTAGGGTGGGCAGAGTTGGTGGGCACTCTGTGCCCTACGCACAGTCTGAGTCTCCCAGGGTACACCACTCCTTCAGGGGCACAGCAAGAGGAGAAGCAGTGGCAGGACCCTCCTTTGGAAGGGTCTTCCCACATCCCACACCTTGCAGGACCCTCTGCAGGCTCTGCAGAAGGCCCCAGAGATGACTGTGGTGGGGAAGGAAGCTCCATGCCCTGCCTGCACCCCCACCTGCACCCACCCCCCCAGCACCACAGCCAGCCCCAGCTGGGGCAGCCCCACGCCACCTGCAGGGGCTGTCACCTCGCTGCTAGCAGGTGACAGCAGGCAGCAAGCAGCAGAGTGGTGACAGCCAGGACTGCAGCAGCAGCAGCAGCGCTGCTAAGCCTCGGCAGTGACTGCTGCTAATGAGGGCAGGGCTGAGAGACCTGGAGCCTGCACCCCGGCTGGCTCCAGCCAGCCAAGCTTTTCAAAGGCATTCAGACTTTCTCAGGCTAAGGCAGCCATAAATATTCTTAATTGGGTCTCTCCCATACAGGAGTTTCCAGCTGAAGCCACTGGAGAGATCCAGGCCGGGCCCCCAGCCCGTCTGAGGGTTCTGCTTTCAATGGAGCCAGCACTTGGCCCCGAACCACCCCACACCTGCACGGCCCCAGCACAGCTCCTGCCAGCAGGCAGAGCCTCCCACGGCTCAGCACTGATCAGCTCCTCTGCTCCCCGTGCAGCCCCCTCCCCTCCACACTGCCCCATGCAGCCCCTTCCATCCACACTGTCTCCTTCCATCCACACTGCTCCATGCAGCCCCTTCCATCCACACTGCTCCATGCAGCCCCCTCCATCCACACTGCCCCATGCAGCCCCCTCCCCTCCACACTGCCCCCTCCATCCACACTGCTCCATGCAGCCCCCTCCCCTCCACACTGCCCCATGCAGCCCCTTCCATCTACACTGTCTCCTTCCATCCACACTGCTCCATGCAGCCCCCTCCCCTGCACACTGCTCCCTCCATCCACACTGCTCCATGCAGCCCCCTCCATCCACACTGCCCCATGCAGCCCCCTCCATCCACACTGCCCCATGCAGCCCCCTCCCCTCCACGCTGCCCCATGCAGCCCCCTCCCCTCCACACTGCTCCCTCCATCCACACTGCCCCATGCAGCCCCCTCCCCTCCACGCTGCCCCATGCAGCCCCCTCCCCTCCACACTGCTCCCTCCATCCACACTGCTCCATGCAGCCCCCTCCATCCACACTGCCCCATGCAGCCCCCTCCATCCACACTGCCCCATGCAGCCCCCTCCTCCACGCTGCCCCCATGCAGCCCCTCCCTCCACACTGCTCCCTCCATCCACACTGCCCCATGCAGCCCCCTCCTCCACGCTGCCCCATCCTCCACACTGCTCCTCCATCCACACTGCTCCATGCAGCCCCCTCCCCTCCATACTGTCCCCTCCATCCACACTGCCCCATGCAGCCCCCTCCCTGCACACATCCCTCCATCCACACTGCTCCATGCAGCCCCCTCCCCTCCACACTGCTCCCTCCATCCACACTGCTCCATGCAGCCCCCTCCCCTCCAGTCTCCTTCCATCCACACTGCCCCATGCAGCCCCCTCCCCTCCACACTGCCCCCTTCCATCCACACTGCCCCATGCAGCCCCCTCCCCTCCACACTGCCCCCTCCATCCACACTGCCCCATGCAGCCCCCTCCCCTCCACACTGCCCCCACTCTCCACACCAATGATCCAGGAGTGCCCAACCCCCCCCATGTTGGGGCAGACTCTGCTCCTGTGCTCAGCACTGCACCCTGCTGCAGCACCACTGCCTCCAGTGTGCTGGAGAAGCTGGGAGCACCCCAACCCCCCTGCCCCCAGTGCCACAGGTCTCCAAAATAGCCAGAAGAAATGTTGGCACAGTTTGGGAAGGGGGGGGAGGCAGGTGGATGGGATGGATCCACACACCAAGGAGTGTCCTGAGCCTCTGGAGCCTGGCACACAGAATCAGGTTGGTTTAGATTGAAAGGGACCTTCCAAGCTCATCCAGTCCTGCAGTCAGCAGGGATATCCCCAACCAGAGCAGGCTGCTCAGAACCCCAACCAACCTGACCTGCAGCAGTGCCAGGGATAGGGCATCTCCCACCTCTCTGGGCAGCCTGGGAGAGGGCCTCACCACCCTCAGTAAAACATCTCTTCCATGGTAGCAGAAGCACAGGGTGCCACTAGCTGCTGGCTAACAGCTCTGTGGCCTCAAGCACCGGAGGTCACCACACCAGGGTCTGTCCCCTGCAGAGCAGCATCACCTTGCAGCACCCTCTGCCCCAGCCCCACCCTGGGTTTGCTGTCCCCCAGGGCTCAGTGCTGTTGGGCTGGGCCAGCACGCTCCTGACCAGCAACATGGCACAGCTGTGCCCAGCAACATGGCATAGCTGTGCCCAGCCTGGGCACTTTGGGCACCTGCACACAGAGCAGCTTCAGCGCAGCTGTCCAGGATGATGCTGCAGCTCGAGCAACTGATGTCATTTACCTGGAGCTGAGCAAAGCCTTCCACACTGTCCCCACCACATCCTGGGCTCCAGGCTGGTGACACATGGGTGTGATGGGTGACCACTGGATGGATAAGGAACTGGCTTGATGGCTGCACCCAAAGAGTGGCTGTCAATGGGTCCATGTCCCAGTGGAGGCCAGGGACAAGCAGAGTCCCTGAGGGATCAGTCCTGGGACCTGTCTTGTTCAACATCTCTGTGGGTGCCATGGACAGTGGCACTGAGTGCAGCCTCAGCAGGTTTGCTGCTGGCACCAAGCTGTGTGGGGCAGCAGACAGCTGGAGGGAAGGGATCCATCCAGAGGGACCTGGACAGGCTGCAGAGCTGGGCACAAGCCAACCTCAGGAGGTGCAACAAGACCAAGGGCAGGGTCCTGCAGCTGGGTGGAGGCAATCCCAGGCACAAATCCAGGCTGGGCAGGGACTGGTTGGAAAGTAGCCCTGAGGAGAGAGACTTGGGGGTGCTGGTGGACAAAAAGCTCACCAGGAGCTCTCAGTGTGCACTTGCAGCGCACAAAGCCAATCAGATCCTGGGTTGCATCAGAAGTGTGGCCAGCAGGGCAAGGGAGGTGATCCTCCCCCTCTGCTCAGCCCTGGGGAGACCCCACCTGGAGTCCTACCTCCAGTTCTGCAGCCCCTATGGCAAGAGGGATGTGGAGGTGCTGGAAGGTGTCCAGAGCAGGGCCAGGAGGATGAGCAGAGGGCTGGAGCTGCTCTGCTGTGAGCACAGACTGAAGGAGTTGGGGCTGTTCAGTCTGGAGAAGAGAAGGCTCTGAGGTGACCTAATTGTGGCCTTCCAGTATCTGAAGGGGGCCTACAGGAAGGCTGGGGAGGGACTGCTCAGGATCTCAGGCAGTGCTAGGACTAGGGGGAATGGAATGAAGCTGGAGGTGGGGAGATTCAGGCTAGATGTGAGGAGGAAGTTCTTCCCCATGAGAGTGGTGAAGCCCTGGAATGGGTTGTCCAGGGAGGTGGTCGAGGCCCCGTCCCTGGAGGTGTTTAAGAGCAGGCTGGATGAGGCTCTGTCCAGGCTGATCTAGTGTGGGGTGTCCCTGCCCATGGCAGGGGGGTTGGAACTAGATGATCCTTGTGGTCCCTTCCAACCCTGAATGAAACTATGAAACTATGAAAAAAGAAGCAAACCAAACGACCTCCCCCCCCCCAAAAAAAAAAACCTACCAGACAAGGAGGAAGAAAGAAATAAACAACCAACAAACCAAACCCAGCCCCTGGCAAGGCAGAAGGTGGAGCTGGGCCCCGGCTCAGAGGCCCCGGAGCAGCCGGCAGCAGCAGGCTCAGGCTCCCCAGGCGGCAGCGGCCGCGGGTCGGACATTGTGGGAAGTCGAGATTCCAGATGGCTCTTTTGGGGTGGAGGTGCAGGGTTTTGTTTTGGTGGGTTGTTGGGGTTTTTTTTTTTTTGGGGGGTGGAGAGGGGGTGGGGGGTGGGTTTGCCTTCCCTCATCGCCAAGGCAACAAGACTCGCTGTCATCTGCCGGTTGCCATAGAGATTTCACCTGATTCTGCCTCAGCGGAAGAGAAAAGCCGCGGAGCCGCCGAGCCGCCTGCGAGCTCGCTGGGAAGAGCAGAGATAAATGGGGCTTTATACGAGGGAGGCAATGGGCTGATTCAGAGGATCAAAGGAAGGAACTGCGGGTTTCTAAAGCACAAATCAGCCCTTCACTTAACTGCTTCAGTGCCCTCCAGATGCGCCGAACATCTGGGGAAGTCGCCAGCCCCCGCTCCGGGCTTTGCCTGGTGGAGGAGGGGGGCGGTGGGCGCAAGGGGAATCCTGCGCCACTCCTGGCGGTGTCTCAAGGAGCAGCCTGGGTTCCCTGCAGGGATCCCGAGGTGTGATGGAGGGCACAGGGCCGATGGCTGGTCGCAGCCACATCTCTCCTCCCACATCCACCCCCCCCTCCACTGTGCACAACCCTTCCCCAAAGCCCCAGAGAGAGCTGAGGGATGGTGAGGAAAACGCAGAAGCAGCCGGGAAGAGGAAGCCCCTCGGTGAAGGGTGGAGATGGCCATGGGCTGTGCTCAGCACAGGTCAGCTAACACAGACAGGGGGGTGTGAAGTGCCACCTGCTCCAGGGGAGCCACATGCAGAGGCCACAGACAGCACTTGCTGCACACGGGGCACTGGTGCCATTCCCAGCACCAGTCCCTGCTGAGGATCCGTGTGGGTGGTGTGGATGTGTCCATGCACCAAGCCTTTCCCCCTAGACCCACACTCACCCCCAGGTCCTGCAGAGGCTTCCCAAGTGCCTGCCCTGCTGCCCAGCCACATGCATCCAACCCCTTCCTTCTCCAGTTGCTCTGGGAACAAAAACCTGAGTGAAACCCCAGCCCCATGAGGAGTTATTGATCCCCCAGTCCCACCCACGCTCAGAGACTGAGACACAACTCGAGAGCTCTGTGATCTGCACCAGCAGCCCCTGGACTCGCAGTCAGATGCCCCAGATCAGCAGATGTGAGGGCTCAAGGGAGCCAGCCCACCTCACCTGGGGCTCCTTCTCATTAAGGACATCAAACTCCTGGGGCATGGGAGAAGGTCCTGGGCGCCAGCAGGACGTTCATGGGTGACTGTCACCCCTGGGTACAACAGGCAGAGGTCCCCATGCCCATCCCTCCCTGCTCTCCTCTGGAAGCCCAGGCCTTGCTGAAAGGACATTTATCAGAGCCAGGAGCCTGTCCCCTCCCCAGCCCACAGTCCTGTACCAGGGCCAGCAGGGAAGGGCCCAGCCGGGCAGCTCTTGGCTCAAGTTGGCTCCGTTCTGCAGGGAGAACAGAGTCATTAGCAGAGCCAAGCTCCCCATTCCCAGCCAGAATATGGCCATGCTTGGAGAAGCTTTATATTCAGAGAGACAAACAACTCACATTTGCTTTTTAACTGTTGGAATTGCACCCACTGGGACGGAGCAAACAGGGAGCCTTTTGTGCCCCTCGCCTTGTGACTGTGAGCTTTGTGCAGAGCAATGCGTTGCAAACACAATTCTCCCCGGCCTCAGCTGGGCTCTGGTAGACACTTGGTCTGTCTGTCCATCACCAGACCAGCCAAAGAGCCCTCGTGCATCTTCAGCAAGAATGCAAAATGTCCTCCCTGCCAGCCACAGCCTGCAGAGCTGCTCTGTGCTGAGCTCCTTAGGAGAGCCACCAAGAGAGACCCAAGACACAGCTGGTGCTGGAGGCTCTTCCCTTCAACTTGCCGAGGAACAGGGTGGGGAAGCAAAGCTGCAGGAGGCTACAGGCAGCAGAGCTGCTCGCTCTGATTACAGCTTGCCTAGGAGCAAGGGAGAGCAGGGAGGGAGAGCAGAGTATGGAAAATCCCAGCATGGCAGGGGAGGTGTCCAGGTCACCTCCCAGACAGGAAGTCCCTGGAGACCTCCAACCCATTGCTGAGCCCCTGATCAAGTAGAGTTGGCAAGGCCCTCACTGGTGGGCACTGATGCTGCCACCCTGGCAATGGGCAAGGGAGAGCCCATCCAGAGCAGGCCATGCCCTCATGGCACCAGCTGAACCCCCACCCTGGCCCAGCAGCACCACCCGAGGCTGACTGAGTCTCACTCCGGAAGAATGAGGCCCCTGCAGTGCTGCTCTCCTCCAAACCCTCAGCTTTGGGAAGAGGCTCAGCACTGCAAGCTCAGCCTCGGCTCCCTGCAGAGCCCAGAGGATGTCAGCCCAGGAGGGTGCAGCACGGGCAGGACCAGACCCCGGGGAAGGAAAATTGCTGTACAAGGTGGTGCCCCTACGAGCACCCCAAGAGATGGGCGAGAGGAGGAGACAAAGCCCCTCAGGCTCCCCAGGCCCGGGAGAGAACCCAGCGCCAGCGAGCCCCGGGCTCGTTAGTGGCTCCATTGTTGCCACCTCCCTCGGGAGGAGGCTGATAACCCAGGCTATTTTTGCTTCCATCTGGGGAATCACTTCCCTCCAACGTGTGCTGCCACGATGCTAATTTCTAAGGCTGATGATTAATTGATGTCAGGCTCATCACGGGGCCAACGGAGCCCTCTTCCCCAGGAGCGCCAAGGACGGCTGGGGGCGGGGGAGGGGGGGGACCCGGGACGTGTTTTGACAGATGTTGTTGGAGCAGCCTGTGAGTGACGTCCTCACAACAGAGGGAAATAGGAGCCCTTGCCGTGGAAAACCCTGGAAATGGGAAGGGAAGTGGCTGCGGGCGACCCCCGCGCCCTGCCCTGCGCAGCCTCTGCTCAGCCCCGCAGGCTCGGCCCCGCCTGCGCTGCTCCCGCAGCTGAATGGGCACCGTGCAGGCGCGGGGGGAGCCGAAGCCCCTGCCCGCGGCGAGGGCAGCAGGGAGGGCTCAGCCTTTCTTCTCCCCCTCCCCAGCCTCGCAGGAGGGCCAGGTGCCAAATTCAGGCTGGCAGCAGGCGCGGCAGCCTGCGGAGAGCCGGAAGCAGTTCGGCTACACAAGAGACCACCAGCACCCCCCGGGGCTCAGCGGCTCTCTCCACCTGTGGTCCCCTGGCAGAGGTGGGTGAGCACTGCCGCGGTGCCTGGGGGTGCTGGTCCTGCCAGGCAAGATCCATCCCCTGGAAATCATGGCAGTATCCACCAGAGCAATCTAGGAGTGGCTGAGGACCAACACACACCACAGATGCTGGGATCCCTTCACTCCACCACAGCAACTGTTGAGGAGATGCTCTCCCCAAAAGCAACCCCACCACACTCTCAGCAACTCAGCAACACAAGCAACCCTCCCAGGGCCATCCAAGAGACTCCTCCAGCCCAGCCCAGCTCCTCTGCCCTGCAAGCCCTCACACACATTCTCCTCCCCTCCCTCCGTGCTGCCTCAGGCCCTGCTCCCAGATGGCTTCATGAATGAACCAGCCCAGGGCTCCTTTTGCTGGGGGTTGTGCAAATGCCCCACTCCAGCACTCAGAACCCAGCACAACCAAGCTGCCAGCCCCAGGGGACACCCAAGCCCCTGAGCAAACCCTGCTGAGCCCAGTGGGTGCCCAGCTCCTGATGACCAGGCACAGTGTGAGCAGCAGGTTTGTGTGACAGCACACCCTGGCTCTGACACTGACACATCCATGCCCTGCACTCACCTCCCAGGTGCCCTCTGAAACCAGCAGCGCCAGGGGCCCTGCCCAGAAGTGGGATGAGGCATCCCAGAAACTCCTGGGGTGATCCAAATAGTGTAGGTGACCTCTGCTGCCCACCATGCCAGCTTCCACAGGGCCACTCCTGCTGCAGTAAGGGAGGGCAGAGAACAGTGCCCATGCCTCCCACCCTGTGAACTCTGCCATTACTTCTGCCAGCCTTCCTACCTGCCCCTGCCCAGGAAGGTGCCTCCTCCCCATCAGAGCCAGAAGCAGCACCAGCCCCATGAGCCTCTCCCCTCTCTACAGCCCCCTCCCTCCATGCCGCTCCTCCTGCAGCCCCACACCCAGCACAGGGTTCCATCCTGTCACCTCGCAGTGCTGCCCACATCCCCAGCCCAGGGAGATGCCAGGTCCCTACTGGGAAGGGTCAGCAGCACCAGTCTCCTTCCTCCGTGCTCAGCACCCCCAAGCCCTGCCGCAGCTCCCGAGCCTGCTCTGCCGGAGCTATCATTAGCAACTTGCTTTAATTGCTGTGCAGCGCCTGGAGCAGGCTCGGCAGGGCGAGGGCTGCAGATCAATCAGTGATGTCTATTCCTGGCGCCCATGGCTCCCCCTCAGCAGCACGGAGCCGAGGGCTCAGCGTGCTCCTTGTGCTCAGCAGCAGGAGCTGCACCGTTCCCCAGCTGCTCTGTATCTGCTCCTTCTCTTGCAGTGCCCTCCGTGGCTCCCCACCTCGGGGAAGAGGGTTTCTTGGGCAGCAGCTGTGGTTTTACCACTAAAGGTGGTTTGCAGAGGAGGAAGATCTTGGCTCCTTCAGGAATCTGTGTGTGCCATGGGTCAAAAGGGGATGCCTGGCACCAGAAAGCTCTGTGACACCCCCACAGGAGCTGCCACTCAGTCCCTGCTCTCCTCCTGAGGACCCCAAAGCCTGCAGCACTCCTGCCCAGGGGCCCCAGTGGGGCTGGGGAACAGCCTGGGGGAAGAGTGCCCTCCACCTCCCACCCATCTCTGGCATTACAGTGAGGGGAGGGACTCTGGTCCAATGCAGAGGTCTACTGCAGGTCCAGGCTTTACTATAGGCTTGGCAGTGCTGGGGTGGGCAGGGTGGACAAAGCTCTGGGTGGACGTTGGCACCAAGAGGAGCCTCTGGACAAGTCATGTGCCAGCTCCAGTGGCTGCCCTGGCCATGCACCCACCAACAAGAGCTGAGGCAGGTGTAGTGACAGCAGCCATGAGCCCCAGGCACCTCAGCTGCTCCCACATGCAACTGGAGAGTGGCTTCTTCATCTGCAGACCCCCACCAGAGACCAACCCCCAGCCCCTCCTGCTGAGGGGTGAGTGTCAAGTGGAGGAGGCCAATCTCTTTTTCAGTGGTGTGCAATAGCAAGACAAGGAACAACAGGGACAAGCTTGGACAGAGAAGATTTCAGCTCAACATGAGGAGAAACTTCTTTACAGTGAGGGTGACAGAGGCTTGGAGCAGGCTGCCCAGAGAGGTTGTGGAGTCTCTTCCTCTGGACACAGTCAAAACCCACCTGGATGCATTCCTGTGTGGACTACCCTGGGTGATCCTGCTCTGGCAGGGGGCTTGGACTGATGATCTCTGGAGGTCCCTTCCAGCCTCTGATGTAATTCTGTGAGGAGCAGGCTGAGCTCCATGCCACAGCCTGCCTGCTTTGGGATCCCCCCGGCTGGGATGGAGACAATCACCGGGCTGTCCATGACCCTCTGAGGACGGCGTGGTGGGGGCTCTGCAGCAGCACCACAGCTGGGATTTATTCCCTTTCAGATGTTCCACCTCCGTGTGCCGGCCAGGCCCTCCCCACCGTGGGAAGCAGCAGCGTGCTCCGAGCTCCCCTCCCCGCATTTGCTGCGGGGGCCTGGCCAAGCGCGGAGGATGCACAGCCCGGAGCCGCGACCGCTGCAGGCAGAGCCGAGCCAAGGCTGCAGCCTGGGGGAAAGCAGCAGCCAAAAGTCACTCAAAGAAGGAAGTGATTTGTCTTCTGCTGGCTCCGCTTCCCCCTGACAAAGGAGCGCGGAGCAGGGCAGCCCGCGGCGGTCCCGGGCGGCACACGGAGCGACCACCGAGCTGGTGCTGGGGAGAGCTCACACCGGGAGCCCAACAGACACAGCAGAGCAGAACGGGGCGGGGGGGAGGATGGAAAAAGAGAGGCTGTGAGCCCCCTGGCTCGATCCAAGGCAGGCATCGCATCCAACAGCTCGGAGTATGAAATGCACACAATGAGCTCCAGCAAGCAATGAATCCCTTCAGGAACACTCTAAGTGATTGCAGACAGTTTACCAAGGAGAGAGAGAGAAATTGGAAAGTCATTGAAAAATTACCATAAGCCGTTGCTTTTCCTGCTGCAGTGTGAAACACAATGAGCCCTGCTCCCAGCTCCCTGCCCTGCACAACGCGAAGGCGATGGATTTCAGCTGCTCTCCCAGCACTCATCTACCTGCCAAGCTGCCACTCAGGAGGAACCAGCCCAGCCCTGCTCAGACAGCACCAGCAGCATGCCCACACCGTGGGGGCTCAGCTCCCTCCCCAGCACCGCTGGGACACCACTGGGAAGGTTTGTGCAGAGCACAGAAAGGTCTCTGTGCTTTCTCGTGGCCATGGCACCGATGCCAGCTCCCAGCAGGGCTTTTGCAGGTCAGCAGTACAAAAAGGTGCTGCCAGCAGCACCAGCTGATGGAGCAGGATGAGACCTCCCAGGGATGAGATTCTGGGGTCCCTGGTGACACTCAGCCACAGGAGGCTGCCCACTCTCACACACACAGAAACATTCAGCTTGGAAAAGACCCTCAGGATCACCAGGCCCAACCCAGAACCCTACTCTACAAGGTTCACCCCAAACCATATCCCCAAGCACCACATCCAAATGACTTCCAAACACATCCAGGGTTGGCCACTCAACCACCCCTGTGGGCAGGCTGTGCCAACTCCTGCTGTGATTTTTTTTCCCCCTAATGCCCAGTCTACACCTACCCAGAGGCAGCTTGAGACTGCTCCCTCTGGTTCCACCACTAATGGCCTGGCAGAAGAGGCCTGCCTGGATGTGCTCCTCTGTGATCTGGTATAGGTGAGCCCTGGAGCAGGCTGCCCAGGGAGGTTGGGGAAGTCTCCTCCTCTGGACACATTCAAAACCCACCTGGATACATCCCTCTGTGGACCACCCTGGGTGATCCTGCTCTGGCAGAGGGGGTAGGACTGGATGATCTTTCAAGGTCCCTTTCAGCCCTTACCATTCCATGATTCCACCTCCCCTCTCCCTCCCCCTGGCCCCACTTGCATCCTTCACCTTCCTCAGCACGAGGCAGCCTCTGCAGCTGGAGGGCAAACAGCCAGAGGGCTCCAGTTTGGTGAAATCCTGACCTGCTGCACCCAAAGCCCTGCAGCACCAGGCAAGGAACCACCTCTGTCCATACCCACCCTGAGGCCAAGCCACCCTGCACAGGTGAGCAGCCCTGCCATCACCCACGGCCAAGCACTCAGAGGCAGCTCCGAGGGCATCTGTCACAGCAATGTTAGGGGGTGGAAGGGACCTCTGGAGACCAACAGGTCCCATGGGTCCAGAGCAGGGTCACCCAGGGCAGGTCACACAGAAACACATCCAGGCAGGCTCTGAAGGTGCTGGTGGACAAAAAGCTCACCAGGAGCTCTCAGTGTGCACTTGCAGCCCGCAAAGCCAATCAGATCCTGGGCTGCATCAGGAGAAGTGTGGCCAGCAGGTCGAGGGAGGTGATCCTCCCCCTCTACTCAGCCCTGGTGAGACCCCACCTGGAGTACTGTGTCCAGTTCTGGAGCCCCTATTACAAGAGGGATGTGGAGGTGCTGGAAGGTGTCCAGAGAAGGCCCACAAGGATGATCAGAGGGCTGGAGCACCTCTCCTGTGAGGACAGACTGAAGGAGTTGGGGCTGTTCAGTCTGGAGAAGAGAAGGCTCCGAGGTGACCTCATTGTGGCCTTCCAGGATCTGCAGGGGGCTATAAGAAGGCTGGGGAGGGACTGCTCAGGATCTCAGGCAGTGCTAGGACTAGGGGGAATGGAATGAAGCTGGAGGTGGGGAGATTCAGGCTAGATGTGAGGAGGAGGTTCTTCCCCATGAGAGTGGTGAAGCCCTGGAATGGGTTGTCCAGGGAGGTGGTCGAGGCCCCGTCCCTGGAGGTGTTTAAGCCCAGGCTGGCTGAGGCTCTGGGTAGCCTGATCTAGTGTGGGGTGTCCCTGCCCATGGCAGGGGGGTTGGAACTAGATGATCCTTGTGGTCCCTTCCAACCCTGAGTGAAACTATGAAACTATGAAAGGCTCCAGAGAAGGAGACTCCACAACCTCTCTGGGCAGGCTGTGCCCCTCCCCAGCCCCAGCCCCACCTCTCCAGGCAGCGCTGACAGCAGCATGGTGAGGAAGGAATCGAAGGGCACAGCAGCCACCCTTCACTTCCACACCTCCTTGGGATTTCTCAGCCAACAGCTTCTGCTTGCAGAACTGGGGGTGCACTGCACAGAGCACCAGGAAAGGTATTTTCTCCTGTCCACAAAGTGACTTAAAATTAGCTGGAATCTCCAAATTAAAAACACATCCTGAACTTTCACTCCCACTGGAGATGGCTCTGGCTTGAAAACCAGACCTCTTCCCCCATCCCCTCTCTGGGGTTTCCCCTCCTTCCTCCTGTTCTCTCCATGTTTTTGTTTAAAAATTCATCAAGCCAGGGAAAAATTCTGGGACAGGAGAGAAAAAAAAAACCAAGGAAGAATCTGTGGCTTTTGCAAACCCATCTCTGCAGAGGGGAGAAGCAGGGCTCCAGACTTGCCTCCCTCCTCTTGAAAGGTGAGAGGCACGCAGAAGGATGAGGGAGTATCAGATATTAACCATCCCCCACTCACCCCAGCAGCAGAGGCAGCCTCACTGACCCTCTGCAGAGCCCTGTGCCCCCAGCACAGCCCAGCCTCAACCAGCAAAAAGGGACAGAGGAGTCAAGAAGGTCCCCAGGTGTGTCACTGTGCTCCAGCACTGACCATGAACACCAGAAACAGTGAGGCCAGCAGGACCAAGCCAGGGATTGTGACCCTGTACCGGGCACTGGGGAGGTCACACCTCAAATCCTGGGCTCAGTTTTAAGCCTCTCACTCCAGGAAGGACACTGAGAGGCTGGAGCAGGTCCAGAGAAGGGCAACAAAGATGGGGAAGGGTCTGGAGAGCAGGGCTGGGGAGGAGCAGCTGAGGGAGCTGGGGGGGTTGAGCCTGGAGCAGAGGAGGCTGAGGGAGACCTCATTGCTCTCTGCAGCTCCCTGAGAGGAGGCTGGAGCCAGGGGGGTTGGGCTCTGCTCCCAAAGAATGAGTGACAGGAGAAGAGGAAATAGCCTGAAGTTGTGACAATGGAGGTTTAAGGTTGCATCTAAGGAACAATTTTAATCAGGTTGGAATAAACCAAACCAGGTTGGAAGAGACCTTCAAGATCATGGTGTCCAACCCATCAACCAATCCAACACCACCCAAACAGCTAACCCATGGCACCAAGCACCCCATCAAGTCTCCTCCTGAACACCTCCAGGGATGGGGACTCCACCACCTCCCCAGGCAGCACATCCCAATGGGCAATCACTCTCCCTGTATAGAACTTCTTCCTAACATCCAACCTGAACCTCCCCTGGCACAGCCTGAGACTGTGTCCTCTTGTTCTGGTGCTGGCTGCCTGGGAGAAGAGACCAACCTCTGCCTGTCTACAACCTCCTTCAGGGAGTTGCAGAGAGTGATAAGGTCACCCCTGAGCCTCCTCTTCTGCAGGCTAAGCAACCCCAGCTCCCTCAGCCTCTCCTCACAGGGCTGTGTTCCAAACCCCTCACCAACCTTGTTGCTCTTCTCTGGACACCTTCCAGCAGCTCAACCTCCTTCCTGACCTGAGGGGCCCAGAACTGGACACAGGACTCGAGGTGTGGCCTCAGCAGTGCAGTGTCCAGGGGCAGAATGAGCTCCCTGCTCCTGCTGGCCACACTCTTCCTGATGCAGGCCAGGATGCCATTGGCTCTCTTGGCTGCCTGGGCACACTGCAGGCTCATGTTCAGCCTGCCATCGACCAGTATCCCCAGGTCCCTCTCTGCCTGGCTGCTCTCAGCCACTCTGACCCCAAAAGGGCTTTTCCCCAAAAGGGTTGTCAAGGCCTGGCCCAGGCTGCTCAGGGCAGCGGTGGAATCCCCAGACCTGGAGGGGCTTCAGAGCTGTGGTGCTGAGGGCCATGGTTCAGTGGTGACCTGGCAGTGCTGGGGTAAGGGTTGGACTTGAGGATCTGAAAGGTCTTTTCCAACCAAAACTAATCTGTATGATGCTACAAAGCCCAGCTGCTGCTCCCAGAGGAGCTTGCAGAGACCTGAACAGCTCATAACAGGACTCTCCCTCCAACCAGCCAGAGCACGTCCAGCCATGGTGTGGCTCTGAGCTGGACACTGCTTGACATGAGGATTGTCCCCCACACAGCACCCACTTGGGGAAGGACTGAGAGGTACCCAGGTGCTGATTATTCAGCAGCCAGGTCTCTGCAAGCGTGTGCTGTGCCCAGCAGCCGCAAGTGCCACACACGGGGTGCTGGGCCGGGGACAGCCCCTGTCCCACAGCAGTCTCAGGGCTCACTCCCAGCCCAGGCTGATCCCAGTCCCAGCACCAGAGCTTCCCCACCGCGCCGAGGGTTCCGAGGACAGCTGCTGCGCTCTGCCTGCTCCTGAGCCAGAGCACTGCAAGGGGGTGAAAAGCTAGATGGAAATGGGAGATCATTACCATGATCTCCTTGGAAACATCCCATCAGAGCAAGTTTCCCTTCCTCCTCCCTCCTCCCTCCCCACGTGCACGAATCCTGGCACCCCGTGCGCCGCTTGGCGCTGCCTCAGCACTGTGGGTCCAGCATCGCAGGCGTCTGCTTTGCAAAGCCATTGTCTGGGCTGCGCTATTGAGCGGCAGAGCAGGGAGGGCTGGGGATGGAAACCAGGCACCTCCTGCAACACAGAACAAGGGAGCTGGCAAACCCCCGCAGCCGATTCGCCTTTGAAGCTATAGAGAGCCTTAACCAAACAAAACTTGCTCGATTCCCAGAAAGGGGAGCAGGATCTTAGCAACAAAACAAATCAGCACCTCTGCCCCCCCAGCGCCGCCACGGGGAGCAGAGGCAGCACAGCCACAGCCGCGGAGCAGCCTTGGCTCCGGAGCAGCCCTTGCAGGCGTTCACATTGCTCCATCCACTCGGGAAGACCGGGCTGGAAAAGCTGCTTTGCAAATTTACTTTAGCCTGGGAGCTCTGGGCTTCTCTCCTCCTTCCTAGGCCAGTACATTTTGCCAGTGCTCAAGCAGCCTGCTGGAGGCTTCCGGGAAGCCCGAGAGCTTCCCCCAGCTTTAAGCACAACGATTATTTGCCAAGCAAATCACCCCCAGAAAATTTATGACTTGCTATTGGCTTTCAGCTGCAAGCAGGGGTGGGAAGTGCACATCAGAGCAAACAGCAGCTGAGTGGAGCTTTAATCCTACCCCCAGGTCACTCTGCTTTCCCCACCGCTCATAAGCGACCTGACCGAGGCCGCCTCCGCCCCACGCAACGCTGCCACACCAGCTCTGCTGGCAGAGGCCTTTTGGAGCAGCTCTCAAATCCCAACCAACCTCCAGGCCCTGCTCTGCACAGCCTCAAAAGCATCTCACAGGCTCCAGGAAGAGATTCCCTTGCTCATCCCCCATGCTGCTTTATGAGCAGGGCTGCTCCCCTCCCCTCCCCTTGCGGGGAGCGGCCACATGTTCCCCATCTGGGGACCGATGCCCAGGAGCCAATGAGCTCAACTTGGAAAACTAACTGAAAATAGCAGCAAATTTCTGAGTGCTCTGCAGCCCACGGCTGGAGGATGGATATGAGGGCTCCAGCAGCACCAGGATGCTGTTTGGCACAGCACAGTGACAGCACAGCTCAAAGGGCTCAGGGAAATGGAAAGGAGATGGCTGAAGGTGCTGCAGCCTGAGCATCTGCCCTCTTCCAGATGTTCTTGCCTGTGAAGGAAGGAGGGTCCTGGTCTGCTGGTAGATCAGTCTCCACACTGCTGCTGTGCTCAGCCTGGAGCACTGAGGACACCAGCCCTGTCTCTCCTGCACCCCTGAAGCTGCTGGGGCCCATTCAGGTCTTTAAGGCAAAGCCAAAGAGCTGCAGGGCTGCTGGAGCCCTGCCAGGGCTCCCTGTGCTGGCTGGGGATGGCCACACTGAGCTGTGTCTCTCGTGTTCCACCACTGGGCAAAGTCCTGGGAGCAAGGGTGAGACACCACAGAGGGCAGGAACCTTCACTGCCCCTGCACAGCTACATCTGCAGCACCAGCTCAGGGCAGAGAAGCAGGAGATCTGGGGGGATGCTCTGGATGCTGCTGTTCCCTGTGGCATCAGGATCCAGCCAGCTTTTGGGGGCATTTAACCACTTGACAGTAGGAGACAGGAGGTCCAGACAGTGACACATCCAGCCTCAGAGCAACCTGGGATGAGCCATCAACATGGAATTTGCCAGAAGACAAGGCAGGGATGATTTGTGAGCCCCCAGCTATGTACAGCCTGAGGCACAGAAGGCTCAGGCCTGCATCTGGGAGTCAGGCAAATGCCAGTGCTTCCCCTTGGCCAGCGATCACACAACTGCTCCCCAGGCCCAGCAGGGTTTAACCCCATGCCAGGTCTGCATGTGCCACCAGCAGCAGCAGTCGCTGAGTCTCTTGCACACCAGCACCTCTGCTCCCAAGAACCCCTCCCTCATCACTGCCCATCTCAAGGGGCAAAGCCTGGCCCCATCCAGGGCCACTCCAGTTCCCTGGAAGGGGTTTTGTTACCTTTATAAATGAACCTGGGGTCTGTGGGAGGCACAGAGTGCAGGGCAGCCATGTGCCTGGCAGCACACGAAGCAGGACCAGAGAGAATCCCACAGGCTGTCCCCCACTGACTCCCCAAGGCTGCCCTCACTGACTCCCCAAGGCTGTCCCCACTGACTCCCCAAGGCTGCCCTCACTGACTCCCCAAGGCTGCTCCCACTGACTCCCCAAGGCTGTCCCCACTGACTCCCCAAGGCTGCCCTCACTGACTCCCCAAGGCTGCTTGCCCACAGCAGCCTCACATCCCCAGCACAGCAGGACAGGAGAGCAAGAGGGAGGTTCAACCCCAGCCCACATCCCAGCCCACAGCTGTGCCAAGGCCACTGCAGCCTGGCTGTGGCATGGGGCTGACTCATTGGGCAGCAGCACAAACCCCTCTGGGTCACAGCAGCAGGGCTGGGGTGGGGAGGGAGCTGAATTTCATCGTCTCCTTTGCTTGTGCTCTGTGCATTGGGAGTCTGGAGCTGCCTCCCCTTTGCTCCCTTGGTGCACTGAGAGTCAAGAAGCTGAAGGCAAAGCTGAAGGCAAAACACAGGTCCTGTGCTTGTGGTGGCCACAGCACCATGGCCCCACACTGGTCCTGCCATTGCAGGGCTGGACAGTCCCAGGTCCCAGCCATGATCTCTCAAGTGCCTTTGCCCCTGGTTTTCACACAGGGGTCTCCTCTGTCCCCACTGCTGCAAAGCAGCACTCCTGCCTCAGAGCCTGCTGAATCTCCTCTGTCTTGCCCAGCTCCAGCCCTGGGCTCATCTAGAACGCTGTCCTTGCCCTGGCAAAGCACTCTCCAGCTTCTGAGCCACCGAGGCTGGGGGAAGCCCTGAGAGGTGGGAGCAGGCACCGACAATGTGCCCCTGAGGCACCACACCGGGACGCAGCTGGGGAGGGCTGTGCCCGCCCCATGAATGGCCCCCAGCGTGTTCCCTGCCAGCCCCTGCTCACCTCGGGTGGCTCCTGCACCACAATCGATGTGAATTAGCTGCTGCCTGCTCTTCCACTTGTTTGCATCAGCTTGGCAACAGGAAGCCAAGCCAGAGACAAAGCAAAATGGAAACACCCCAGCAGCATCCAATGCTTTCAGCCCGAGGGGCTCGCTGAAGAGAGGCTGCAGCACCGCAGGGCCCAGCCTGTAGAGCAGCCTCCTTTGCCCTGCTCCTCAAGCACATCCCTCCCTGCCCACATCTCCCCACACACCAGGACCCAAAAGGGAAGGTCTGCTCTTCATGGGGTGGGTTTTACAGAGCCCAACCTGTGATCCCAGGGTGCCCACCACCATGCTCCCTGCAGAAGGCTGGCAGTGTCCTGCTGGGGACAGAGCCATGCAGCCGTGTCACCACAGGCCAGCTGAGCCCTCAGGGCCAGCAAAGGCACTGGGGTTAAATTCCTCCTTGTGTCATAGTATCATAGAATCAGTCAGGGTTGGAAGGGACCACGAGGATCAGCCAGTCCCAACCCCTGCCATGGGCAGGGACACCCCACACTACATCAGCCTGGCCACAGCCTCAGCCAGCCTGGCCTTAAACACCTCCAGGGACAGGGCCCCAACCACCTCCCTGCACAACCCATTCCAGGCCTTCACTACTCTCATGGGGAAGAACTTCCTCCTCACCTCCAGCCTGGATGGCACAGGACCAAGACATACCCCACACCAACCTGTGGGAAGTCTGGGACAACACCACTGCACATGGGCAGAGGGCACATGGTGCTGAGAAGTGTCTCAGCAGAGAGATATTCTCAGCCCAGGGCTCTGCTGAAGCTCACACACCTAGAAACAGCTCCCACAGAGCCATACCTGACCTACAGCTTCCCAGCAGCCTCACAGCTGCCCTCCAGAGCAGCAGCACCAGGCTGGCAGCACAGGGGCTGGGGCACTGCCAGCACTGGGGATGCTTCAGGTCCTCCAAACAGCACAGAGGCATAAGCTTCACAAAAGCTGAGCTTTGGCCAGTCTGGGCTCCCAGAAGAGCCAGTAAGGACTGGGTTGGACCAAGGCTGTGCACCTCATCAGGGTGCTGTGCATAGAATCATGGAATGCCTTGAGCTGGAAGGGACCTTAAAGATGATCCAGCTCCAACCCTGCCTCCTAGACCACCAAAGCTTCATCCAGCCTGGTCTTAAACACTTCCAGGGATGAGATGTCCACAACTTCCCTGGGCAACCCCTTCCAGTGTCTCAGCAGCCTCCTAGTGAAGAACTTCCTCCTAATGTCCCATCTAAACCTGCTCTGCTCTCTCATCTGCTTGCAGAGCCTTGCTCCAGCTTTGTCACACTTGGTGACACAACCTTGCACCAGAGGGGAGGACATGCAGCAGCCCCAGATCCCAACCACACAGGCTGGTACCTAGCAGGGCTGGCATGAGAAATAAAGGCAGTTCAGCCTTTCCCTGGTGCTGAAGGCATGGCACTGCCCCTCTGCAGCTCTGGCATTCCATCCAGCTCACACAGCACAGGTTTCAGCACCCACAGCACAGCTCCTCCTGTTCTCCTGGGGTGCACCTCTGGCAGCTTCAGCAAACTGCAGTTGCCTCAGCCATGAGCCATCCTTCCAGCTCACCGAGCAGGAGAGGTTCCCATCCCATGCTGGTGAGCCAGAGGGGCTGGCAGGGAGCCCAGCCCTCCTGCCACGTCACCTGCGCTGCCAGCCAGCCTCACAACCTGCCAAGGGAACCACGGCACAGCCCCCTCAGCACCACTTCCTGACCAGAGTTACCTCCTGGGTCCCCTTTAGAAGGTCCCTCTGGCCAGCTCACCATCCCCTCCTCACCTGCACTGCCCCCAGGGGAGAGCCAGCCTGGGGGAAACAGCAGGACAGAGCAGCACTGCCCTCACCCCTGCAGGAACTCATTCCTGGGTTTGCTACCAGCTCCTGCTGGGATTTCAGGGGGATGCTTCAGGACAGACCCTTGCAGCTACAGTGGCAAAGTGCTCACCTCATGATCATGGAGTCACAGAATGGGTTGGGTTGGAAGGGAGCTTAAATCTCATCCAGCTCCAGCCCCCTGCCATGCCCAGGGACACCTCCCACCAGCACAGCTTGCTCCAGGCCTCATCCAGCCTGGTCCTGAGCACCTCCAGGCAGGGCACAGCCACAGCCTCCCTGGGCAGCCTGTGCCAGAGTCTCCCCAGCCTCACTCTCAACAATTTCTTCCTCATCTCCACTCTCAGTCTCCCCTCTCCCAGCTCAAAGCCATTGTCCCTTGTCCTGCCACTCCCAACCCTTGTCCCAAGTCCCTCCCCTGCTCCCCTGGAGCCCTTCAGGTCCTGGAAGGTTGCTCTAAGGTCTCCCTGCAGCCTTCTCTTCTGCAGGTGATGAGCAGGAGGGCTCTAGGACAGACAGAACAAGGCTGACAGGAGGGCTGTGGAGTGAGTAAGCACCACTGGGGCACCAGGCAGCTGTGGAAAACTCTGCTCTCCACACAGCCCCTGTGTGCCCCAATGGTGAGGAAGGTGCAGACCTGTCCCTGCTGCAGGACATGCCTGGGTTCCACCGGGCAGCAGGAGGGCACATGCTGCCCACAGGCCGCCCATGCAGCAGCTCCAAGCAGCTCCCATGCCCTGCTGGGCCCTGCGCTGGGGCCAGAGGGTTCTCAAGCCACCTCCCTGCTGCAGGGCTGCTCCCAGGAGCGAGCAGAAAGTCCTCTCAGCCGCCCTGCACTGGTGCTGAGCTCCCCTGTGAGGACTCCAGTAGCTCCTTCCAGCAGGAGATGAACCTCAGCCCTTTCTCGAATGAATCAAAAATACATGACAGCCTGGGCTGGACAAATACCAGCGCCGGGGCTGGAAGAAACGCTGGAACGCAACAAAAGGCGGAGGAAATGGATCAGGGGAAGGCGAGCCGAGCAGGGGCTGTGCTGGGCAGCGCTGTGCTGGGCAGCGCTGTGCCGGGCAGCGCTGCGCGGTGTCACACCCGCCCCGACACAGCCCCAGCTCCGCTCGCACAGCTCCTGTCTCAGCCCTGCAATGCAGCATCCTTTGCCTTCCCAGCTCCCCTCGGCGCTCAGCTCCCCGGCTCCGAGCTGCAATGCAGCAGCCTGGCAGAGCCCTCTCCCCTGCGCCCCCCGCCCCCAGCGAGGCAGCCCCGAGCCTCCCGGGCCGGGCTCTGAGCCTGGCACCTGCTCTGCCTTCCCGACCTCCCTCCTTCCCCGCCGGAGCCCCGGCAACCCCTCCCCTGGCTCCTCCGGGAGGGCTGCTGGATGCGCCCGGAGGAGGACGTGACTCCGACGGGTCGGGGCCATGGCATCACCGCCCCGCGCCTGAGCTCCCAGCCCTGCAGCCCTGCGCCTCCCAGGTGCGAAGCCTGGAGAGGACAAGGACGGAGGCTACACCCAAGGATGGAGCCATTCCCGCTCCACCCAGCGAGAGGAGCCAGACTCAGCAGCTTCACCGCTGGGCTCTCCCCGCGGCTGCCACCGGTACCAGGCACACCACACCCCCCCCCACGGCCCCAGGACACCGCTGCCACCACACACAGCTGGCACCAAATGCCACACAAAGGATGCTGTGGGCTGGACAAGCCAGCGGTCTGCAGGACGTGTCAGCAGGTGCAGAGTCACAGTGCAGAGCCAGGGGAGCAGCCTGGGCTGACCCCCAGACCCTGAGGGGCAGGATGGGGCAAGCCAGGAGGATACATGCTGGCCATAGCAGACAGCCTGGCACCAGAGGCTGGCATCACTCACAGCTTACACACCTTGGAGGGGGCACACTACAGCTCCTTGATGAGCTGAAATGAATCCTCCCCTCTGCAGTGGGGACAAGCATCAGGCTGGCCTCAGAAGCTCGAGCAAGGGTGGGCAGGAAGGGCCAAGAAGTGGTTGCCTGGCACCACGAGAAGCTGCACAGGAAGGCAAGGAGCTGGTAACCTAAAGGGGCCGAACAGGGGATGGCAGAGGGCACCCATGCCAGGGAAGTTGTGTGGGCACAGAGATGCAGAACTGGGCACAGAGGCCACCAGGAAGGGACTGTCCAGAAGCACCCAGAACTGCCACCAGTTCCTCAAGTGCCACCCAGGCACACTGCTCAGACTGGGCAGGACCCCCAGGAGCCCAAGAGACCACCCCAGGGACCCTCAGCAGTTATTCTGGGGGTATGGCAAAGCCTTGAGGGCCTTCTTGAGGACAAAAAGACACTGCTGAAACAAATTCCTCCCCAAACAGCCCCTCCAGAAGCGTGCAGAGTTTTGCATTCATTGGCACATTTCCTCAGTGGAGAAATGATGGATCTGGGGGCAAGACACAGGCAGTCCCTGGGAAAGCCCCAGCAATTTCCAGGCTCTTTGGGGAGGAATTGACTTCAGCAGTGCCTATCTTCCTGTCTTCAAATGTCTGCTCTGCTGCTTAGCCCTGGGAAATTTTGAAAGGCAGATCTAGATTGGGTTAATTATTTTTCAAACACCTTTTCTGCACTGCCAGTATCACTGGGAACATGGCACAGCCCAAACAGCCTCAGCAGGAAGCTCTAAAGGCCCCTGAGTCACATTCCCAGACCTCCCCACTCCCTGCAGCCATCTCATCCAGGGACAGGAGACAGCTACTGCTCACTGTCAGCTCCCAGGAGCAGGCTGAGAGCAGCAACACAACCATGCACCTAGACTCAGAGTCACAGAGCTGTCAGGGCTGGGAGGGAGCTCAAGGCTCAGCCAGCTCCAAGCCCCTGCCATGCCCAGGGACACCTCACACCACAGCAGCTTGCTCACAGCCACCTCCAGCCTGGCTGCAAACACCTCCAGCCAGGAGGCTTCCACCACCTCCCTGGGCAGCCTGGGCCAGGCTCTCACCACCCTCCTGGCCAACAACTTCTTCCTCACAGCCAATCTCCATCTCCCCACTTCTAGTTCTGCTCCATCCCCCCCAGTCCTATCGCTGCCTCTCCCAACCATGGACCTCTCTCATTTCTCCTCACCCTGACCTCAAATGCCAGAGCCCAGCCCTGCAGGCAGAAAGAAATAAATCCCCACCCCAACAACCTCATCACACAGGGGCCTTAGGAGAGGAATAACATCAGCCTGACAGTGGTACCAGGACAGCTTCAGTGCTTTACAAGGCAATAACCCACTCCCAGCACTATGAAGAGCTACTTGGTCTCTGACCTCCTTATGGTCTCCTGCCAGGGAGCCAGGCTGCTCCTGCACAGCACTGCAACAGGCCCAGCAGGGCCAACTCAACAGCCAGGAGCACTGGGGGGGCAGAGATCCTCCTTGTAATCCTGGAGCATGTGCCTGGCCAGCAGGGGTGGTCATCAGGAGGGGATGTCCCTGGGCAGGGGATGTCCCTGGGCAGGGGTACCCCAGCAAGCCCATCCCCAGCAGGGTGGGAACCTGCTCACACAGGATGCCAGACACCAGCCAGGAGTCTTCCCTGCACTCTGGCTTCTTTCATCCCAACCAACCACAGTCAGATGCAACATGAAGCTCCTGCCCTTCGAGGAGACCATCTGCTCACAGCAGCCCCTTGGCTCTCCTCCCCAGCACCACCAGGCTGCTGGCACCCACTGCCCAGCCAGCCCCAGCATAGCTGAGGTGTGCCCTGCCCGTGTGGCAGGGCCATGGAGGTCTGCAGGAGCACGTGCTGCCAGCAAGGACATCCCTGCTGGGCCACTCGAGGAAGGGTGGCACTGCCCACCCGCTGCCAGCCTCAGGATGCAGCACTTAAGAGTGATGCACCTGTGGAGTTTGGCAGGGAGGAAGAGTCCTGCAGTGAGCATTTCGGGGAACACCACCTCCCCTGGCACCTCCCCTGGCACCTGCCCTGTGCCCGCCTGGGCAGCTGCCCAACCAACACCTGCTGTGCACTCACTTCAGTGAATTGGCAGCCACTTAAGGGGCAGCATTTCCCTGCCCATCTCTAGCAGGATGTGGCTGCAAAAAGCAGCTGCAGATCCTGGAGGTGCTCTGGGGACCTCTAGGCAAGAGCAGCAAGAAGGCTGGGCACTGAGCTCCAGCACTAGCAAGGTTAACAAAACCTGTGTGTGCCCCTGCACCCTCCTGCCCACCACACATGGGGACAGGCACACTGAGCTCTGAACAGCCACACTGAGCTCTGTACAGCCACAGTGAGCTGTGTACAGCCACAGTGAGCTGTGTAAGGCCACAGTGAGCTCTGTACAGCCACAGTGAGCTCTGTACAGCCACAGTGAGCTCTGCACAGCCACAGTGAGTTGTGTAAGGCCACACTGAGCTCTGTAAGGCCACAGTGAGCTCTGTACAGCCACAGTGAGCTGTGTACAGCCACAGTGAGCTGTGTACAGCCACAGTGAGCTCTGTACAGCCACAGTGAGTTGTGTAAGGCCACACCGAGCTCTGTACAGCCACAGTGAGTTCTGTACAGCCACAGTGAGTTCTGTACAGCCAGTGAGCTCTGTACAGCCACAGTGAGCTCTGTACAGCCACAGGGAGCTCTGTACAGCCACAGGGAGCTCTGTACAGCCACAGGGAGCTCTGTACAGCCAGTGAGCTCTGTACAGCCACAGTGAGCTCTGTACAGCCACAGTGAGCTCTGTACAGCCACAGTGAGCTCTGTACAGCCACAGTGAGCTGTGTAAGGCCACAGTGAGCTCTGCAGGGCCACACTCAGCTCTACACAGCTACACTGAGCTCTGTAAAGCCACAGTGAGTCTATACAGCCACACTAAGGCCACAGTGAGCTCTGCAGGGCCACACTCAGCTCTACACAGCTACACTGAGCTCTGTAAAGCCACAGTGAGTTATGTAAGGCCACACTGAGCTCTGCACGGCCACACTGAGCTCTGCACGGCCACACTCAGCTCTGCACGGCCACACTGAGCTCAGCACGGCCACACTGAGCTCTGCACGGCCACAGTGGGTTCTGTACCACCACACTGAGCGCAGCACAGCCACACTGAGCTCTGCAAGGCCACAGTGGGTTCTGTACCACCACACTGAGCTCCGCAGGGCCACACTGAGCTCTGCACAGCCACACTGAGCTCAGCACGGCCACAGTGGGTTCTGTACCACCACACTGAGCACAGCACGGCCACACTGAGCTCCGCAGGGCCACACTGAGCTCTGCACGGCCACAGTGGGTTCTGTACCACCACACTGAGCGCAGCACAGCCACACTGAGCTCAGCATGGCCACAGTGAGCTCTGCGCAGCCACAGTGAGCCCTGTACAGCCACACTGAGCTCTGTATGGCCACAGCAAGCTCTGCACGGCCACAGTGAGCTCTGTACAGCCACACTGAGCTCAGCATGGCCACAGCAAGCTCTGCACAGCCACACTGAGCTCTGTACAGCCACACTGAGCTCTGTACAGCCACACTGAGCTCAGCATGGCCACAGTGAGCTCTGCATGGCCACAGTGAGCTCTGCACAGCCACAGTGAGCTCTGCACAGCCACAGTGAGCTCTGTACAGCCACACTGAGCTCAGCATGGCCACAGTGAGCTCTGCACGGCCACACTGAGCTCTGTACAGCCACAGTGAGCTCTGCACAGCCACACTGAGCTCAGCATGGCCACAGTGAGCTCTGTACAGCCACAGTAAGCTCTGCACGGCCACAGTGAGCTCTATATGGCCACAGTAAGCTCTGCACGGCCACAGTGAGCTCTATATGGCCACAGCAAGCTCTGCACGGCCACAGTGAGCTCTATATGGCCACAGCAAGCTCTGCACGGCCACAGTGAGCTCTGTACAGCCACACTGAGCTCTGTACAGCCACAGTGAGCTCAGCATGGCCACAGTGAGCTCTATATGGCCACAGCGAGCTCTGCACGGCCACTTCTGCTACCACGCTGGCCATGTGCCCTCTGAACCCTTCATCCCCTGGCCAAGTGTGGGTGTAATTAGCAAGCCCAGCTGCCAGTCAGCTTTGATGAGAAGCCTCAGCCTTTGGTCGATGTGAAATGTATAATTTGAAGGATGGAAATAGCCTCTACAAAGCACATGTGGTTGCTGTGTCCCTGTGACCTCTCCCATCTTGCACAGGCTGCTCAGCTTTAAACGTGGTTCCATCTCCAGCAGCTCTACAAAGGCTTCGGTGCCATCAAACAGATGACACAGCAAGCAGCAACCAAATGAGAGGTAACATTTGGCTGCTACTAAATAAACTGTACTTTTGGCCAGCAGAGGCTTGGGAGTGCTTCTGGCAAGGAGGAGCATGAGGCAGAGGTGAGGACTCGGGTGTGGAGACCAAAGATGCACAAGGACTCTCCAAGCTATGGTGCCTGGTGGAACGGGGAGCTTGGGCTAGGCAGAGGCAGCACAGGTCTCTCAACAAAGGTCAACAGGACACCATGAGCTGTGAGGCTGAAGGTCCCTGCAACTCCTGCCTCTTTCTTCCCAGCACAAACCAAGCTTGTGGATCTTCTCATGCCACCTTGGATAGCAAACACGGCCAAACAGCTGAGGCTGATCTTTCTCTTGCCAAAGAGAGCCATGCAAGAAACAGGAAAAGCCTTCCCTCTCTCTCCAGCACCTCCTGCAGCAAGCTCCTCTCCTGTCCCTACTCAAGAGCCCACTCCCTGGAGCAAGTGGGATCATGTTCCATCTCAGTCCATTCCCACCACAGGAACCACCTCTCCCTTGAGGAGCTAGGCTGTGGAATGCACTACACACTCCTGAGGGTTTCATCTGCCTGAATCACCCCAGGTGCCAAGCAAAGGTCAGGACCAGCAGCTCAGCAGGCGCCCAGGCTCACGTGCCCCTGGCCGTGGTTCTGCCGCTGGCGTGCAAGAAGTGACGGCACAGCCACCACTGCTGTCACACTGCTCCTGCCTCTGCACATCCCCAAGCTCCTGTCAGCAGCCCCACCACAGGAACTGTCAAGGACATGCCAGGCCTTGGCTGGCTTGCTTAAGTAGATACGACTCGAGAGCACAACTCTGTGCAGCTGCACAGAGACATTTCAGCCCTGTCCAGCCCAGGCACTGTCCCCAGCTGACAGTGGACAACCTGCCCTCAGACCCCACTGCAGGAGCTCCACAGCTCATACATCTTGGAAAATTATCTCTTTCATCACAGTTGTTTGTGGTCAGGTGCTGGAACAGGCTGCCCAGGGAGGTGGTGGAGGTGTTCAAGAAACCTGTGGTCATGGCACCTGGGGACATGGTTTAATGGCCGTGGTGGTGGTGTTGGGTTGATGGTTGGACTCAGTGGTCTTAGAGGGCTTTGCCAACCAAAACAGTTCTGTGATTCAGAGGATGGATTAGCAGAGTTTGTCCCTCATGGGCCAGCTGACCAAGCCTTCAGATGGCAAGTTCAGTCCAAAGGGATGCTCAACACCTCCCAAGGTCAAGGTCAGCCCCATGACAAACCCTGATGCAGGGTCAGGGCTAGGCAACCATCCTAGAAACCAAAGCAGGTGTTGGGAGCACTTCCACAACACATGGTCTTCCTCAGCATGTGCACCAGTCCCTGTCCTGGGCAGGATCTCTGGTCCTCCAGCAAAGGCCACAGACCAGGAGCCCCTCCCATGTGCCAGTCCTGCACCTTCAGGGATGCTGCTGCAAGAATTTCTCTTGGGGCTACTGAGGAAACCCTAAGAGCAAAGCATCACAGGGGGACCCCAAGATTCCCTGGGCATGCCAGAAGATCCCTTAGTCCTCTAAGTGACAAATCCCCCTGCAATCCTGCCCTGCTCCCACAGCATCTGGTGCTCCCCTAGCATTAGGGCTGAGGATGGATATCTGTGAGCCCAGCTACAGGACCAGCAGGACAGCCTGAGACTGTGCAGCCCCCACCGTGGGGCTGACCTCCCATGCTCATCCTGATCATCCTCACTGTGCCTGTCCATGTTTTGAACTCACTCTGTGGCTTTCCACAAGCCACCTGCACAGCCCCAGTAAGCCCTGGGAAGCTCCAGGGGCTGGGGTGTCCCCAGCCAGGGAGAAGCTTAGGCAGGGTTCACGCCATGGCTGCTGCTCCAGTGGGTGGGCACAGGTCAAGGACCATGGTCTGGAGGCTCAGTGCCCATGTGCCAGCACACAGCAGAGCACACTGTGCCAGAGGGACACTGTGGCTGTACACTGGGACATTGGGGCTGTGACACTGAACACTCCTGGAGCAGCAGGATGTACAGCAGGGGACTGGACTCAGCAAGCATGGCTTGAAGGGTGCCCAACTTCAGCACCCATTCCAGCTCCCACTCCACCTCTTCAAACCTCCCCCACGGCCTCGGATGGGGTGGATCTCTCCCCTCTCTGCCCACAGCACAGCTCTGCTCAGAATGAAGCCAAGAGAAGGCACCTTAAGCCAGCTCTCCAGCTGCCTGGCCTCCTAAAAGGGGGGCCCAGTCATGGAACTTGAAGGTACTGGACACAGCAGGGCTCCCAGCCCCACCTGTACCACTCTTACCCCCCCCACTACCAACCATCAAGGCTTTAAGCCCAGCCAGCTCAGGCGCGGGGGCACCGTGACAGCTGTGCAGAGCTTGTTTGCCACCTTCTCACACCAGTTTGCCAGACCAAATGGAGCTCTTTGGAGTCGCAAGCCCCCCACGGTCCTCGCCCAGCTGAGCCCATGGGAGCTGCCAATCGGGAAGCTGTGGGGAGTAAGCGTCAGAGGGAAGCAGGAGGGCTCCCGAGGCTGCCAGTTTCCTAGAGATCAGCACGCAGCCATGCGGGAAACGGGAGGGCTGGGCACGCCGGCACTGAGACCGGGGCGCGCATGTACCGAGAGCCAGTGCCACGGCCCACGAGGGTGGCAGCAGATCCCCAGCCCAGGAGCACGGCCGGCACAAGGACCGGCGCTCGTTGCTCCGGTGAGAAGCCACCGTGCACACAAGGAGCTCTTAACCGCGCAGGCTCAGCCATCAAACCCACCGGGACGGCAAGATGCAGGCGGCCACAGGCTGCAACCAGCTCACGCGAGCCCTCTGGCAGCATCCTTGAAGGACCCTCCTCGGCCAGAGCCCAGGACCCTGGGGGAGCTCTGGACCCGAGCCCCCCTGCCCAAAGCGCAGACAGCAGCACGGGCAGGGCACCTCCACCGGCAGGCTCCCAGCAAGAGCAGCAGCAGCAAGGTCAACCCCCGGGGTAGTCCCCATGGCAGGGAGCAACAGCAGCGCCTGGCCGGGCAGCTTCCATTGTCTGTGGTGGGGTGTGGAGACGAGGGGTGGCCAAAATGACACTTAGGGAAGGACGAGCTCGACCACCACCTGCCATTGCTCCTGGCCAGGGGGCCGAGAGGAGGCTGTGCGCCAGGCCCTGGGCTGTCCGACGGTGCCTTGCTCCTCAAGAAGACCAACAGCAGCACCCCTGCGCCTTCTGCCCCAGCACCCCCTCTCCCTCAGCGCCCTTTTCTCCGCGTCCCCAGCGCTGGGGATGCCGCTGCAGCCCCCGGCGTGTCGCTCCCAGAGGCGGCCGGCGCCCTCGACGCCCGGGTTGGCCGGACTCCCACCATGCCCCCATCCCCTGCCACCGACGCGGGCGGGGCACAGAGCCCGCACTCACCCAGCATCTGGCTGAAGAGCAGCTGCTCCAGGTCGCCCAGCACCGTCACCACCAGCTCGGGGTCCACCTTCAGGTAGGGCTTCTCCTCGGAGCCCGCCGCCACCGCCGGCCCCTTCCCGCCCAGCAGCTCATCGTCGCACTTGCCGCCGCCGCCGCCGCCCCCGCCCGCCTCGGGGGCCTTGCTGAGGGGCTTCACCTCCGCGTAGGGCCCGCGGGGAATGCGGCTGGGCTTGCCGGCGGGCGGCGGCTTGGCGGGGCCGGAGGGGCGCGGCGACAGCAGCGAGTGCTCGGAGCGGGACAAGCTCCGCGACATGGCGGGCGCCTCCCGGCCACGGGGGCCGCCGCCGCCCCGGCCGCCCCCCCCCGCCGCCGCCCCCGTTGGCGACGCCTTGGCCATGTCGTCGCTCCAGCGGGGCTCGTAGAGCTGCCGCTTCTTCTCGGCGTCGGTGAGGAAGGCCAGGTTGGTGAGCGACTTCTGCTTACGCAGGTTGGTGCCGGCCGGCAGCCGCCCCTCCGCGCTGCTCGCCTTGAAGACGCGCAGCTCCGCGCCCCGCGGCCCCGCCGCCGCCGACTTCGCCCGCTTCGGCATCACCGCGCCGCCGTCGGGGCCCCGCCGGTAACCGCGCTCCTCCTCGCCCAGCTCCACGTCGGGAAGACTCTTGAGGTTGCTCCCCAGCATCCCCGCGCTGCAACCATTTAACCCGCCGGGCGCTGCTGCTGCTGCTGTTGCTGCTGCGGCACCGAAGACACACCGGGCGAGACAGAGAGAGAAGCGCCGTCAGCGCCCGCCCCAGCGGGGCGGAGCGGCACAGGACGGGGAGGAGATGGGGGGCGAGGTGGGGATGAGCGGCGCGGCCCCACCTCGCTGCTCCGCCGGCGGCGGGACACTGCGAACCAGCGGAATGTCAGGGGCGAACAAAAAGAGCCCTCCCTCCTCCGCGCCCGGCTGGCGCGGGCAGGGGGCGGGGCGCGGCGCGCGCGCCCGTGGCGGGGAGGAAGAGAGGGGAGGGGGCGCGCGCCGCAGGGCGGGGCGAGCCGGGGGCGCGCACCACCCCCGGAGACGTGCAGAGCTGAGCACGAGCAGCGAGAGCGCGCGGGAGCCGGGGGCGTGCGGGACAGCGGGGACGTGCGGGACCCAGGAGCAGAGGAGCTGCGCAAGACCCCAGACCAAGTGGGACTCCGGGGGACGGTGGGACGCCAGAGACCCCGGAGCCATGCGGGACCCCGAGGGCAGAGGGACCGTGCAGGACCCGCAGGATCATGTGGACCCTGGGGCGATGTGGGACTCGCGGGCCGAGGGCTGCAGCTGCAGGCGCGGTGTGGACCCCGTGGGTGCCGCGGGAGCTGCCCCCGCATCGAGCCGGCAGCCGCTGCGCCCGGAGCTGCCCGCAGCCCCCGAAGCCCCTTGCAGGCAGGGACGTGGTGTGTGCAGGCTGGGGAGTGGGTGAAGCCAGCGTGGGGGGAGCCAAGCCCCAGCACCCTGCGTGGGAAGCATCCTTCGTCCCGCCTGCCGCGGTCCCCACACCAGCCCCCACAGCTCACAGTGGCCCCCGGGGGGCCTGCACTCCAAACAGTGCAGGAAGGGGTCAGGGTGGTGCCAGGAGCCCTCCCGAGGGACACCGTGGCCCCCAAACCCAGTGGGGCCTCACCAGTGATCCGGGGGAATTAGGGAGGGAGAGAAAAGAAGGGGAGCGGGGTCTGGTTATCATCATTTTTCATTAATTAGCCGTCCCTCGGGAGGGGTGAATTAAGTCTATTTGGTGACCTCACGCAGGCTGCCATGGCAACCGCCGGAAAATATTGCATTAGAGCCATCCCCATGTGCGAGATAAGGAGCCGGGAGGGCCGGGGGTGAGGAGCGCCCCCCCCTGCCCGGCCCCCCACACGGGGCACGACCACTCTGACCGATTCGGGGTGCAACCCATGGTGGTGCTGAGGAACCCCGAAAAGAACCCGGCCTGGACGGGACAGCTGAGGGTGACCAAGGAAAAGGCTGCTTTGCACCCAAAGGTGCTGCTGGGGCAGGATGGGCGCACAAGCCACTCGCTGCGCCCCAAAGCCACTCTGAGCTGGGGGAGTTACTGCAGCCCTCTCTGAGCTGCGAGGACCTTGCCTGGGCATGGAGCCCTCTGCAGGCAGTTCGGGGGGGAGGGGAGGGGGGAGGGTTAAGTGATTCTGGGGCCAGCGAGGCGACCCTTACACCTCCCAATGTTCCCTCTCCCCCTGGCCAGGCCAAACAGAGCCCCAGGAAGTGCCCCAGGCCAAGGTGGCTGCGTCAGGCATGAGTCAGGGGAAGGATCCAACCCTTTCCCCGGCACCAAATCTGCTCAGCCTCATCCCGAAGCTCCCCACGGCAGCAGGCAGCTGTGCTGGGAACACGCCAGCCCCGCTCGCTCCCCTCCTCCTGTCTCCTGGAGAATCCCCCTGCCCCCCCCGTCCCCCCCGCTTGCAGTGCTTCCCAAGTCAGGGCTCAGCCCTGACCCCTGGTACCCGCTGGCTGCCTGCCAGCGATGCCAGGACCCCACTGCAAACCCGAGCTGTGCCGTGAGCCGCCGTGGCTCTGACCGACTTCTGTCCCTTCAAATCACCCGGCAAAGCTCCCGGCTCTTCTTTTTTTTCCCCTTCCCTGCACATCCCGGAGCATCCACCATCCTCCACTGCCGCTGCCCTGGCAACCGCTGCCCCAGCATCCCCTCCAGCAGCCGCCCACCCCCCAGATCTGCCCCCGGAGCAAGCGCTGAAGGGGACTGGGGCTTCCCGAGCACTGCAGTGGGCTTTGGGCTCCCTTTGCTCCAGGAACAAGTGGCCCGGCAGTGGGTGTGGGGAGCCAGCAGCGCTGCGGCGCCCACCCCCGCACCAGCTCCCTGGAAATGGGTCACCCCTGGAGCTCGCTGGGAAACGCAGGAGCCGAGCAGGGCGATGTCCTCGTAGTGCCACCAGAGGGGAGGGTCCCCCGATGCCAGAGCAACTGCGGAGGATGCCAACGTGGCTCCAGTGCCCAGGTGAGGCCATGCCCCTGGGTGTAGTTTCGTGGCCCCTGAGGGTCACCGGACAAGCTGCAGCTGTGCCCTTCCCGGGGCACCTGGGACACCTCCTATGTGGGGGATCCCCCCCCCATCACCCCACTGACCTCCAGCCCTGGCTCCATTTCTTAGAGGGGTCTGAGCCCCAACATAAGCCTGTGCCCCCCAGCACCATCCCAGCAGGGCCCCCATATCCCCAGCAGCCCCTCCCCTGCCAGACTCACTCAGGTATCCAGCTTTGGGGTCAGGTCCCTCCGCGGTAGCAGGGCTCTCCTCACTCCTGAACGTGGCTCTCTCATCCTCCTGCAGCCTGGGGGAAGAGGAGGGGTGAGACAGGGGGAGCAGGGGCACGCAGCAGGGTGTAGCCAGATAAGGACCCCCAGGAGATAGGGTACCACGACCTCTGCCAGGGTTTGGGGATGATGGTCCCATGGCATGGGGACTCCAAGGGCATCCCACTCCTCACTGAGTCCATGCCCTGCCCTGTACCATTGCCCATGAGTGCCCCATGAGCCCCCAGCACCCCAAAACCAGTGGGAACCCTCCTTTTGTGGCAGAGACCCCAGACCAGACCCCACCAAACTCTGTGGCCATCCCCTCCATGCCCTCCTGCCTCCCCGTGTCCTCATGCCCCTGTGTGCCCCTATCCCCACACCCCCCCAGCCCCATGCCCCCAGTGCCCAGACACTCACCGGTACTGGAAGGGTGCCACGGTAGCAGTGACAGGATGGCTGTGCAGGGGGCCTGAGGAGAAGGTGATGGCCCCTGACCCAAACGTGGAGCCTCGGCCCTGTGAGCTGCCACGGGGCTCACCCCCTGTCTCCACAGTGGCCACCAAACTGCCCTTGCTGAGGGACCCCCCTGGGCGCCCTCCTCCCCTGCCCTGTGCCAGGGTAGGTTTGGGCAGCTCCGTGGGCTCCCTGACCCTGCCTGCTCCTCTCCTCCCACTGCCCACTACCTCTGGCCACTTCTTGGGGGGCACCAGAGGTCTGGACGAAGCTTTCTGCCCCCCACAGGGAGGGATGCTGGGGCTGCCCTCCCTGCTCCTGGCTGGCTCGCGGCCGGGGGCTCTGCCGCTGCCTTTGGGCTTGAGGGTCTTGGCGCCGGGGCCCAATGCTCTCCCTGGCTGGGGGGACAGAGCCCCCACAGGGACAGGGGGCTCCAGGGTGCTTGGAGGGGCCGTGGGGTGCAGCTTGCTGTGGGCTGTGGCACGGGGCACAGGGATGGCAGAGGTGTAGTGGCTGCGGCCGGCGGGGTTGACGTTGGCCATGCCGTTCATCCTGGTCAGCGAGGCTGTGGGGGGAAAAGAGGCTTGAACAGAGCCTGGCACGGCAAGGTGTGGGCAGGGGGGGCGCTCATTCCCTCAGAAACACTGAGCCCTGGGCTTGGCCCCCACTGACTATGAGTGTTCCATGTCCCCATCCCAGGAGGAGGCCACTGCATCCCACACCCCGGGGTGAGGACACACAGGATGTCCCCTCACAGGAGTCCACAGGGGCAGGGCACTTGTGCCACCCTCCCCTAGCAACCCTGTGCAGCACCAGCCTCATGAATCCACGTCCCTCTGGCAGGTCCCTGCAGCAAGACCACACAGGCACAGACCCTCAGCAGGTAGGGCTGCACCACAGGCAGGATGGATCCTTCTTGGCCACCCAAACCCTTTTTCTGCTCCCTAAAAGCAGTTCCTGGTCAACCAAGACCACCTCTTTGCCACCCATATCGTTTCCCAGACAGCTGAGGTCATCTCCTAGCCACTGAAGACTATCTCCTGGATATCCAAGACTACTTCTTGGCCATCCAAGACCAGCTCCTGGTCACCTGAGACCATCTCCCAGACACCTGAGATCATGTCCTGATCTCTCAGGACCACTGTCCAGTACACAATGACCAGCTCTGTCACCCCAGTCCTCAGGCTGAGTCCCATCTGTAGCTTCCCCATCCCCAGCATTTCCCAGTGGAGTGCAGCCACCCCAGCTCTCCATGCTCCTGCTCTCATCTTGCTCCACAGTGACTCTCCCTGGCACCACCACCCAGGCAGTGCCCCACATCCCCTTGCCTTGGTGTTTTGCTCTGTGCCCATGGGGACAGGGGCTCGGTGCAGCATCCCACCCAGAGCACCCACAGGCAGGGCTGTCTGTGCCACCACTCCTGGCAAGGACATCAGCATGGTCACAGCAAATGGAGAAGCTCATCCCTCCTGCAGGCTTTGCCCAGGCAGGCAGAGCAGAGCTCAGCAGGAGTCAGCTCCACCTCCAGCAACCTCCTGCCTGCAGCTCTCCAGGAAAAGTGCAAACAAAAGTCCAAACTGCAAAGGCAAATTTCCTGCAGGGCTGTCTGGAAAGAAGTGGAGATGTGGCTGCATGGATGCCTGTGCCAGCCTCTGCCTCCTCACCCCCCTACAGCCACAGGGAGCCAGAAGGCACTGGATGCTGCCAGGGATCTCCCAGGCCACGTTTCTGGGGTCGCTGCAGTGTGGGTTCGCTCTCTCCCCTTGAAGGAAAAGCTCTGGGGAGGGGAGCAGAAGTTTTCGGGGGGTCCACAAGGACCCTGGGGGGACCATAAGCTCCAGGTCAGGCAAGCTCAGTGCCCGTCACCCCTGAAGGATTCTTCTCTGTGCTGGCTTGGGGCCGGGTGGGTGCAGCGAGCACAAGAGGCGCTTTGTGTGCCCGCTCCAGCGAGCACGCTCGGGGCCGCGCTGGAGCCGGAGCCGTTCCCGCGGGGCCGGGGCCGCCGCTGCCCAGGTAGGGGCCGCACACACAGGGGCTGCTCTGTTCGGGCCTGGCAGCCTGGCTGCCTTTCAAACCACCCGGCCGAGGCCGAGCTGCCCAGAGCTGGAAGGGTTCCCTGGCAAGCCACAGGGTGCAGGGGGCCGGCTCCTGTCGCCCCCAATGGGAACAGCACCCAGCCCTGCACCCTTCACATCGCCGGGGGGAGGCATAGGCAAGGTCCCAAAATGCTTCAAAATGCTCCATTTTGCCTCTTTCCAACCCTACAGCCACCTCAAGCCATGCTCCCCCCAGGCTTTGGGGAGTCTGCTAGGACCAAGCCTTGCCCCACGCTGTCCACAGGGTGGCCACGGCCCTGCCACAGGCAGTACTTGGATGAAAGCATCCAAATGCCCTTGTCCAGCCCCACATGAGCTGCATCACTTGATCCGCAGAGCCCCGGGGCACGGGGAGAAGGTGAGCCGACAAGATCTAAGCACTGCAGCTGACCCAGGGCCAGCCAGGACCTAGAAAGGCATTTCCAAGGCATTTTTAATTAAGAGGCAGAGGGACCTGCCACACCCAGCTCTGGGTTTGCTCTCCTTGAAGCTTTTGAAATGGCCAGGGAGGTTTTCCCTCCCCCCACTGCCTGACTGAGATGTCCCTGCCTCCACTCACCATGGTCATGGCCCTGAATCCCAGTGCTGGTGGATGGAAGGAGGGCCAAGGTACATGGGGGGTGGGGGGAGGTGCTGGCCCAGATCCAGCCCTGAGCTGCTGCGTGGGATGAGACAGAGACAGACACTGGGGATGGCTCAGCCCTGCACTGGCAAACAGGTCTGGATGTGGCCCCACTGGGAGGTGAGGCAGGGTGACAGAGCTGGGGTCTCACTGCTGCTGGGCAAGGGTGGGACCTGACCAGAAGCCCTGTGCTGGCACCACCTTGCACCCAAGGGTGCTGTAGGCTGGGGGCCATGTGGGGCCACACAAGGGATTTCCTTGCACCTACAACAGCAAATAGCAGCCAAGGCTCAGCAGCCAGCAGCCAGCACCAGACAGGAGCCAGAGATCATCATCCCCAGGGACACAACACTCCCAACACAGCCAGCAGAGAACACTGGCAGCAGTCAGCTCCCCCCAGCCCTTCTGCCCTTTCCCTGCTTGCATCTCACACTCCCAAGCCCCACTTTTGCCCTCTTCTTCACCCTCTCTAACCCAGCCCCTTGCCCAGGGCCTGGGGGCAGAGCAGGTCTCAGCTTTGAGCTGCAAAATATCTGCCAAGTCCTATGGGTTGTGCTTCCCCTCCCCCAGTAAGCGTGGAGGACCCCATGGGATGGGGCCAAGAGCCAGGGAAGCTCAGCCTTGGACAAGGGTGGTTCAGCCACTGTCCCAAACTCACCTGCTTCACCCTCAGTGTGCCCTGCACAAACACCTCCAGCCCCAAGGCTGCTGCTGGTGGAATTTCTCCTAACACAGAGATTGATCATCTGCCACTGCCTCCACCCAGCTGGCCCTGAGATCCCCTTCAGCCAACTGGGAGGTGTAGCTTTATGCTACAACCTTCCCCTCCCCAGCAACCTCTGAGCACCAGCAGTGTGCAGCAAACACCCTCCAGCCCTGCCTGCTCACCAGGCAGGCGGCACTGGGACTGGAACCAGGCTTTGGAGGCTTTTTTTCCACTCTGTTCACTTTGGATTTCTCTCCTTAAGACACAGCTTCCATTTCTCCTCTCCAAGCCCCCCAGCAGCCACCTCTCTGCCATGCCATGGCTGCAGCAGATGCCAAAGCTGCCATGCTGCCCACAAGAAAAATCAATCCTCTTCTTGTGCTCTCAGGCTTGAGGTTTCCCAGGAGATGTCAGTGCCTGCTGGGAGCCAGGCTCTGGAGCCATCCCCTCCCCACATCACACACCTCAGGGCTCTCCAAGGATTCCCACTGCTTCCCTACACACCCAGCTAAGCATGGGTGAGCCCTCCTCAGGGGGGCTGCCCTGGGGCTGGGCAAGGGGAGATGTGGATGTGACCCTGCTCCCCTGGGCTGTAACACCAGACAGACCCTTGAGCTGGGGTCTGGCACCCAGAGGTGCCACCAAGGTGGCAAACCCAAGCAACCGCCACCGAGATCTGGAGGGGCTGGAAGGTGTCCAGAGCAGGGCCAGGAGGAGGAGCAGAGGGCTGGAGCTGCTCTGCTCTGCAGACAGCCTGAGAGAGTTGGGGTTGTGCAGGCTGGAGAGGAGAAGGCTCCCAGGAGACCTCCTTGTGGCCTTCCAGGATCTGCAGGGGGCTGCAGGAAAGCTGGGGAGGGACTTTGGAGGGTGTGAGGGAGGGATAGGACTGGGGGGGATGGAGCAGAACTAGAAGTGGGGAGATGGAGATTGGCTGTGAGGAAGAAGTTGTTGGCCAGGAGGGTGGTGAGAGCCTGGCCCAGGCTGCCCAGGGAGGTGGTGGAAGCCTCCTGGCTGGAGGTGTTTGCAGCCAGGCTGGAGGTGGCTGTGAGCAAGCTGCTGTGGTGTGAGGTGTCCCTGCCCATGGCAGGGGCTTGGAGCTGGCTGAGCCTTGAGCTCCCTTCCAGCCCTGAGAGTTCTGTGATTCGAAAGATTTCCTCCATCAGTCCCAGGAGGAGACACTGCTGTGCCCAGCAGGAACCACTCCTGTGCCCAGCAGGAGACACTGCTGTGCCCAGCAGGAACCACTGCTGTGCCCAGCAGGAACCACTCCTGTGCCCAGCAGGAACCACTCCTGTGCCCAGCAGGAGACACTCCTGTGCCCAGCAGGAACCACTCCTGTGCCCAGCAGGAGACACTCCTGTGCCCAGCAGGAGACACTGCTGTGCCCAGCAGGAACCACTCCTGTGCCCAGCAGGAGACACTGCTGTGCCCAGCAGGAGACACTCCTGTGCCCAGCAGGAACCACTCCTGTGCCCAGCAGGAGACACTCCTGTGCCCAGCAGGAACCACTCCTGTGCCCAGCAGGAGACACTCCTGTGCCCAGCAGGAACCACTGCTGTGCCCAGCAGGAGACACTGCTGTGCCCAGCAGGAACCACTCCTGTGCCCAGCAGGAGACACTCCTGTGCCCAGCAGGAACCACTGCTGTGCCCAGCAGGAGACACTCCTGCGCCCAGCAGGAACCACTGCTGTGCCCAGCAGGAGACACTGCTGTGCCCAGCAGGAACCACTCCTGTGCCCAGCAGGAGACACTCCTGTGCCCAGCAGGAACCACTCCTGTGCCCAGCAGGAGATACTGATGTGCCCAGCAGGAACCACTCCTGTGCCCAGCAGGAACCACTCCTGTGCCCAGCAGGAGACACTCCTGTGCCCAGCAGGAGATACTGATGTGCCCAGCAGGAACCACTCCTGTGCCCAGCAGGAGACACTGCTGTGCCCAGCAGGAACCACTCCTGTGCCCAGCAGGAGATACTGATGTGCCCAGCAGGAACCACTCCTGTGCCCAGCAGGAACCACTCCTGTGCCCAGCAGGAGACACTGCTGTGCCCAGCAGGAACCACTCCTGTGCCCAGCAGGAGATACTGCTGTGCCCAGCAGGAACCACTCCTGTGCCCAGCAGGAACCACTGCTGTGCCCAGCAGGAGACACTGCTGTGCCCAGCAGGAACCACTCCTGTGCCCAGCAGGAGACACTCCTGTGCCCAGCAGGAGACACTGCTGTGCCCAGCAGGAACCACTCCTGTGCCCAGCAGGAGACACTGCTGTGCCCAGCAGGAACCACTCCTGTGCCCAGCAGGAGACACTCCTGTGCCCAGCAGGAGACACTGCTGTGCCCAGCAGGAACCACTCCTGTGCCCAGCAGGAGACACTCCTGTGTCCAGCAGGAGACACTCCTGTGCCCAGCAGGAACCACTCCTGTGCCCAGCAGCTCTCCTCCCCCACCCCAGCTTTTCATTAACAAACTAAAACCATTCCCAGGAGAGATCTGGCCCAGTCTCCTTCTAAATAAATTCCTCCTTTTCCTCTGGTCTGATTTCTGCTCCATCCCAACCTTGTCCCCAGGGCTCAGGTGCCCCTGGGGTGTGCCCCAGATGCCATGGTGGCCAGGCAGGGGACGAGTGCCATGTCACGCTGCGTCACGCTGGCGTCCTGCCGCCTCTCTGCCCGGAGAAAGCAGGTTACAGCTTGACCTAGATAGCCAGGGGTGGCTCCTCTGCAATTAGCCTGAAAGGGAAGCAACTTTCTCCTTCAAGCCCCCCCCCGCGGCCGCGGAGCCTCCCTGTGCCCAGGGCTGCTCTCGGGAACCAGCTGCCACTCGGTGCCAGGTTCTGTGAGCGCCAGAGACTGGCACCCAGTGCTTTCATTTTGGGACTTCCAACCACCAGGTGGGTTTTGGGCTCTGCCTCCTCCCCAAGTACCTGCCTGGGTCTCGTGGTGGTGGAAAGCAGCAAACACACAGAAGGCATTTCAGCACCAGGGGGCATTTTGGAGAAGCCACAGCAGGGCTGTGGGCAGCAGAGCCCTGCCTGAGCGCCAGGGCTGAGCCTCTCTGGGCAGCCAGAAGTGCTCAGCTCCTGGGCAGGGCGCTCATCTCAGCGACCTTCCAAAGAATAGAATAGAATAGAATAGAATAGAATAGAATAGACCAGGTTGGAAGAGACCTTCAAGATCATCGCATCCAACCTACCATCCAACACCACCTAAACAACTCACCCATGGCACCAAGCACCCTCTCAAGTCTCCTCCTGAACACCTCCAGGGATGGCGACTCCACCACCTCCCCAGGCAGCACATCCCAATGGGCAATCACTCTCTCTGTGGAGAACTTCCTCCTAACCTCCAGCCTGAACCTCCCCTGGCGCAGCCTGAGACTGTGTCCTCTTGTTCTGGTGCTGGCTGCCTGGGAGAAGAGACCAACCTCTGCCTGTTTACAACCCCCCTTCAGGTAGTTGTAGAGAGCAAGAAGGTCTCCCCTGAGTCTCCTCCTCTCCAGGCTAAGCAACCCCAGCTCCCTCAGCCTCTCCTCACAGGGCTGTGTTCCAAGCTCCTCACCAACTTTGTTGCCCTTCTCTGGACACCTCCCAGCAGCTCAACCTCCTTCCTGACCTGAGGGGCCCAGAACTGGACACAGGACTCGAGGTGTGGCCTAACCAGTGCAGTATACAGGGGCAGAATGATCTCCCTGCTCCTGCTGGCCACACTGTTCTTAATGCAGGCCAGGATGCCCTTGGCCCTCCTGGCCACCTGGGCACACTGCAGGCTCCTGTTCATCTTACCATCAACCAGCACCCCCAGCTCCCTCTCTGCCTGGCTGCTCTCAGCCACTCTGCCCCCAGCCTGTAGCACTGCCTGGGGTTGCTGTGGCCAATGTGCAGCCCCTGGCACTTGGATGTGTTCAATCTCCTGCCCTTGGACTCTGCCCCTCTGCCCAGCCTGTCCAGGTCCCTCTGCAGAGCCTCTCTGCCCTCCAGCAGATCAACTCCTGTCCCCAGCTTGGTGTCATCAGCCAATTTACTGATGATAGACTCAATACCCTCATCCAGATCAGGTCTGGAGCACTGGGCCATGGCTCCAGAGCTGAACTCGAGTTTTCCCTGCATTAAAGAGCTTTAAGCCCAGAAATGAGATGGTTTCTGATCCCTTCACATGATGCCATCCACAGACACAGTGGTGCTCACACTGAAGGGAAGTCAAACAGCCTTGGCTGAGGCACAGCCTTCATCCCAGGACAAACAGCCCAGTACATCCCTGAAGGCATCTCCTTCAAAGAGGCATCTGTTGTGCTCAGAGCTCGAGCCTCTTGCTCAGCCTGGTGTCCAAATGCATCTCACGTGTGCAGTTTTAGCAGCCAGAAATGAAGACAGGGACCTGGAGCCCAGGCCTCATTTCATGCCCCAGTTTTGCACATGAGGGGTCACTGGAGCATCCCCAGCATCACAGCAGGCTCACTTTGGAGCCATCCATCACCTGAGGAGAGCTGGCCCTCCCCTGGCTCGTGGCCCTCCTGGCCCCGTGGGGCTGAGTCCCTTCCTGACCCCATGCTGGGGCTGCAGCAGCTGAAGCCCCCAGTCCCTCTGTGATGCCTCAGAGGGATCCAACCTCTGGCTCCCCCATGGTCCCAGGAGAGTTGCTACCAGCTCCACAACTGTGTCACTGTTCCCAAAGTGTTTCAGGGTGACTTCTATAAAAACTGGCTTCTCTCTGATCTCTCAGCTGAGAGATCCCTGCTGGGGGTGGAACTCTGCCCTGTGCCCCTGGGATAATCACGGCAGGAGCCTGGGCATGAACACTTGCTAATGAAGAAAGCTTTGAAACCCTTCAGCCTCTGCCAGGGCCTCGCTGCCACGCTGTGCCTGTCTGCCCACCCTGACACAGCCTTTGCTAGGCATGAAGGAGCTGAAACCAGGCTGAGAAATAGGAACAAAGGAGGTCAGATCATTCCCTGGGTGTGCTGGGCCGCAAAGCAGCTCTGAAAACTGGGAGCCTGATGGGACAGGCAGCACAGGGGGCAGTGGTCGAGCTGCCCAGGCTGGATATCTGGGGGGAGATGCTTGGGAGCGAGGATGGAGGGGAGCAGCCCCAGGGTGAATCCTGGAGTGCAAGCAGCCTGAGGAGCTAAGCCCATGCCAAGGGACAGATCCTGGTGCCGTGACACAGCTGCCCAAGATGCCTTCAGGGGTGGCTGTGCTCCAGCACGGCCTCCTCCCTGGCACGCTTGGGAAGGTTGACAAAGAAAAGGCTCCTTGTGACACAAGGGACATAAAAGTTTCCTAAGAGAAACAGAGAGAGCAGGGGCAGAAAGGAGCCTTAGAGGAGAACAAGCTGCCAATTCATCTGCCAGCCCCGTCCCTCTGGCCCCACCGTGCCCTGGCCAGGACCTGGCCTGCCCACCAGCTGGTGTCACTGCCTGGGACGTTGCCACCACCCACGTTGCCAGGGCCTTAGGCTGGGTCCTTCCCCAGAGAGATCTCTGCCCCATCTCCTGGCCCCTCAGAGGAGTGTGCCAAGGCTGGGTGCAGGCAGGAGGCTCTCCTGGGTACCTGCAGCAGGTGGGCAGGAGGGTGGGCAGGGAGGGTGGGCAGAGCTGGAGCTGTTTCCCCACAACATGGTACTGGGGGCTCTGGGAGCTGCTGGGAGATGGGCTGCAGGCTGGGGCAGGAGGAGAAGGCCAGGAGCCTCCTGTTGTCAGAGCAGCGATGCCCAGCCCGCAGCCAGGGCATTAATCTCTGCTTGAGCCTCTCTGGGAATCCCATTAGGCACTTAACCCACTTTAATAAAACCTCGTTTGGAGCAAAGCTTAGCTCTCTGCTGGACCCACGGAGCAGCCACTGCCACTGAGAACCCTGCACACGGCAGCCCAACAGAGCACTGCCCAGGCTGGGCTTGGCCTGGCACTGATCCTGCTGCAGGGGTAGGGCTGGATCGAGCTCTGCCCCCGCTGGGACACATCCCGAGAGCTGGACAAGGGTCTGTGCAAGGAGCCCCACTGCCAAAGGCCTCTCTCTGGCCCCAGCATCTGGGGACCCTCCGGGTGGCACGGGTCACACGGCATCTGGTTTCCTGTGCTCCTTCCGTGTCCCCCCACCCTGTCCCCACCCCGCAGGTTCATCACCGTTCCTGCCGGCGTGCAGCGGGTGTGACACCTCCTGAGCCGGGACAACCGGTGACCCCCGCCAGCGGGGCTCGGGGCAGGGGTCTCCCCTCCGCCGAGCAGAGACCCCCACAGGGGGACATCAGGGCTGTCCGGTGCCGGCTGGGGATGGAGGAGCGAGCCTCGAGCCCCGGCCCCAAGAGAGGAGCGGGAGGCAGCGAGGGGCAGCGAGGAGCAGCCCCGGGCCCGCCGCGCAGGGGACGTTCAGGAGGTGCCGGTGCTGGACAGCTCCTCACGGCACCGCCCCCTGCCCGGGACCGCCCCTCCGCGCCGGTGTCGCCCCCACGGGCCGGTACTGCCCTCCCGAACCAGTGAACCTCTCCCCGCCCCGAGTCCCACACCGCCTCCCCAGCTCAGTGTCCATCCCCCAGGGTCGGTGCCACCCACCCGCCCGGTACCGCCTCTCCCGGGACCGGTGCCCCCTCCCCGAGCCGGTACCGCTCCTCGGGCCGGTGCCCCTCTCCCTCGGCAGAGTCATTCCCCGGATCTGGTGTCCCTCCCCTGCTCGGATCGGTGTCCCCCACGCCGTGCCGGCAGCGCCGTCCCCGTGCCCCTAGCCAGTGGTGTCTGTCCCCTTGGTGCCTGTGCCGCCCGCCCGCGGCCATCAGAGCGAGTCTGGCCAAACCCGCCCAGGCTCACTCTGCCCCTCCGTCCTGCAGTCCCTGTTTGGGGCTGCCGCCACCTCTCCGGAGCCTGCTGCCATCTGTCCTCACAGCAGCGCTGCCTGTCATCGCCCAGTGTCCCCGCGCCCTTGGGAACCGAGGCAGGGCTGTCCCGCCGTAAGGTGACACCCCCCTGAAACTCCTCCAGATGCTTCTCAGACAACCGTCTGCCCCGGGGGGAGGGGTTTGGGTTGTGCCGGGGGGTCTCCTGCTCTCATCAGCTCCCCCACTCCCCTTGCGACACCGTCGGCGGCCCTGTGACACAAGAGCCACTGGCATCGCACAGCCCAGGGTCTCTTTGCCATCCAGCACCATGGCAACATCTCCCTTTGCACCTCTTCAGGGCATCAAACCCTCCCCAAACCGCTCCCAAACCTCTTCAGAATCTCCCCCACACCTCCCCATCTCCTCAGCCCTGCCCTGGGGCCGAGGATCCCCCAGCACCGTACCAAGCCGTGGGCCAGGAGCCGTCCTACAGCCCAGGTGCAGGCTCTTGGGCCAGCGACATTTGGATAAACCTCTCCCGGAGCCGCTTGCATCATTTATGGAGCCCCGCGTTCCTGCCGCATCCCGGCCCTGGCCCTTTGCTCCCGGGATTTTTGAGCCAGAGCAGATGTCGCAGCGTCTGCGCTCGCCTCCGCCCTGCGGAAACAAACCCCCCTGGGCCTCGACCCCTGAAACCTGGAAGCCCCCGACGCGTTTTGGCTCTGCCGACGGAGAGGCAGCTGGGCGGCGGAGCTGCGAAACGCATTAACACGGCAGATGCTGTCGCCTTCGCACGCAGACGTGTGGGGTGCCATGGCCCCCCCCGGGGGGCCATCATCTGCTCCTGTCCGCCCATCCCGGCACGGGCGGCTCGACCCCGGCAGCCCCAGCGCTCTCTAACGGGACCCTCGCTGCCTGTTTGCTTCTTCCACACTCAGCCCTTCAAGCCTGCAGCGGGCGGAAAAGGGTCTTCGGGCCATCCAAAAAGAGTCATTTTCCCACCCTAAAGCAGGTTATGGATTTAGAAAGCACCCCAAGTTGTGGGGTGGGTAACAGGGGGCACAGCAAAGGGATGAGGTGAGTAATGCTGGGGCAAAAGGGTGTGCAGAACACGGCCCAAAGCTGGAGCTTTAACCCCGAGAGCAGACACGGAGCTGGGGTGCTGTGACCGTGTTCCTCCCTGCAGAGCAGACAGGCTCCAGTTGGGGCATTTTTCGATGCCAAATCTGCTTCGGGCAATGAAGCAGGCGAAGGAAAGGCAATTCATGGCTTCGATCCCCAACTGAATCATGCCTGGTCTCAGCCCTGCCTGGTCTCAGCCCTGCCTGGTCCCAGTCATGCTTGGTATGAATCATGCCCAGCACAAGCAAAACTTCCTGCAAAACTGTCTGCTCTTACCTGGGCACAGAGGAGGAGCGTCCCCTCAGCCCGGCACCCTCTCGTGTCACAAACAGCTCTGCCGCTCCTGCAGCCAGGGCTCTTCCCGGCAGCGCCCGCCCCGGGAGCGCTCCGGCTCGGTGGCACTCCAAGGGCTTTCCCTCGGGACCAGTGGCTGTTTGCAATGGAAAGCAAAAGCTGCGGGGAGCCCTTAATGGGATGAGTGGATTTTCCAGTGAGCTGCAAATCCGCAGTGGCTGCTGGCAAACACCTCCCGGTTCGGGTCTTAGGGGTTTGCAGCCATCCCCCCACTGCCATCGCTGCCAGGCTGCGGTGACAACACAGTCCCGAGGGAGCCACATCCCTGGGGCTTATCAGAACAACCCTGAGTGTGTCCCCGATTGTATGACTCTGACACCAAAGTCCTCAAAGAGCCGAGGGCTGCCACTTATGTTTGTGGCTGGAAGAGATGGGCAAGGGCTGGCACTGCCTGCCCAGGCCCTGGTACTCCCCCATCAACCACAGAGCAGGCAGCAGCTCTGGTCCCACCACCTTCAGACACCTGCAATTAAATCTCCTGACTCCCAAGGGACACAGCTCTAGAGCCACTCTGGGGGGTCAGCACAGTGGGGGCACCTGGCTTGCCTGGAGGTGAGTTTGAGTACCTCTAGGGTTATTTAATTGTTGGAAAAGGAGGCTCAGGGGAGAGCCTCTCACTCTCTACAACTACCCCAAAGGAGGCTGGAGCCAGGTGGGGGTTGGTCTTTCCTCCCAAGAAACAAGGGATAGGACAAGGGGCAATAGCCTCAGCTTGCACCAGGAGAGGTTTAGGTTGGACATGAGAAACAATTTATTGCCCAAAAGGGTTGTCAAGGCCTGGCTCAGGCTGCCCAGGGCAGTGGTAAAGTCCCCATTCCTGGAGGGGCTTCAAAGCTGTGGAGATGTGGTGCTGAGGGCCATGGTTCAGTGGTGCCCTGGAAGTGCTGGGTTAAGAACTGGGCTTGATTATCCTAAAGCTGTTTTCCAACCTAAACGATTCCATGGCTCCATGATTCTATGATCCTGTCTGCCCGTGCACACTCCCACCCCACCCTTGCCCACCACGGGATGGATGCCCCAATGCAGAGCCCAGTCCTCAGAGCCAGCAGGGAGGGAGGGGACAGAGCCCAGCGTGGCGAGGGGCAGGGCACAAGAGGGATAAAAGGTGGAGCAGGAGCCAGGACTTCTCGGCCGGCCCCGAGCCGGGGGAGTTTCCGTGCCGGAGGTGACGCCGCTGGCTGCATCCGCATGGGCCCCGCAGCCGCGTCCGGTGGGAGCCGAGGATGAAGGTGGGGAATGAGCACAAACCTGACTCCTCCAGCTCCCATCTCCGCTGCTCCATGGGAGCAGGAACGGCAGAACCCAGGCAGATAGTGGAAGGCAACTCCAACATTGGCTCCCACCCCAAAGCCACTCCCTGCAGCACGGTCAGGACCTCCGGAGCCCAAGTGCCACATCCCGGCAGTGAGAGGATGCCAAGCTGCCAGTCCCACTGCCCCAGCTGGCCCTGGGGATGGGTGGCTTGTCCCCTCCTTGGAGAAACCTCAACCCCTAGTGCCTGCAGAGCAGTCAGTCCCTGTGCTCCAGACTTCATCCCCTCTGTGACCAAATCCTGCCCTGGCACATGGATGGTGTGAGGGCAGCTCTGGCAGCAGGGACATGGTTCAGCCACGGGGGCTGCAGCGTAAATCAAGCAGGATAAAGAACTGCTGGGTGTCCAAAGATGGTGCCACCATGCTTACATGGTGACACATGGTGACTGCAGGTGGCAGAGTGGCAGCCACGCTGCCAAGCCAAGGGACAGGGCTTGGCAGGATGCGACCCTGCATGAGGTGACATGCAGACACTCTGGGTGCCCCCAGGAACCCAGCACTGAGATGGGGCAACTCAGAGCCCACTAAAACTTGCCCAGCTGACAGCAATGGTGCTGCAGGTGGCTCAAGGGCTGTGCTAGGATGGGGCACTGACCAGGCAGGTCTGAGCAGTGCAGGGAGATCAAATCCTGCAGCTAGCAGCAGCTCCACTCCATCTCCTGATCCACACAGCCCCATCAAAGCTCCTAACCCTGCCACAGGTTGCTCAGGGGAGGGGTGATGAAAATCCTGCTTTCTACAATTATTGTCACTTCCCACAATGTTGGCAATGAGTGGTGGGTGCCAGGGGCTCCTCCAGCCCTTCTCACCCCCAGCATCTCCTACTCCAAGCAGTGGCTCCAGCAGCAGTGCCTCCTGTCACCACTGGACCCCCCGGAGCAGCTGGCACAGGCCTTGGTACAGCTTGCTTGGTAGTGAGCATGGCTTGAGCTGTGCCAGCAAATGCACTGGGAAGCTGTCAGAGCCTGCTGGGACAGGCTGGTGGCTGCTCTGTCACCTGGGAGCCTTGGCCACAAGGGCACATTGCTGTCCCATGGATGACTTCTTGTCCACCAGGATTCCAAGGTCCTTGTCAATGAGCCTCTTCCAGGACTCCACACTCATTCTTGTTGAACCTCATTAGATTCCCCTTTGCCCAACTCTCCAACCTGTCCAGGTGCTGCTGGATGGCAGCACAGCCTCTGCTCTATCAGCCACACCCCCAGCTCGGTACCACCAACAAACTTGCTGAGGGTCCACTCTGTCCTCTCCTCCAGGCTGTTGATGAAGTTAGTGAATAAGCCTGGCCCCAGTGCTGACCCCTGGGGATCACCAACCCCTGGGGAACACCAGCCCCTGGGGAACACCAGCCCCTGGGGATCACCAACCCCTGGGGAACACCAACCCCTGGGGAACACCAACCCCTGGGGATCACCAGCCCCTGGGGAACACCAGCCCCTGGGGATCACCAACCCCTGGGGAACACCAGCCCCTGGGGAACACCAACCCCTGGGGATCACCAACCCCTGGGGAACACCAACCCCTGGGGATCACCAACCCCTGGGGATCACCAACCCCTGGGGAACACCAACCCCTGGGGAACACCAGCCCCTGGGGATCACCAACCCCTGGGGAACACCAGCCCCTGGGGAACACCAACCCCTGGGGATCACCAACCCCTGGGGAACACCAACCCCTGGGGAACACCAGCCCCTGGGGAACACCAACCCCTGGGGATCACCAACCCCTGGGGAACACCAGCTCCTGGGGATCACCAACCCCTGGGGAACACCAACCCCTGGGGAACACCACTGGTTGCAGGTCTCCCATGGACTCTGCAAGGTTAATCACAACCCTCTGAGCTCTGTTGTTTAGCACAGCCCAGCCAGGCCCAGTGGCAGCTTGGTGGTCCAGGCTGGGGTTCCTGCAGCCAGCCCAGAAGAGGGCCCTGGGGGGCTGCAGTGGCTCTGCTGGGGTTGAAGGTCCAGCTAGCCCCCAGGTTCAGTGGTCATCTGCCCCCTCCCCCCGCCTCCCTCCCCTGCCTTCCCACATCCCAAGCCCCAGGTCCCCCACCCCCGCCCGGGCTCGCTCCTGCTGCAGCCGGAAACATCTTTTTCCTGTCGGTGGGGCTGCGGCGCTGGGGGGGTGGCAGGAAGAAACCTCCTGCCCTGGAGGGTTATTTATAACCTGCTGCTGTGGGGCCAGCCAGACTGCCCCAGTGTCCCCACTTGCACCCCAAACCCTGCTCCAGCCCCATCCCCAACTCCATCTCCATCCCTGACCCCAGCCATTTCCATTCCCAATCCCTGTCCCCACCCTCATCCCCATCCCTTCCCATCCCATCCCTTCCCATCCCATCCCATCCCATCCCATCCCATCCCATCCCATCCCATCCCTTCCCATCCCATCCCATCCCATCCCATCCCATCCCATCCCACTCCCCAGCCTGGTTCCCTTCCCCACACACCAAGACCCAGCCTGGACACCTCTTTAGCAGAAGGATGAGGCCCAAGTCCTGCAAGGGGACAAACTTTCCCTCCCACCCACCACCAGAGCTCACCCAGCCCCACACTCCCCATCCCACCCTGGCACCCTGGCACCTGGTTCCCTGTGCTAGGGGAGTGAACAGGGCCAGGTCTGGGTCATGCCCACACCCCAGGAGCCTTCTGCCCCATCCAGTCCTAGGAAGACAGCGAAGAGCAGCTGAGGCCTGGGGCTGGCAGCACAAGGAGGATACCAGGGCAGCTGTGGGTTGTGAGCTGGATGAGGCTCCTGGGGAGCTGGGGGGCACACCTGTGGGCAGGGCAGGCAAAGCAGGCAGCTCCTGCCCACCCGCTGAGGCCGCAGGCAGCCCCACACCCCCCTGGCACCACTTGGGCAGCTCCTCAGTGCGTGCGAAATGACTCAGCCAGGATCCGGCCAGGCCAGCCAGGAGCTCCTGACTCAGCTTCCCCAGCTGCAAAACCTGGGGCTCTGACCCCCCCTCGTCACACCACAGACCCCAACACACTGCCCCGGGGGGTGCAGGGGGCTCCCCCCATCCCTGTGATCCCCTTGGGACCACCGGCAGCGGCGGATGTCAGCAGGAGCAGCTCCAGCAAATCCCTGGGGGGCATCAGCAGCCCCCCAGCAACCCTGGGCAGCCCCTGCCTGCACGGGGCCTGGGTTTGCCCGCTCGGGGCCCACCAGGGCACGCAGCAGCGGCGGCTGTGGGCCCTGCAGCTCGGCACACCCAGGCTCCCTGGCTCTCCTCCCAGTTGTGTTTTTCCTAGGTGAAATCCAGGGAAAGAGGAACCCCGGCGCACGCACGGCGCGGGGCTGCGCCACGCCAGCCCCACGCCGCCCACAAGTTAGGGTCCCCACGGGGGGCGTGGGCCCTGCCCAAATCACCTCCGAGCTTCTCCCTGGGTTGTGCCATCCTGCTTTGGCCACAGTGCTGGCAAAGCTAGGCTGTGGCAGTGTCAGCTCCAGGGAAGCCATCCTATACGGGGTCTGGGGATGCCACCCCAGGGATGCTCGTCCCCCCAAGATGGTCAGGATGGCAGAGTGTCCCTCGAGTGGCAGAGCACCTCCATGGTGCCCAAGCACCCAGGAGAGAGAAGCCATCACCCCTTTGCTACCAGTGAAAGCAACAGTTTAAAGCAAGACGAAGTCCCCACTGCCCCCAGTGTCCCCATGCCGTGTCCCTAGGCATGGAGCATCTGGAGCCACATGGCCCTGGGCAGCCACTTCGGGAGCACCCATGGGTGCCCACAGCACCTTCCCATGCCTGAAGTGAGGGCAGCCACCACAAGCTGCTGGCACCAAGGCGGGGAGATGCTAGGCAGCACGACCTGTGTTTCCCCGCCCCAGGCCAGCTCTCTGGAGAACGTCCCCTTCCCTCGGCAGCCCCCGTGCCTCAGTTTCCCCTGCTCACCCCCTGCTGCCCTCCCCAGGGCTGGTTGCAGGGTAAGGGGGAGTGGGCACTGGCCTCCAGCTGCTTCCTGCAGCCCCTCTCTGCGAGAACAGAGATGAGGTCTGGGGGACGTTAGGGGACACCGAGGCACAGGAACATACCAGCCCGAACGTGCTGTCCCGAGCATTGCTCCACTGCCTCTGAAACAGAATCTCCGCGGTGAGGTGGGGACACGGGGGAGCTGCCCCGACGGTCAGGCTACGACAGCCCCCAGTCCCTGCCAAGATGTCCCCTGTGTCACCACTGGTCCCAGCAACACGACTCCCATGCCTCGGTCGCCACCGGACTGTCCCCATGGCCTGCCGTCGCCAGCTAAGTGCCTCTGTGTCTCCCCGATCCCCAGCAGAGTGTCGCTGTCATCACTGACCCCCACCAGGATGTCCCCACTGTCCCCGCAGGATGTTCCCCATCACCCCGGCCCCACCAGGGTGTCCCCTACGTCACCGCTGGGCTCCGTCAGGGTGTCCCGCATCACCCTCCGTCCCCGGCGGGGTAGCCTTCGTGTGTTCCCGGTCCTCACCGGGATGTCCCCACCACCGCCCCCTGTCCCACCGGGGTGTCCCTCACCCCCCTGCTCCCCCCCGGGGCAGAGCTCAGCGCCCGGCGCGGCACTCACCGCTCGCTGCGCCCCGTCCCGGTGCCGCCGCCGGCCGCGGACTGACCGCGGGACCCCGCGCCGGGCCGGGGGAGGAGTGGCGCAGGCTGCGCCCGCCCCTGCCGCTCCGGCAGCCCGCGGGTGCCCGCCCCGGCGCGGAGAGCCGCCCCTGCCCGTTTCGGGAAGGCCCCGCCCGGGCCTCTGCCTTCAGTGCCGCCCGGCTGCAGGGTCCGGAGCCAGCGGCACAGCCCGAGCCAGGGACCCCCCAGGGACCCTTCGCCCCACATCCTCCCTGGAGCCCCCTGACCGATGGAATCCCTCCCCGATCCCCTCCATGGATCCCCCGTGGGCCTCTCCCATGTCCCGTCCCCAGGACTCCCGACAGGGAGCCTTCCACAGGCTCCTCTCGGATTCCCCTCCTCCATGGATGCTCCCCCGTGGATTTCCTTGACCTGTGGATTCATCCCTCCTGGCCGCCGGCCCCCGCTCCGCGATCATTTGTGGGTCCCTCTCATAGATCTCCCAGGATCCCTTGCCCCCAGAAAATGTCCTCCCACCCCCCAATTCCCCCAGACCCTCCATGGATTCCCACCCAAAAGTGCTCCTGAATCCCTCCCCACAGTCCTCCCTGCCACCCCACTCTATGGGTCCCCCCATCGATCCCCACGCAAAAGCCATTCGTGGATAATTTCCCCCAAACCCCCCTATGGATCCCTCCCTATGTCCCTCCCCGACCCTCACCCTGGATCTCTCCATGAACTTGCACTATGGATTCTCCTCCCCATGGATCCCTGCCCTGGATTCCTTCTCCCTCAGATCCCTCCCCTCATAGATCCCCTAACCTGTGCCACCCCTGGCCCCGGCTATGGATTCCCCCCCAGATCCTTCTCCCAGCAATGCCCCCCATCCAGGATTCCCCTGTATCTCCTCTCCAGGAATCCCTGCCATGGATCCCCTGAGCCTTCCCATGACTCCATGGACCCCCTCAAATCCCTCCTGCCTCCATGGATCCCCCCATGAATGCCCCACATGGATTCTCTGACCCTCCCCAGAGCCCCATGGATCCCCTCAGACCCCTCCTGTCCCCCATGGATCCCCCTCCATGGATCTTCCCCATGGATCGCCTGACCCTCCCCAGAGCCCCGTGGACTCCCTCAGACTCCTCCTGCTCCCCACGGTTCCCTCCTCCCGCCATGGCTCCCCTGCCCCTCCCCCGGCCACCCTCTCTCAGCTGTCTCCCGGGTCCGCCCCTGACGCCCCTCCCCCTCACACTAGCCCCGCCCCACCGCGGATGCCCGCCCACTCGCTCAGCTCCCCCGTCCTGGCCCCGCCCCTCTGGCAGCCCCGCCCGCCCCAGCCATGGCTGCCCCGGCGCGGGACGTGGCCTCCGCTTGCAGCGCGGGCGCGTGGCGGCTGCGGCACCTGCACCTGTCCCTGCGCGTGGCCTTCGCGGCGGCGGGCGCGGGGCGGCTGCACGGGACCGTGCGGCTCGAGCTGTGCTGCGCGCGCGAGGGCGCGGGCCCGCTGCGGCTGGACTCGCACCCGAGCGTGGCCGTGCGCGGGGCCGCGCTCCTCACCAGCCCCGCGGACGGCGCCGGGGACGGCCCCGCCGGCAGCCCCCGCCAGCCGCTCGCCTTCGAGAGCCGCCCCTTCGCCAGCTACGGCAGCGCCCTGCACATCGACCTGCCCCAGCCCCTGCGCGCCGGGCAGCTTCTCACCGTCGAGATCGACTATGAGGCGGGAGAGGGGCCCGGGGTGAGCGGGGCGGGGGGCGGCGGGCACAGCGGGAGGTCGGAGGTGACGAGGTGGGACGGAGGAGCTGGAGAGTGGACAGCGGGAGTGGAGTCCAGGATGTCTAGCAATAGGACAAGGGGGAATGGTTTGGAGCTGAGCCTTAGTCTGGAGCTTAGGAAGAACTTAGGAGGTGGTGGAGTCGCCGTCATTGAAGGTGTTCAGAAGGAGACTTGATGGGGTGCTTGGTGCCATGGGTTAGCTGTTTGGGTGGGTTGGATTGGTTGATGGGTTGGACACCATGATCTTGAAGGTCTCTTCCAACCTGGTTTGGTTTATTCTAATAAAGGGTTTATTCTAACTTCCGTAGGAAGGTGATGGGGCTCAGGCTGCCCAGGGAGGCTGTGGCTGCCTCCTGCCTGGGGCTGCTCAAGGCCAGGCTGGATGACGCCTTGAGCAGCCGAGTCTAGATGTGAGGTGTCCCTGCCCATGGCAGGGAGGTTGGAGGAGATGATCTCTGTGACCCTCCAGCCTGAGCCATTCTGGGGTTCTGAGATGGTTCTGTGAATAGGGAGGGACAAGGGGGCTGGGGGAGCTGTCAGTGGAGGGGTTGGGGGAGCTGAGGGGACACTGGGTCTGCGGCAGGCAGAGTCCCCCATGGTGCACCCTAGGGAGAAGCCCCTTCCCAGTTCCCTCAGCAGAGAGCACACAAGGGTGAGCAGCTGGGAACACCTCCTCACCCACCCTGGGAACAGCCCTCACCCTGGGAACCCCCTCACCTTGGGGTCTCTCCTTTTCCTCCTTCCACACCCAGGTGTGCTGGCTGGCCCCCGAGCAGACAGCAGGGAAGCAGAAGCCCTACATGTACACACAGGGCCAGGCTGTCCTCAACAGGTCCTTCTTCCCCTGCTTCGACACCCCCTCAGTCAAAAGCACCTATTCTGCCACAGTGAAGGTAAGCAGTGCCCTTGGTAGCAGGGCTGCAGACACCACCCCACCACCCCCAAAGAGGAGCAAACCCTCCCCAGGTCTGTGGACTCTGCTCGGGGGAAGCTGCCCCCTGCCTCTCAGGACACAGCCTGGGGCATCACCTCGGTGGCACTGCTGGGGCCCTGGTGCAGCACAGCACACGGAGGGGATGCTTTCACACTGGCTTCAAACCATCCACCCCAGTCCCCAGCAGAGAGAGAGAACTCACTCATCCTCCTGCTTTTCTCCAGATGAATACCAGCAGACCCCAGGGGTCTTCCTGCTGCTCTGCAGCTGTGTGTGGTGCTGGGCTCGGTGCTGTGCAGTGGCATGTGAGCAGCCAGGCCAGCAGCCTGCTGAAAGCTCTTCTCTGCCAGGGGGAAGTGGCCCAAGTACCCTCAGTGCCAGCTGTTGGGATGCACTGGGTGCTTAAAGCCCTCTGCTCTGCTTGTGCTGCTGTGTTTGGCTGAGGATTCCTGTACTTAGCACAGAATAATGCCTCTAATTAGCAGAGAAAGCCCTGGCCTTGGCCTGCAGCAGCCCGAGGGCAGTGGGATGTCTGCTGTTTGTGAGGCAGCAGGAGGGGGACTGGGGTAAGCTCAGTCTGGGGGACACAGCTGGAGGAGGAGGGTGATGCTGGGTCACACTGAGCCCTGATGGTGGTGCCAGGGCTGCTGGGCTTCCAGGATGGAAGGATCAGCCACTGGTCCCCAGGTTCTTGCATGAGGGTGGTCGTGGGGGGACACCAGTGCAGGGCTGCCCTGGCATGCTGGCTGGCCATGGCCAAGGCAGCTGCTTACCAGTGTGACACTGGTGATGGCACACAGTGGCTTCAGCTGGTGCTGCCAGAACTGATTTGCTTTGCCTCTTGCTGCAGTTTTCACCCATAAAGCTCTGGCAGCATCCCCTTGGCAGGTGAGTGCAGGGTTGGCTGTCACAGAGCCCCAGTGTGATGCTCTGCATGGAGAAAGCCTTGTCCTGGGTGGCACTGCCAGGGCCTGTGGGAGGACAGAGACCAGGGCTGCCAGGGCTCAGTCCCAGGCCACTGCATCAGCCGTGGGTTCTGCTTTGGCTTGAGAACAGGAAGCACAGGCTGTGGTGTAAGGAGTGGGAGGGGAGCTGGGTCTGAGGGATCTGCATCCTTTGCCCTTGCAGCACCTGCAGCTCCAGCACTTTTTTATCTTGCTGGCACCTTGCAGGGCTGCTCCAAGTGTCCTGGTGCTGCACCCAGGCTGTGTTTGAGCCCCGGTGCTGTTGCAGGGCTGCAGTTGTGATCCCCAGGTGGGGCTCAGGGTGCTCCTGCTCTGCACCCCAAAAGCTGCAGTGCACAGACCTGGCCAGCTGCAGTGTGCTGGGACACCTCGGTGTGGCAGGGTGCCCTCGCTCTGTGCCTCATGGATCTGATGGATGTGTTCCCCTCTGTGCCCAGGTCCCCGAGGGTTTCACAGCTGTGATGAGTGCCACCAGCTGGGAGAAGCAGAAGGACAACACCTTTGTCTTCAAGATGTCCCAGCCCATCCCCTCCTACCTGATTGCTCTGGCTGTTGGGGACATTGTGTCTGCTGAAGTTGGCCCAAGGCAGGTGGCTCTGGAGGAGACCCAAGAATTAAGCCCTGGCTGCAGGAGCTGCATGGTGAAGCTGCTGTGCCCTGCTGTCCCGTGCCCTGCTGTCTGGTGGCAGCTGCCTGCTGCCTGTCCCCACGCTGCTGGGCTCTGGAGAGCAGGGCAGGCTTGGAGACCCCAACAGAAAGCATGACCTGGTCAGCCTGTGTCTGCCATGCTGCGTCATCAGCCCACAGCCTCTCCTGGGTGAGGGGAATCTTGCTCCTGAGATCCAGGAGGAGCCTCACTGCCAGGCCTCAGGGTGTCCCCAGCTCTGCCCCTCTCACCCCTGTTCAGCCAGGGTCCCACATCTCTTCTCAAGCCTGGTGGTTGGTTTGGGCTTGCAGCAGTCCCAGCAGCCATATCAAAGCCCTTTGAGATTCAGAGGAGGGAAGCAAGGGCAGCAGTCTGCACTATCAGTCAGTCTCATCAGCTTCCTTTGTCAGCAGGCTTTTATTTTGCTGTGGGATAAGCACTGCAGCTTTTCCCTGATGAAGCAAGAGGGTAAAAGTCTGCCAGTGATTAAAACTTCCTCTTGCACTCTCTTGGCCAGGAGCTGTGTCTGGGCTGAGCCCTGCCTGATCGAGGCTGCCAAGAAGGAGTACGATGGAGTCCTTGAGGAGTTCCTGGTGGTTGGAGAGAAGCTCTTTGGACCTTATGTTTGGGGCAGGTACAGCTTCCTCTTCCTGGACAGCTTTGTTCCCTGGGGGCACATCCCTCTGTCCCCAGCCCTGCTGGCAGGAGGGGCTGTGTCTGCCTGGCCTGGTTTGAGGCCAGGCAGATCCTCTCTTGCCCCTGAGAGGGGCAGGAGAATGACACTGATCACACCAATGGATTGCAGAAGTGATGGGGAGTTCAGATGGAAAGCAGAAGCTACAAAGCACAGTGACCCCAAAGCATACAGAGTCCCCTATAGCACACCCACAGAACCCCAACACTTCCCCTCTCCCCACTTGAGGGTACACCCAACACCCCCAGGGCTCTTTCTCCCCCCACACTGCTAGGCTGGTCTCATCTGGCCAGGTCTGAGACTGCCTTCTCCCCCCTTCTCCTCCTGGCATTAGGCCCAGCCAGGCCTAAGAGGCCTTGAGATGCTCCCCCACTGTTCCCTGATAGGGAGCATCTCCCAGGGCAGCAGAGAGGGAGGAAAGAGGAAGAGAGCCGTCCCCCATAGCAAACTCCTGGCCAAGCTGTCAGCCCATGGCTTGGACAGCAGCACTCTGAGCTGGGTTAGGAACTGGCTGGATGGCTGAACCCAGAGAGTGGTGGTGAATGGTGCCACAGCCAGCTGGCAGCCAGTCAGTAGTGGAGTCCCCCAGGGATCAGTGCTGGGCCCCATCCTCTTTAACATCTTTATTGATGATCTGGATGAGGGCATTGAGTCCATCATCAGTAAATTTGATGATGACACCAAGCTGGGGACAGGAGTTGATCTGCTAGAGGGTAGAGAGGCTTTGCAGAGAGACCTCGACAGGCTGGACAAGTCCAACGGCATGAGATTGAACACATCCAAGTGCCAGGTTCTGCACATTGGCCACAACAACCCCAGGCAGTGCTACAGGCTGGGGGCAGAGTGGCTGAGAGCAGCCAGGCAGAGAGGGACCTGGGGGTGCTGGTTGATGGTAAGATGAACATGAGCCTGCAGTGTGCCCAGGTGGCCAGGAGGGCCAATGGCATCCTGGCCTGCATCAAGAACAGTGTGGCCAGCAGGAGCAGGGAGGTCATTCTGCCCCTGGACACTGCACTGGTTAGGCCACACCTCGAGTCCTGTGTCCAGTTCTGGGCCCCTCAGGTCAGGAAGGAGGTTGAGCTGCTGGAACGAGTCCAGAGAAGAGCAACGAAGTTGGTGAGGAGCTTGGAACACAGCCCTGTGAGGAGAGGCTGAGGGAGCTGGGGCTGCTTAGTCTGGAGAGGAGGAGACTCAGGGGTGACCTCATTACTCTCTACAACTACCTGAAGGGGGGTTGTAAACAGGCAGAGGTTGGTCTCTTCTCCCAGGCAGCCAGCACCAGAACAAGAGGACACAGTCTCAGGCTGCGCCAGGGGAGGTTCAGGCTGGAGGTGAGGAGGAAGTTCTCCACAGAGAGAGTGATTGCCCATTGGGATGTGCTGCCTGGGGAGGTGGTGGAGTCCCCATCCCTGGAGGTGTTCAGGAGGAGACTTGATAGGGTGCTTGGTGCCATGGGTTAGTTGATTAGGTGGTGTTGGGTGATAGGTTGGACACCATGATCTTGAAGGTCTCTTCCAACCTGGTCTATTCTATTCTATTCTATTCACAAAAAAGAAGGACTCTGCAGATGGGTTTGTAGGGCACAGGACATTATGGGTAGGAAGCACACAGCTTCCTGTGCACACCTGCTGGGCTGGACACCGGAGGTGTAACCTGTGTGGCAGGAGCAGGAGGCACCCAGGCTGAGCTGCCAGCCTGCCCCGTGCCACCCTCTGCCCCTCAGGTACGACGTCCTCTTCATGCCACCCTCCTTCCCCTTCGGGGGGATGGAGAACCCCTGCCTGACCTTCCTGACGCCCTGCCTGCTGGCCGGCGACCGCTCGCTGGTGGACGTCGTCATCCACGAGATCTCCCACAGCTGGTTTGGCAACCTGGTGACCAATGCCAGCTGGGCAGAGTTCTGGCTGAACGAAGGCTTCACCATGTACGCCCAGCGCCGCATTTCCACCCAGGTGTACGGTGCGTGGCCAGGCCTGGCTGTGCCGCGCAGGTGGCGGCGCCGGAGGGGCCGGAGGGCTGCGCCGCCCTGGGGCTTTCCTCTCGGGAACGGAACTGACTTTGCCCTGGGGAGGTGGATGGAGCCCCCACAGCCCTCTGCCAGCAGTGGGCACAGTGACCCTGCCTGGCCCCACCTAGGAGGGCAGGCTGAGGGAGCTGGGGCTGTGCAGCCTGGAGAGGAGAAGGCTGCAGGGAGACCTCAGAGCAAGCCTGCCAGGACCTGAAGGGGCTACAGGAAGGCTGCAGAGGGACTGTCCCCAAGGCCTGCAGGGACAGACCAGGGGCAGTGGCTTCAAACTAGAGCAGAGCAGATTGAGATTGGATGTGAGGAACAAGTTCTGCCCCAGGAGGCTGCTGGAGCACTGCAGCAGGTTGCCCAGGGAGGGGGTTGAGGCTCCAGCCCTGGAGATCTTCCAGGTGAGGCTGGAGAGGGCTCTGGGCAGCCTGCTCCAGTGGAGGATGTCCCTGCTGAGTGCAGGGGGCGGGACTGGAGGAGCTTTGGAGCTCCCTTCCAGCCCAGACCATTGTATGATTCTCTTGCCCCCACAGCTCCCTTGGGAGCTGATCCCAGCCACGCTGTGGCAGTGACATGGTCACATCTTGCACTCCAGGCACTCCCAGCGCTGTTTGCTTCATCCAGATGGATTAGAAGGGCTCCAAAACCCCCTCGCTGCCCAGGGGCTGGGGTCCTGTGCTGCCCTGCAGCTCCCAGGGCCTTCCATTTCCTGCTCCCCCAGTTGCCCTCCTGGAGCAGCCCCTGTCGTGCTGGCAGCATGCAGGGTGCTGTCTGGAGCCTCCAAAGGCCTCCTGCTTGTCCCTGCCAGGCTCAGCCTACACCTGCCTGGAGGCGGCGACGGGCAGGGCGCTGCTGCGCCAGCACATGGACAGCACCGGGGAGGAGCATCCCCTGAACAGGCTGCGGGTGGTCATCGAGCCAGGTCCGAGCCCTGCCCCGGGCGGGGGGACAGGGGGCCGGGGGGCTGCTGCTGGGGGGGGGCTGCTGCTGGGGTTGTCCTGCTTTGGGTGGGGGGCTGCTGCTGGGGGTTGTCCTGCTTTGGGTGGGGTGATCCTCCTGCTGCTGGGGGTGATCCTGCTGGGGGAGTCCTGCTTTGGGTGGGGTGGTCCTGCTGGGTCCTGCTTTGGGTGGGGTGATCCTGCTGCTGCTTTGGGTGGGGGTTCCTGCTGGGGGAGTCCTGCTGGGTGGGTGATCTGCTGCTGGGGGGGGTCCTGCTTTGGGTGGGGTGATCCTGCTGCTGGGGGGGGGCTTTGGGTGGGGGGTTCTGCTGGGGGAGTCCTGCTTTGGGGGGGTGATCCTGCTTCTGGGGGAGTCCTGCTTTGGGGGGGTGTCCTGCTGGGGGGTTGGGTGGGGTGATCCTGCTGCTGGGGGAGTCCTGCTTTGGGTGGGGTGGTCCTGCTGCTGGGGGAGTCCTGCTTTGGGTGGGGGTTCTGCTGCTGGGGGAGTCCTGCTGTGGGAGGGGGTCCTGCTGCTGGGGGGTGATCCTGCTGCTGGGGGGGGGAAGTCCTGCTGTGGGAGGGGTCCTGCTGCTGGGGGGTGATCCTGCTACTGGGGGGGGGGGGAGTCCTGCTTTGAATGGGGGGTTCTGCTGCTGCAGGGGGGGGGCTGCTGCTGGGGGGGTGTCCTGCTGCTGTGGGGGGAGGCTTGCTGCAGGAGGGGGTCCTGCTGCTGGTAGGGTGATCCTGCTTCTGTGGGGGGAGTCCTGCCTTGGATATAGGGTCCTGCTGCTGGGGGGAGTCCTGCTTTGGGTGGGGTGTCCTGCTTTGGGTGGGGGTTCCTGCTGCTGGGGGGGATGGGTGTCCTGCAGGAGGGCTGTGCTGCTGTGCAGGAGGGCTGTGCTGCTGTGCTGAGGGGAGGTGACTGCTGCTGGCTCTCTCCTGCAGGGGTCAATCCAGAGGACACATACAATGAGACTCCCTACGAGAAGGGCTTCTGCTTTGTCAGCTACTTGGCTCATCTCGTGGGGGACCAGAGCAAGTTTGATGCCTTCCTCCAGGTCACTGTGGGGAGGGAAGGGCAGGAGGTGTGAACCAGAGGTGTTCACAGGGGCAAGGGAGTGAGGGCAGAGCTGGGCCCTGTGCTGGCAGCAGGTGGTGGCAATGCTCAGAGGTGTCCTGGGGGCAGCCCTGAAGGGGGGAACGGGGCCGGGGTGGGCTTGGCAGTGCTGAACCCCCAGGAGGTAGATGACAGGGAGGGCTGGGCAGCTTGGCTGGGGGGCAGCATGGCTGGGGGCAGCATGGCTGGGGGGCAGCTTGGCTGGGGGGCACCTGTGGCATCCCCCCTGGCCCTCCCCACAGGCCTATGTGAACCACTTCAAGTTCCAGAGCATCACCGCGGACGACGCCCTTGGGTTCTTCCTGGAGTACTTCCCAGAGCTGAAGGAGAAGGGAGTGGACTCCATCCCAGGTCAGCAAACGCCTTCCTGGCCAGGGGACCAGGGGACCCCTTTGCCAGCCAGCACCTTGCAGGCATTGGAGCTGTCCTGTGTCCCCTGCACACCCCGAGGCTGCTGCTGCTCTGCAGGAGGCTCAGCGCTGGGCAGCCCAGGGTCAGGCTGGGGTCTGGGCTCAGCCTAACTTCCCCACACAGCTCCAGTCCCTGCTCTGCACTCAGGTGGTGGTGTCCATGGGATTCCTGATGGAGAGTCCCTAGCACCAGTGTGGCAGCCTCTGCCAGCAGAGCCACTGGTGGGCATTGAGAGCAGGCTCAGCCAGTGCCCCAGGCTCAGCCAGTGCCCCAGGCTCAGCCCATGCCCCAGGCTCATCCAGTGCCCCAGGCTCAGGCAGTGCCCCAGGCTCAGCCCATGCCCCAGGCTCAGGCAGTGCCCCAGGCTCAGGCAGTGCCCCAGGCTCAGCCCATGCCCCAGGCTCAGGCAGTGCCCCAGGCTCAGCCCATGCCCCAGGCTCAGGCAGTGCCCCAGGCTCAGGCAGTGCCCCAGGCTCAGCCCATGCCCCAGGCTCAGCCCAACCTTGCTGCAGAGGAGGTCCAGGCTTGGCAGGAGCTTTGCAGGCTGGGCCTGGCTCACCCCACAGGCAGGGTGGGGCTGTTGCCACCCCAGCCCCTGCTGAGCCCAGGGTGGCTCAGTCGCCTCACCCTGTCGGTCCTGCTTGTCCCCACCTCTGGTTTGCTGGTGCTGGGGATGCCCTCAGGGGGCAGTGGGGTGTCTGGGCAGCAGCACCCACCCTGGGCTTCACCAACCCAGCCCCAGCTCTCCTCCCTTCCTGGCTGCAGGCCTGGAGTTCGACCGCTGGCTGAACACCCCGGGCTGGCCACCCTTCCTGCCTGACCTCTCCCCAGGGGAGCAGCTGATGAGGCCAGCAGAGGAGCTGGCAGAGCTCTGGGCAGCTGATGGCTTGAACGTGGAGGCAATTGAGGCTGTGGACATCATGGCCTGGAGGACATACCAGCTGGTCTACTTCCTAGATAAGGTCCTGCAGAAGTCCCCCCTGCCAGAAGGTGAGAACCAGCAGAGACCCCAGGGGGATGTGTCCTGGTCCAGCCACTTGGCCAAGGGACATGAGGATGCCTGAGGGGGGTCCTGGCTGCTGGCTATCAGCCTAAATCCACTGCAGTCCAGCAGTCTGCTTCCTGGGGTCTGGGAAGCCTTCCTCTGTGGTGGGGGCAGGGAGCCAGATGGGACACCAGCAGTGCCAGGAGGCATCCTGCTGTCCCCAGGCTGGCTCAGCTGGGCTGTCAGCTCCCTGTGTCACCTCTCCTTGCACTCCTTGGAGCTCCCCACCCTCTGTGCTGGCATCCCAAGCCCCCAGGGGTGTGGCTCTGCAGGGCTGCCCAGCACAGGCCCCCTGGGCTGCTCCCAGAGCTGGGGGTGCTGGGAGGCTTGGGGAGGGTCCAGGGCTGGCCCGAGGCTGGGGGGAGCCCAGAGGCTTTGTAGCACAGCTGGGGTGAGCTCAGGGGGTCCTTGGGAGCAGGGGCTGGGAGCTGGATGGTGATGGTCTCTCTGCCCAGGCAATGTGGAGAGGCTGAGCAGAATGTACCCAAAGCTCTCTGAGTCCCAGAACGCGGAGCTGAGGCTGCGCTGGTGCCAGATCGTCCTCAGGAACAACCTGGAGGCTGAGTACTGCAAGGTCAAGGACTTCCTCCACAGCCAGGTGTGTCCCTGGGCAGCAGTGGCTGTGCCTGGCAAGGGGGAGAGACAGGCACAGGGCACAGGACCTTCCATGCCAAAGGGCCAGGGGTTGGCTCTTGACAGACTCCCAGACTGGTTTGGGCTGGGAGGGGCTCTCAAGGATGCTCTAATGCAGCCTCCTGCTCTGGGCAGGGACATCTCCCCCTGCATCAGGGTGCTCAGAGCCCCTCCCAGCCTGACCCTGAACCCTAACCCTCCAGCTATGGAGCCTGCACAGCTTCCCCAGGCAGCCTGTGCCAGTGTCTCAGTGCCCTCATTGGGCAGCATTTCTTCCTCATCTCTTGTAAGCTGTGGGACACTGAGAGGCCACAGCAAGCTCTCCCTGGAGCCTGCTCCAGGCTGAGCAACCCCAACCCTGTCAGCCTCTCTCCATAGCAGAGGGGCTTCAGCCCTCTGAGCATTTCCCTGGCCTCCCCTGGACCTGCTCCAACAGGTCCCTGTCTTCCTTGCACTGGGGACTCCAGAACTGGACCCAGTACTCCAGGAAGGAAGAGCCTCAGTGGGGCAGAACAGTGGGGCAGGATCCCCTCCCTGCCCTCACCCTGCTGGGGCAGGCTGAGGCTGTGCTCAGTGCCAGCTCCTGGCCAGCTCTGCACCCCCAGCACCCCCAAGTCTTCCACAGGGCTGCCCTCCCTCTCCTTCCCTCCCTCTCCTTCCCTCCCTCTCCTTTCCTCCCTCTCCTTTCCTCCCTCTCCTTTCCTCCCTCTCCTTCCCTCCCTCTCCTTTCCTCCCTCTCCTTTCCTCCCTCTCTCCTTTCCCTCCCCTCTCCTTTTCCTCCCTCTCCTTCCTCCCTCCTCTCCTCCCTCCCTCCCTCTCCTTCCCTCCCTCTCCTCCTTCCTTCCCTCCCTCTCCTCCTTCCTCCCTCTCCTCTCTTTCCCTCCCTCTCCTTCCCTCCCTCTCCTCCTCCCTCCCTCTCTCTCCTTCCCTCCCTCCTCTCCTCCCTCCTTCCTTCCCTCCCTCTCCTCCTTCCCTCTCTCTCTCCTTCCCTCCCTCCCTCTCCTTCCCCTCCTCTCCTTCCTTCCCTCCCTCCCTTCCTCCCTCCCTCTCTCTCCTCCTCCCTCCCTCTCCTTCCCTCCTCTCTTCCTTCCCTCCCTCTCCTTCCTTCCCTCCCTCCCTCTCCTTCCCTCCCTCTCTCCTCCCTCTCTCCCTCCCTCTCCTTCCCTCCCTCTCCCTCCCTCCCTCTCCTTCCTTCCCTCCCTCTCCTCCCTCTCCTTCCCTCCCTCTCTCTCCTTCCCTCCCTCTCTCTCCTTCCCTCCCTCTCTCTCCTTCCCTCCCTCTCCTTCCTTTCCTCCCTCCTTCCCTCCCTCTCCCCCAGCATGTACTGAGAGTAGGAGTTGCTCTGCTCTAGGTGCAGGACCTTGCACTTGGCCTTGTTTACCCTGGGCCCACTCCTTCCCCAGGGTGAAGGTTTTCTGCCCTCTCCAGGAGCTGCAGTGCCAAGGGCTGCCCATGGTGGCATTCTCCACCCTGTCCTATTCCTCTCTTCTCTCTCTCTGGCTGAGAGCAAGGCACTGTTGGAGGTGTTTGTGCCCTGGGGTGGGTGTGGGGCTGCTGGGGCATCACCCCACTGGAGCTGGGGGGGCTGGGGTGTGACTCCCTGCTGTGTCTCTGCAGGGGAAGCAGAAGTACACCCTGCCCCTCTACCGTGCCATGTGGGGGGGCTCAGAGTCAGCTCGGGCCCTGGCCATGGAGACCTTCTCTGCCACAGCCTCCCAGCTCCACACCCAGGTCCAGAGCTACGTCAGGAAGATCCTGGGCTTGGAGGCAGCAGGGGAGTAGTGCAGCCTGGGCCCTGCTGCCCTGCAGGCTCTGCCTCTGCCAGCACCTCAGAGCTCTCTCCCTGCCTCTCCTTATTAAAATCTGTGGGGGTTTGCCTTTTTTGTGCCTTTCCTCTTGTCAGAACCCCCTGGGCAGCCTGGCTCTGCCTCCCTGCTTCCAGGAGGGGACCCTGGGCAGCCTGGCTCTGCCTCCCTGCTCCCAGGAGCAGCCTGGCTCTGCCTCCCTGCTTCCAGGAGGGGACCCTGGGCAGCCTGGCTCTGCCTCCCTGCTCCCAGGAGCAGCCTGGCTCTGCCTCCCTGCTTCCAGGAGGGGACCCTGGGCAGCCTGGCTCTGCCTCCCTGCTCCCAGGAGCAGCCTGGCTCTGCCTCCCTGCTCCCAGGAGGGGACCCTGGGCAGCCTGGCTGTGCCTCCCTGCTTCCAGGAGCAGCCCCTGCCTCCCTTCCAGGAGCAGCCTGGCTCTGCCCCAGGAGCAGCCCTGCCTCCCTCCCAGGAGCAGCCTGGCTGTGCCTCCCTGCTTCCTGGAGAGGACCCTGGGCAGCCTGGCTCTGCCTCCCTGCTTCCTGGAGAGGACCCTGGGCAGCCTGGCTCTGCCTCCCTGCTTCCAGGAGGGGACCCTGGGCAGCCTGGCTCTGCCTCCCTGCTTCCAGGAGGGGACCCTGCCAGCCCTGGGCTGCCTGTGAGGTCACTCCAGGAGGGCACTTACTGGGCCCTGCTCTTCACAGTTGGCTGAGATAAATCCTACTGGAGTGTGGACAATGCCTCAAGTAGAGCATGACTTGAGGGCTTCCAAGAGCCAGGGTGGCCTACATGGGGCAGGGACTGTGGGAACAAGCCCAGGGCAGGGCAAACAGGCTGAGCACAGCTCCAAAGGTCCAGAGGCAGCCTGGCCTGGGGCTGCAGTGACACCAGCTGAGGGATGCTGCTGGCCATGGCCTCAGGAGGATGCTGTGGGGAGGACAACACAGCAGCTGCCCCATGCTGTGTGCTGGGACCAGGACCCCTCCTGCTGCAGCTCCTCCAGCACCTGCTGGGGTTGTCCAGGGAAGTATGGGTTGTGCAGGGAGGTGGTTGGGGCCCTGTCCCTGGAGGTGTTTAAGGCCAGGCTGGCTGAGGCTGTGGCCAGGCTGATCTAGTGTGGGGTGTCCCTGCCCATGGCAGGGGGGTTGGGGCTGGCTGATCCTTGTGGTCCCTTCCAACCCTGACTGATTCTATGATACTATGCTGCTCCCAGCACACCTCCCATCCTGAGATGCCTCTCAGACCCAAGGGTGCCTCGTGGTGGGACCACCCCTCTGGGCTGTGCCTCTGCCTGAGCCCCTGGGAGGTTGGCTCATTCCCTCCTCAGAGCCCCAGCACTGCCCTTGCCTTCTCCTGAGGTGCAGCCCAGCCCCCCCAGGGTCAGTCAGAGGAGCCCTGCCACGGCCCCAGCTGTGCTCCCAGGGGCAGAAGGGACAGCTCAGGCCCCTGGGGCAGGCCCCTGGCTCTGCTCTCAGAGGGGTGCATGGTCCTGGCCCCCTGCACAGGGGCAGCCAAGGCCATCGCAGCGCTGGGATGGTGGTGTTCAGACCGAGGCAGCACAACTCTGGCTGCGCACTGCAGGCACCAGAGCTGGGCCTAAGCCAAAGCCACCTCAAAGCAGAGGTGCCTGCAGTGCCCCAGCTCAGAGGGAGCAGAGGCTGCACCTTTCCTTCCTGTCACCAAACCCCAGAGGTGTGAGATGCTGAAACCCCAGGGGCTGGCTCTGGCAGGGCTGAAGCCAGCCTGTCCTCAGGGAGGGAGCCAGGCTGCAGATGCTTGGGCAGTGGCTGTCCTCTGGTGGGTTCAGCTCTGCTGAGGAGCACTTGCAGCATCTCACAAGCAGTGAGCTATGACCCTGCTCACTGCAGAGCTGTGTCCCAGGGACCATGCAGGCTGCTGGCTCATGACCTCCACCAAGGGGCAATCATTACCTATGAGGCTTCTGGAAACCATCCCTCAGGTCGAAATGAGCCCTTGGCTCTCAGCTGCCTCTATCACCCCCAGCCTCACTGACCCCAGCAAGCCCTCAGCTGGCAGGGAGTGAGCAATACACAAAGCTTTCCCCTGCAGGAAATGCAGTGCCATGGAGCCAATGCCTCAGCATGCCAAGCACCACCTGTGTCCTGTCCCAGGGTGCTGAGCAGGGGCTCACACCTCCCGCTGCACCAGGGACACTTCACTGGCCTGAACTAAGAATGATGGCAGGGCAGGGCAGGGCAGGGCTGGGTGGCTGCACTTCCCAGGAGGAATCTTGCACTGCTCCAGCTGCAGCCAGCTGCTGCCATCCCAAACATGCAGGGAGAGCAGCACCACCTCAGTGCTGCCTTCTGCTGCTCCCCTGTCAGCTGCTGCAGCTTCAGGCAGGACAAGACTTTGCTTCTCGGCGCCTGTCACTCCCTCCTCTCTGGGCTGCCTTGGGGGCTCTCAGCAGGGCTGGGGGCAGCTCTGCCAGCAGACCTTTCACCAGCACCAGTCCCCAACCTCCTTCTGCAGCAGGGAGAGGTGAAGGTGCTCTCCCCAACCCTCCCTAGAGCCTGGGAAGGAAGCAGCTGGGAGGGCAGAGCAGCTGCCTCTGGGCTGGCTGGGAGGGTGCTCTGCCTTCATTCACCTTCCTGCAGAGGCACCAAGGCAGGCACTCAGCAGAGCATTAGTAAGGAGATGCAGCTCACTTACTTTTACCAAAGTGACCTTCAGCAGACTCTGAGCTCTTTCTGCTTAATTGTCCCCCAGTGAGAGCCAAGTCACTCAGGGGATGCCAGGAGAAGATCTTAACTCTTTATTGATCCAGCAAGGCTTAGCGAGGCAGGGTTCAGGGCTGGGATGGGCAGAGAGGAGCACTGCAGCCTTCCACTCTGACCTGCTGCAGAGCACAGGACTGGCCCTCCTGCAGCCCAGCCCTCCAGGAGGCTGCCACAGGGCTCTCATCTTTTAATCCATGGCAGGGAGAAGCCTCTGGAGGGTCAGCAGGTTTTGGTCCAAGGGTCAGAGCCTCGCCGCCAGCACTGCACTGCGCTTCCAGTTTCGCTTTGTCTCACTCCCCCTGCAGCCTCTGGCTGCGGCAGCTGAGCTCCCTTCAAAAGAGTCCTCTAAATGTTGCATTTCACAGCACTAACAACTCAGGGCTGCTGCTTTTTGCAGTGTACAATACTGCCAGGCTGGAGTCTGAGCTTTGTGACTCCCCCAAGCAGCTGGAACAGATTCATTCCTGTAACAGTTTGGGTTTGGTGTTTGTGTAACAGAGACCAAAGCCCAGGGAGGGAGCAGGGCAGAGCAAGGCTGCTGCCCAGGCTCCTCTGGGCCACCCTTGCTCTGCTGTGTGCTCAGTGTGGAATGGTAAAAAACTAAAGGCAGTCAGCTGCAAAGTGCTGCTTTGGGTGAGGAATGGCTGCAGTCTGGTTTCCCAGGCAGGTCATATGTCAGCGCCCAGCTCTGCACACTGCTTGTCTGAGATGTGGTTAGCTAAGGACTCGATGATGTCCAGGAGGAGCAGCTGACTCAGGGAGCGGAGGTTTGGCAGCTTGGAGACCTTCAAGGGAAAGAAAAACAGAACAGAAATAAACCAGAAAGGAATTAACCCCTCCCCAGAGCAGGCCTGAGCCATCAGCACGGCCCCTGCCAGCCCACCTGGCAGCTCAGGAGAGCCTGAGGCTGGGCACCTGCAGCCTGAGCCCACAACTGGCTCAGAGGGCTCCAGAGCAGCAGCCGTGGGGGCTCCAGAGCAGGACCTGTGGGGGGCTCCAGAGCAGGAGCTGTGGGGGCTCCAGAACATCACCCTTGGGGGCTCCAGAGCAGCACCCGTGGGGGCTCCAGAGCAGGACTCATGGGGGCTCCAGAACAGCTCCTGTGGGGGCTCCAGAGCAGCACCCGTGGGTGCTCCAGAGCAGGACTCATGGGGGCTCCAGAGCAGGAGCTGTGGGGGCTCCAGAGCAGCACCCGTGGGGGCTCCAGAGCAGGAGCTGTGGAGGCTCCAGAGCAGCTCCCGTGGGGGCTCCAGAGCAGCACCCGTGGGGGCTCCAGAACAGCTCCTGTGGGGGCTCCAGAGCAGCACCCGTGGGGGCTCCAGAGCAGGACTCATGGGGGCTCCAGAGCAGCTCCTGTGGGGGCTCCAGAGCAGGACTCATGGGGGCTCCAGAACAGCTCCTGTGGGGGCTCCAGAGCAGGAGCTGTGGAGGCTCCAGAGCAGCTCCCGTGGGGGCTCCAGAGCAGCACCCGTGGGGGCTCCAGAACAGCTCCTGTGGGGGCTCCAGAGCAGCACCCGTGGGGGCTCCAGAGCAGGACTCATGGGGGCTCCAGAGCAGCTCCTGTGGGGGCTCCAGAGCAGGACTCATGGGGGCTCCAGAGCAGCACCCGTGGGGGCTCCAGAGCAGGAGCTGTGGAGGCTCCAGAGCAGCTCCCGTGGGGGCTCCAGAGCAGCACCCGTGGGGGCTCCAGAACAGCTCCTGTGGGGGCTCCAGAGCAGCACCCGTGGGGGCTCCAGAGCAGGAGCTGTGGAGGCTCCAGAGCAGCTCCCGTGGGGGCTCCAGAGCAGCACCCGTGGGGGCTCCAGAACAGCTCCTGTGGGGGCTCCAGAGCAGCACCCGTGGGGGCTCCAGAACAGCTCCTGTGGGGGCTCCAGAGCAGCACCCGTGGGGGCTCCAGAGCAGGAGCTGTGGGGGCTCCAGAGCAGCACCTGTGGGGGCTCCAGAGCAGGACTCATGGGGGCTCCAGAGCAGGAGCTGTGGAGGCTCCAGAGCAGCTCCCGTGGGGGCTCCAGAGCAGCACCTGTGGGGGCTCCAGAGCAGCTCCCGTGGGGGCTCCAGAGCAGCTCCCCTGGGGGCTCCAGAGCAGCTCCCGTGGGGGCTCCAGAGCAGCTCCCCTGGGGGCTCCAGAGCAGCTCCCGTGGGGGCTCCAGAGCAGCTCCCCTGGGGGCTCCAGAGCAACTCCCCTGGGGGCTCCAGAGCAGCTCCCCTGGGGGCTCCAGAGCAGGACTCATGGGGGCTCCAGAGCAGCTCCCCTGGGGGCTCCAGAGCAGCTCCCGTGGGGGCTCCAGAGCAGCTCCCGTGGGGGCTCCAGAGCAGCTCCCCTGGGGGCTCCAGAGCAGCACCTGCAGGGTCTCCAGAGCAACTCCTATGTGGGCTCCAGAGCAACTCCCGTGGGGGCTCCAGAGCAGCACCCGTGGGGTCTCCAGAGCAACTCCTATGTGGGCTCCAGAGCAACTCCCGTGGGGGCTCCAGAGCAGCACCTGTGGGGGCTCCAGAGCAGCTCCCGTGGGGGCTCCAGAGCAGCACCCGTGGGGGCTCCAGAGCAGCTCCCGTGGGGGCTCCAGAGCAGCACCCGTGGGGGCTCCAGAGCAGCTCCCGTGGGGGCTCCAGAGCAGCTCCCGTGGGGGCTCCAGAGCAGCACCCGTGGGGGCTCCAGAGCAGCTCCCGTGGGGGCTCCAGAGCAGCTCCCGTGGGGGCTCCAGAGCAGGACCCGTGGGGGCTCCAGAGCAGCTCCCCTGGGGGCTCCAGGCACAGCTCCCTGTGCTTACAGCCCAGCTCCAGACTGCTGCTGGAGGGCAGCTGCTGAGCCCAACGCAGGGACAGCTCTGACAGCTCCACCGCAGCTGGAGGCCACGAAGCAAAGCTGGGCACCAGCACAGCCCTGGATTTGAAGTCTGTCTGTACTGAGAAGCTGCCCCAGGGCCTGATCTCTTCCCCCCTGCGTGCTCCTCAGGACGTGGAGCTCAGTGCCCTCCCTGGTTTTGCTTGGCAAACCTCCTGCAGTCAAAGCAGGTCACTGGGGCAGCAGCCAAGAGAAACCTTCACCACGTCAGGTCTCTGGGAATCTACAACCAACTTCATGTTCTTGAACTGCTCAGGAGCTCAACTCCTACCCAAAGAGAGCTCTGCAGACTCCTTCCTTTTCCACAGCCCCACAGTAAGGGAAGAGTGAGAGCCAGGAATCTCTCTTGCTGGAGTTACCGACAGGCAAACCCAGCCCTGCAGGCAGACTCTGCCCAGCCTCCAGGAGCTGCAGGGGGAAGATCTTCGCCTGGCTCTGCACAGCTTGGCTGTGAGGAAGAACAAAGCTGTCTCCAGCAGCAGGTTCTGAAACCCAGCAGGGAGATGGCTGAGGAGACTTCCAGAAAGAGCTCAGGACAGGTGCTTGGGGTCATACCCCCAGGGGAGAGGTTCCACAAGGGCTGGGAGGGAGAGCCCTCAGCACTGGTGGGAGTCTGCCCCTGCCCGAGGCTCGCGCTGCGGAGGAACAGATCGGGGAGGGTCATCACCAGCACTTCAGAGCAGCTTTATTGAGGCTTTTGCACAACACTGAGACAGGAGAGCCTCAACCACGGGGCCCAGAGCAGCCAAGCTCTGGGAACAGCTCCTCAGTGAACCCTCCTGCACGGGGAGAGCTGCTCAGCAGTCCCAGCTGGGAGGAGAGGAGACCCCAGCAGCCATGCCCCAGGCTGCCTTCACCTTGGGGACCCCACAGGTTTGTGCAGCCAGAACAAACCCTCCCTTCAGGCCTGTGGCTCACTCTGGGCAGGACAGTGACTGCTGGTGCCCAGTTCCCCTGCACTGGGCCAGGAATCACACACTGGAGGCTCTCAGGCCACAGGAGAACACTGCACAATGAGAGCTCCTGGGGCTCAGTGCTGGACAGGCTTCCAGCCACGGCTGGGTGAGAGCTTTCTAGCAGGCAGCAGTCTAAAGAGCAAACATTTGCACACAGCCTGGAGAGGAGGGCACCAGAGCAGCTGCACTCCTGCAATGGCTGCTCCCTGGCACAGCCTGGGCAGACTCCCCTCAGATCTCCTCTGGCCTCCCCTGGGCAGTTGAGGCCATGAGGTTTCAGCCCTCAGGGACTGTAATGCAGGGACCCCAGACCCCAGGAGATGTCCCAGGCCACCAAGCTGTCCTGTGGGACAGGCAGTGGGACCATGCTCCATGCCCCTCTGCAGCATTCAGGAGGCCAGAAGACATTCCAGATGGAGGCAGGAGGTGGAACCTCGTGCTGGGGACTCTCACTGGGAGTGCAACTCCTGGGTGCTGGCTCCACCCTCAAAGCTTTTCATGCATTTGGAGTTCTTTCTGAATGCAATACCCCAGGTGGGCAATCAGGCAGCTAAGAAGGAGCCTCTCTGTGTCTCCTGCTCTCCTCCCCTGGAGGTTACTCAGAGGAAAGGCAGGCAGCTGGGTGCTGACTGGGGAACTGTTATCAGCATCCAGAATCCCAGCTCCTATGATTTATTTCCCCATTCCCACAGTGCTAATAAGCTGTGCAATGAACTGCTCAGAGGCTGGGGAGCTCTGGTGGAGGGCTCATAGCTCACAGTGGCACCTCCATGACAATGTCCTTATCTCAGGGTGAGAACAGGAACATCAGCACTTCAGGCTCTTGACCCTTCCTCTGGCCAATGCATCATCCCAGCACGGAGCCTACAGAGAGCACAGCCATGGCAATTGCAGCAGCAGCTGGCAGTTTGCCTCCTGAGCATGTGGCAGCAGCAGACCCATGGCAGGGAACACTTCAGAAGAAATGTGAGCAGCACCCAGGGGACAGAGTTGTGCCCTCGGTGCCGACCCTGCCACACGCAGGAGGGCACAGCACAGAGCTGCGGCAAGGGCCGAGGGCAGCGGTGCTGGGAAGCTCCTGTTTTGGAAGGGCTTCACACTTCCAGAGCAGGCTGCTCCAGCCTCTCACTTGTGTTTGCTGTGCCCAGCACCCCCAGCAGGCTTGTTCTGGAGTGCCAGAGCCAGGCAGGCAGCACTAATGAGTCTTTAACCAGCGCAGCGCCACAGGGCAGCAGCTCTCCAAAGCCCCAGAAAAGATGCAACCAACCTTGGTGAACTGGTGAACGATGATGTGCAGGCAGTGCCTCTTCATGTCCAGGGCCTGGGTCTTGTCAGCTGCCTCCAAAATCTAGAGCAGAAGCAGGGATGAGAGTTTCCCTCTGCCCAGCTCAGGCTGCAGCACAGACACCGACTGAGAGGCAACTCCCCGAGCCAGGGAACCCCTCCAGATTCCATCACAAACCTGCATCTGCTCTGAGCTACTGAAAAGCAACCCTTGGGTCTCACGTGGGGGGAGGCCTCAGGAGATCAGCAGAGGGAAACTGCAGAGCTGCTTCAGAGCCAGGTGCCTGCAGTGCCCCAGAGAGACCGGCAGGAGCCAAAAGCATTTAGAGCTGGAATGGCTTCTGCTGCTGTTGAGGGCTCTGCCCACCCTGCAGCTGCCTCTGGCAGCTTCCTTACCATGCAGTAGTCTGTGTTGGCTTCATCTCCCCTGCCAGGCCCTGTCAGCAGCACTGAGCAAGCAAGGCCAGGGCCACCTGCACACCACCCTTTGCCCTGGTGCAAAGGTCTACCAAAGAAAGGGTCAGGAGCTGAGTGCTGAGCACCTGGCAGATCTTCAGAGGCCTTCAGGACACTGCTCTGCAGTGGAGGCTGAGGAGCTGCCCAGGGACATCCTGCTGCTCAGCACAGGAGCACCAGGGACACACAGAGCAGGGCAGGAAATCAAGCTGCTGGAGGCTGTGTGTCCTCAGCAGGGGTTGTGCAGTCTCAGTGGGTGGCAGTCTGGGAGGGCCTCAGGGAACCTGGCACTGGGGGGGGCCCACTTAACCCTTTGGCTTCCCTCTACCTAAGTCAAGGGACTAATTAAAGGTACCTGGGGACAGTTACCTGCAGTACATTCTCCACTGTGACATTCATCTCCAGGTTCTGCTTGCAGTAGGCCTGCAGCCTGTTGTTGGAGAAGCCATAGTAGTAGGGAGCAGCAAAGAGGTACCTGAGCAGCTCACTAAGGAAAAGCAGCAGCAGAGGCAGCAGCACTGCCTGGCAGCACAATCCAGGGGAGAATGCAGCAGCCCACAGAGCAGCCCTGCCAAAGAGCCCCCAGCAGGCAGGGCCAGAGGCAGGGCCAAGCACTTCAGACAGACACTTGAGCCCCTCTGGGCTGAAGGATACAGGGAGTCTTCAGGAGGCATGTTCACCTCTCCATAATAGATGTATCTGAGCATGGACTCGAAGGCCTGCTTGCTGGGGACCATCTCCCCTATGGAGATGTTCACCTGCCCATCCTCTGGCATGAAGGAGCGGAACATGGCCTCGAAGTAGCTGCAGCAGGGAACAGAGCTGCTGGGGGATGCCCTGCAGGCTGCTGCAGCCCAGTGCCTCCCAAGGCTGCTGCCCAGCGCTGCAGCTCCCCCAGCAGCAAGCCCAGGTGAGAGCCCAGGTGAGAGCCAGGTGAGAGCCAGGTGACAGCTGAACTGCTGTCTCCTGGATGTCTGTCTGCAAACATAATCCCCTCTCCCCTCATTTCCATCAGCACCACCTGAAATCCATCTCCTCCTGGGAAATGAGGAGGCTTGGGGCTTTGATTTTCATCTCATTTGCATGAGAGCTGGGAGAGAGCTTAAGGAAGGATGAATTTCCTTGGTGTCTACAGGCTGCCAATCAGGCAGAGTTCCTTCAACAGCTGTGAAATGCTGCTGGTAAAGCACCACAGTAGCTGACACTGAACATTACTGCTGGGGCTGGGAACAATAAACCAGTGGTGCCAGGGTCTGCAGCAGCCCCTTCGTGCCTGGCAGAACACAAAGGTGCAGGCAGAGAGAGCAGGCAAGGGAAGGGCAAACCTACCTCACACACACTGAGCAGGGGGAAGGGAGAAGTGCTGCCCCTGCAGCAGAGCATGGGAACCACCTACTCCCTGTCATCAACCATTTCTTCTGATGCCTGGTCACACCCAGGTGAAACAGCAGCAGAAAGAGATTCAGGTTTCACAGGAGGGACCTTCAGCCTCAGAAGACTCTCTCTGACCTCAGAGGAATCTGCTGCTTTCCACTGCACTGAAGCTGCCTTGCATGCATGGAGCCACAGAATGGTTTGGGCTGGAAGGGAGCTCCAGAGCTCATCCAGCCCAACCCCCTGCAGCCAGCAGGGACATCCTCCACTGGAGCAGGTTGCCCAGAGCCCTCTCCAGCCTCACCTGAAAGATCTCCAGGGCTGGAGCCTCAACCTCCTCCCTGGGCAACCTGCTGCAGTGTTCCAGCACCCTCCTGGTACAGAACTTGTTCCTCACATCCAATCTCAATCTGCTCTGCTCTAGTTTGAAGCCATTGCCCCTGGGCCTGGCCCTGCAGGCCTTTGGGAACAGTCTCTCTGCAGCCTTCTTGTAGCTCCCTTCAGGTCCTGGCAGGCTGTTCTGAGGTCTCCCTGCAGTCTTCTCTTCTCCAGGCTGAACAGCCCCAGCTCCCTCAGCCTGTGCCCACAGCAGAGCTGCTCCAACCCCCTGAGCATTTTCATGGCCTCCTCTGGACCCTCTCCACCAGCTCCATGTCCTTCCTGTGTGGAGGGCTCCAGAGCTGGATGCAGTACTCCAGTTAAGGTCTCACAAGAGCAGAGCAAAGGGGCAGAATTCCCCACCCTCCCTGGGCTTTGCCAGATCCTTTGTCTTGCAGTGCAGCTTCTTACAGCCCCTCCAGAGAACCTCCACAGCTCTAACTTCCTCCCTGCTGGGTACCAAACTCAACACTGCTGCTTGAAGGCTTATTGCAGGCACTGAGCAAAGCTGCACCTTGCACTTCATGCTGCACCAAGTTCCCCTCTGTCTTCTAACCAAGGGCAGCCAGCCCCAGCCCCCCAGCCCTGCCCCTGCTCCCCCCAGCCCTGCCCCAGCACAGAGGCTGACCTGGAGCGTGCTGCCAGGATGGCTTTGTGGGCAGGCCGGGGGTGCCCGTCCAGGAGCAGGATGATGTCACAGAACTCAGTCCCAGCTCCTTCCAGGTAAGCCTTCATGTCCTGGATTAATGAGGTTCCTGAAAGTCAATGGCAGTGAAGTGGTTAAAGGCTCCACAGCTCCAGCTCCCACCAAACTAACAGGGGAGAGCTCAGTGCCCTCCACAGCCTGGAGGGAGGTTGTGGAGAGGTTGGTGCTGGTCTCTTCTCACAGGTGACAGAACAAGAGGCAGTGGCTTCAAGCTGCAGCAGGGCAGGGTCAGGCTGGACATCAAGAGTGCTCAGACACTGGCACAGGCTGCCCAGGGAGGTGGAGTCCCCAGCCCCAGAGGTGTTTAAAGAATCACAGAATCAATAAGGTTGGAAAAGACCTCAGGGATCATCAATCTGTCCCCCAACACCTCCTGACTACTAAACCATGGCTCCAAGTGTCACATTCAATCCCCTCCTGAACCCCTCCAGGGATGGGGACTCCACCACCTCCCTGGGCAGCACATCCCAAGGGCCAACAACTCTGGCTGGGAAGAACTCTCAACCTCCCCTGGCACAGTTTGAGACTGTGTCCTCTTGTTCTGGTGCTGGGAGAAGAGCCCAACCCCCACCTGGCTCCAACCTCCCTTCAGGGAGTTGGGGAGAACAATGAGGTCTCCCCTGAGCCTCCTCTTCTGCAGGCTGAACAAAGGTGGTTTAGATGTGGTGCTCAGGGACAAGGCTTCGGGGTGAACCTTGCAGAGCAGGGTCAGTGGTTGGAGTTGATGGTCCCAGAAGCCTTTTCCAACCTGAATGACTGTGATTCTGCAACACATGGCCAAGCCCCAGCCCCAGCCCCCCCTTGTTTTGGGACCCCTGGAGGGGAGTTTGAGGCAGGCCCTTCCTCACAGCCCTGGAGCAAAACAAGCTTCATCCTCCCCCATCACAGTGCACCACCCACTGCCCAACCCAGCCTGGCAGCTCTGTGTCACACTGCTGACAGCAACCCCTGGCCATGGCCACTCTGGCAGGTGCTCTCCACAGGTAAGGCAATCAGGCTCTTCCCCACCCTCTGCAGGACTTCCCACCAGCAGGAATGCTAAGGAAAAGCTTCCCCAGACCCTCCAGGAAGGCCTCTTTCAGCCAACACTTGAATTAACCTTTGGAAGGCCAGAGGAGCAGAGCACCCTCTCTGCTCAAGTTCACTCACAGCTCCAAAGTTCTTATTTTGTAGGTGTTTGGTGCTGGGTCTCTTGCCCTCTCCCAGCCCTGGCTACAGAAGTGGCTCTGCCACCCTCTTGCAGGGGGCACCTGTCTCACCTAGGGGACAAATGCCACCCAGACCTGTCTCACCTAGGGGACAAATGCCACCCAGAGGCTCTCTGCTGAGCCTCCTGGGGCTGGCTTCCCCATCCTCCTCTCCAGTCCCCACTTACTGCTGTGCAGAGCTCCCAGTCAGCTCTAGCAATGCCTCTGACCCTGCTGGCCTCAGAACATTTCATGATTGGATTCCTCTGTCTGCTTGTCACCAGGATAACAATTCTGAGCAGGATCAGGCCCAGGGCACTCCTTGATGAATTCCACAAGAGAATCATCCACCAAATCTCCTCCTTCCACTGCACACACCCACCCCTCAAGGTGAAGCCCAGCAGCAGCTTTCCTTGCAAGATCTTCCTCTGCTTAAAACCTAAGAGCAGGCCAACTGCCTGCTCAGTGTTGTTACCTCCCAGGCTGCTCCCAGGACAGCCTCTGCCTTTGCTTTGAATCATTCTTTGTTCCTCCCTGCTCCTCCTGCCTCATCTCTCCCTGAGCAGAACCAGGTTGCTTTACTGCAAGAAGAACCCACCAGGATTTAACAAGAGCCTTTCCAGGGAGGAGGTGGAGTGCCCATCCCTGGAGAAGATCAGAAGCTGCCCTGCTGTGGTGCTGAGGGAGGTGGTTCAGTGGCAGTGGCTCAGGAGCAGTGTGGGATTGTGAGCTCCAGGGCAGCAGTTGGACTGGATGCTCTCAAAGGTCTGTTCCAGCTTCAGCAGATCTGTGCCTCTGTGGTTCTGTCTGTTTGGAAGGGGACACTGCTCGGAGTGCAGCTCACTGAACAACCAGCACAGAGTCACAGAGCTGGCAGGGCTGGAAGGGAGCTCAAGGCTCAGCCAGCTCCAACCCCCTGCCATGGGCAGGGACACCTCACACCACAGCAGCTTGCTCACAGCCACCTCCAGCCTGGCTGCAAACACCTCCAGCCAGGAGGCTTCCACCACCTCCCTGGGCAGCCTGGGCCAGGCTCTCACCACCCTCCTGGCCAACAACTTCTTCCTCACAGCCAATCTCCATCTCCCCACTTCTACTTTTGCTCCACCCCCCCCAGTCCTATCACTCCTTGACAGCCTAAAAAAGTCTCTCCCCAGCTTTCCTGTAGCCCCCTGCAGATCCTGGAAGGCCATAAGAAGGTCTCCTCAGAGCCTTCTCACCAGAGTGAGAGAGCAGCTCCAGCCCTCTGCTCCTCCTCCTGGCCCTTCCCTGGACACCTTCCAGCGCCTCCAGACCCTTCCTGTGCTGGGGGCTCCAGACCTGGATGCAGTGCTCCAGCTGTGGTCTCACCAGAGGGGAACATGCCCTGCCTCAGTCTGGGGAACAGCCTGAGCACAGTTACACCAGTGGGTGGTCTGCAGTGGTGGGTGGTCTCCCACAGCAGCACAGGCAGTGCCAGGGCAGCACGGGCAGGGGTCTGCCAGGGGAGCACGGGCAGGGCTTGCAGGGCAGGCTGCCAGGGCCCCAGTCCCAGGGCCCCAGCAGTGGCAGAGCAGTCCCAGGCAGGGCTGTCCCAGGGCTGTGCCAGAGCAGCACAGGCAGGGCTGTCCCACAGCAGCACAGGCAGGGCTGTGCCAGGGCAGCACGGGCAGGGCTGTCCCAGGGCAGGGCTGTGCCAGGGCAGGGCTGTGCCAGGGCAGCACAGGCAGGGCTGTCCCAGGGCAGGGCTGTGCCAGGGGAGCATGGGCAGGGCTGTGCCAGAGCAGCACGGGCAGGGCTGTCCCAGGGCAGGGATGTCCCAGGGGAGCACAGGCAGGGCTGTGCCAGAGCAGGGCTGTGCCAGGGGAGCACGGGCAGGGCTGTGCCAGAGCAGCACAGGCAGGGCTGTGCCAGAGCAGGGCTGTCCCAGGGGAGCACAGGCAGGGCTGTGCCAGAGCAGGGCTGTGCCAGGGGAGCACGGGCAGGGCTGTCCCAGGGGAGCACGGGCAGGGCTGTGCCAGTGCAGGGCTGTCCCAGGGGAGCACAGGCAGGGCTGTCCCAGGGGAGTACAGGCAGGGCTGTGCCAGAGCAGGGCTGTGCCAGGGGAGCACGGGCAGGGCTGTCCCAGGGCTGTCCCAGGGCAGGGCTGTCCCAGAGCAGGGCTGTCCCAGGGGAGGGCTGTCCAGAGCAGGGGTCCCAGGGCTGTCCCAGAGCAGGGCTGTGCCAGAGCAGGGCTGTGCCAGGGCTGTGCCAGGGCTGTGCCAGGGCTGTCCCAGAGCATCACCGATGTCCAGCGGCTGGTCCGAGTGTGTCCGCACTGGGGGCTGCTGCTTCCTCCGCACAATCTCCACTATCAGGGATGAAGAAAGATGCTCAAACTCCTTCATCATTATGACCTGATTAAAATGGGACTCCTTCACCACGAAGTTCAGGCAGTGTTCCTTAAAAACAAGGACAATGAGGATGACAAAGGAGAGTTGGCTGCTTGAAGGCCTCCTGCAGCGTCACATCAGCGGTGCCCTGCTGAGGAGCCAGGGGAACACTCATGGCCTCCCTCATGGGCCTGCAGCTGGAGCTGTCAGAGAATGGCTCAGGCTGGAAGGGACCTTAGAGATCATCGACTCCAACCTCCCTGTCATGGGATTGGATGGAGGGAGAGAGACTGTTCCCAAAGGCCTGCAGGGGACAGGACCAGCGGCAATGGCTTCAGAGCAGAGCAGAGCAGATAGAGATTGGATGTGAGGAACAAGGTCTGCACCAGGAGGGTGATGGAGCACTGGAATAGGTTGCCCATGGAGGGGGTTGAGGCCTCATGTCTGGAGATATTCAAGTTGAGGCTGGAGAGGGCTCTGGGCAACCTGATCCAGTGGAGGATGTCCCTGCTGGCTGCAGGGGGTTGGACTGGATGAGCTCTGGAGCTCCCTTCCATCCCAAACCATTCTGTGATGCTATGACAATCCACACTGGCACTGGCTCCAGCAACTGCAACTGCAGACAAGAGGTGAATTTCACAGCATCACAGGTCACAGATGTCAGGGGTTGGAAGGGACCTCTGGAGATCTTTGTGTCCAAGCCCCTGCCAGAGCAGGAGCAGAGAATCCAGCACAGGGCACACAGAACACATCCAGACAGGGCTGGAAAGGCTCCAGAGCAGGAGACTCCACAACCTCTCTGGGCAGCCTGCTCCAGGGCTCTGGGAGCCTCACAGTGCAGAAGTTCCTCCTCCTGCTGAGCTGCAACCTCCTGTGCTGCAGTTTCCATCCACTGCCTCTTGTCCTATCCCAGGGCACAGTGAGCAGAGGCTGTCCCTGTCCCTTCCTTCCTGACCCCCAGCCCTCAGCTATTGATAGCCATTGATCAGCTCCCTCTCAGCCTTCTCCTCTCCAGACTGAACAGCCCCAGGGCTCTCAGCCTCTCCTCCCCAGGCAGTGCTGCAGTCCCTTCACCATCCTTGTAACCTCCCTTGGGCACTCTCCAGCAGATCCCTGTCCCTCCTGAGCTGGGGAGCCCAGAACTGGATGGAATATTCCAGGTGAGGTCTCAGCAGGGCAGAGCAGAGAGGGAGGAGAACCTCCCTTGCATTTGCACAAGCTGCCAGCTTTGGCAAGGCATTAATGGCATCAATCTGATTTCTCTAAGTGCCTGATCAGTTCCTCTGCATGCTAAGTGCTCACCTTTAGCTGATCCAGCTGAAGCTTGTTAGCATTCTCACAGACAATGAGCACATTCTGCAGGTCTACAGAAGCCTCAATGTACTGCAGGCAGAGCTGCTCCAGGCGAGAGAGCTTGAAGTTCAAGGCCAGTTTGTAGACATCCATAATGAGCAACACATCCTGCACATGGCCTGCAAGCACAAGAGGGAAAGGGCTGCAGAGCTGGGAGAAGAAGAGAGCAAAACATTCTCCAAGGAGTTCTTTTTACCTAACCTAGAATGGTGGGGGAAAAAAATATACCCAATGGATACTAACAAATGGCTTCCAAAAAGTGAGGCATGGTAGAGTCAGCCCAGGAGCTGTGTGGGACAGGGTTTGGGACACACTGACCTAAAGCAGGCTCCTAAGTGAGCCATGAAGCAGTCAGCCCAGGAGCTGTGTGGGACAGGGTTTGGGACACACTGACCTAAAGCAGGTTCCTAACTGAGCCAGGAAGCAGTCAGCCCAGGAGCTGTGTGGGACAGGGGTTTGGGACACACTGACCTAAAGCAGGTTCCTAACTGAGCCAGGAAGCAGTCAGCCCAGGAGCTGTGTGGGACAGGGGTTTGGGACACACTGACCTAAAGCAGGTTCCTAACTGAGCCAGGAAGCAGTCAGCCCAGGAGCTGTGTGGGACAGGGGTTTGGGACACACTGACCAACAAGCAGGTTCCTAACTGAGCCATGGAAGAATCAGCCCAGGAGCTGTGTGGGACAGGGGTTTGGGACACATTGACCTAAAGCAGGTTCCTAACTGAGCCAGGAAGCAGTCAGCCCAGGAGCTGTGTGGGACAGGGGTTTGGGACACACTGACCTAAAGCAGGTTCCTGAGCCATGAAGCAGTCAGCCCAGGAGCTGTATGGGACAGGGGTTTGGGACACACTGACCTAAAGCAGGCTCCTAAGTGAGCCATGAAGCAGTCAGCCCAGGAGCTGTATGGGACAGGGGTTTGGGACACACTGACCAACAAGCAGGTTCCTGAGCCATGAAGCAGTCAGCCCAGCAGCTGTGTGGGACAGGGGTTTGGGACACACTGACCTAAAGCAGGTTCCTAACTGAGCCATGGAAGAATCAGCCCAGGAGCTGTGTGGGACAGGGGTTTGGGACACACTGACCTAAAGCAGGTTCCTAACTGAGCCATGAAGCAGTCAGCCCAGGAGCTGTGTGGGACAGGGGTTTGGGACACACTGACCTAAAGCAGGTTCCTAACTGAGCCATGGAAGAATCAGCCCAGGAGCTGTGTGGGACAGGGGTTTGGGACACACTGACCTAAAGCAGGTTCCTAACTGAGCCAGGAAGCAGTCAGCCCAGGAGCTGTGAGGGACAGGGGTTTGGGACACACTGACCAACAAGCAGGTTCCTAACTGAGCCATGGAAGAATCAGCCCAGGAGCTGTGTGGGACAGGGTTTGGGACACACTGACCTAAAGCAGGTTCCTAACTGAGCCATGGAAGAATCAGCCCAGGAGCTGTGTGGGACAGGGGTTTGGACAATCAGAGTCCTTTTAAACTCTCCAAAGAAGTGCAGGCTCTAACCCCCCTGACAGCTCTGCTTTGCCAGAGTGCTCAGCTGCTCCCAGCTCTGCTGACAGCTGTGGCTTTTATGCAGCATCAGCAATCAGCTCCCTGCCTTGGACAGACCCTGCTGGAGGCTTCCTGCTCGAGTGTGTACAGCTCTAGGCTGGCCTGGAAGAGAAGGATGAAGTAAGAGAGGGGCAGTGGGGACCCTGATAGGCCACTGCAAGGGGGCTACTGGGACATCAACTCAAGGAATAATCCTCAACAGCCTTTGCTTTGCTCACAGGAGACCTCTGGCCATCTGCTCTGACCACCTCCAGACAGAGCAAAGCCTTCCTGCCTGTCTCCTGCCTTCCCTCCCTCTGACTGGAAAATCCCCTTCGAGGAGCATGCCCAACGCTGGCAGCTCAGCCCCTGCAGGGCTCCCCAGGGTGCTGCTCTCTGAACCCAGAGGAACAACCAGGAATACAAATGCTCAGGACAGGGCCACTGGAGGATCCCAGCAGAGAGAGAAGCACCAGGGAGAACGTTTGAGGGGCTGGGGGAGGGGAAGGGCAGCAGGCTGCCTGGGAAGCCTGTAACAAAGAGCTCAGTGTGAGCTCCCTTGTTCTGATCCTGTCCTGAAGAGAGCTTGCTGAGGATCAGTGAAGCAGCTGAGAGCAGGATCTGGCAATGCCAGCAGACACACATGAGAAGGTTTCCTCACCCCCACTGATGAGGCTTGCTGTGACAGAGGCCACCTTGCAGGGGAAGCCTTGGGACACCTGCACACAACTCACTGCTTTGCTGAGCATCCCCTTGCAGAGAAAGGGAAGAGCCTGGAGTGGAAGGGAAGCAAAGTTTCCTGCACTAGGACAGATCTGCCTCCCTCCACCTGCCTGTGCCACATGGCTGCAGGGTCCCCAGCCCCACCAGCTGCACTTCCCCCAGGTCCCCCCAGTCTGCCTCCCCCAACCCAACAGACCTCAGCAGCTCCCCACAGCCAGGAGCCAGGCTGGGTGGGAGCTGAGATCTGTGCCAGCCTGCAAGAGCTTTACACCCAGGCATCTTCAAGGAATGCATCAAATGGCTTTTGCCTCTCTTGAGGCTTCATTCTCTTGGATTGGTGTTTTGAGGAGATGACAAAGCCTGGCTTGCTCTGCCTTTTGTGTGAGCTCAGTTTGCAGTGGATCAAAACCACACCAGAAAAGGGTCCCTCCAGGCTGTGATCTTCAAAACACCACCAACTTCATTTGTTTGCTCTGGGTGTTCTTATGCCCTTTAGAACAACCAAGAACCTGCTTCTCCTTGATGAAATGGGGATCAAAACCAAAGCACTGTCAGCATGCTCTGATAGAACCCTGCTTTGGGTAAGCACCCAAGCACTCAGAGCAGGACTGGTGGCTCCTGCTCCTTAGGAAACCCAGGTGTGGCCCTCTGGGCTGGGTGCCTCCAAAAAAGAAGCCACAGAGTGGAGACCTCCAGTGTCTGGAGGGTCCAGTGCAGAGGGTGAATAAACCTTTATTAGAATAAACCAAACCAGGTTGGAAGAGACCTTCAAGATCATCGTGTCCAACCCATCAACCAATCCAACCCACCCAAACAGCTAACCCATGGCACCAAGCACCCCATCAAGTCTCCTCCTGAACACCTCCAATGACGGCGACTCCACCACCTCCCTGGGCAGCCCATTCCCATGGGCAATCACTCTCTCTGTATAGAACTTCTTCCTAACATCCAACCTGAACCTCCCCTGGCACAGCCTGAGACTGTGTCCCCTTGTTCTGGTACTGGGTGCCTGGGAGAAGAGACCATCATCCACCTGTCTACAACCTCCCTTCAGGGAGTTGTAGAGAGTGATAAGGTCACCCCTGAGCCTCCTCCTCTCCAGGCTAAGCAGCCCCAGCTCCCTCAGCCTCTCCTCACAGGGCTGTGTTCTAAGCCTCTCACCAACTTTGTTGCCCTTCTCTGGACTCGTTCCAGCAAGTCAACCTCCTTCCTAACCTGAGGGGCCCAGAACTGGACACAGGACTCGAGGTGTGGCCTAACCAGTGCAGTATACAGGGGCAGAATGAGCTCCCTGCTCCTGCTGGCCACACTGTTCTTAATGCAGGCCACGATGCCATTGGCCCTCTTGGCTGCCTGGGCACACTGCAGGCTCATGTTCAGCCTACCATCAACCAGCACCCCCAGGTCCCTCTCTGCCTGGCTGCTCTCCAGCCACTCTGCCCCCAGCCTGTAGCACTGCATGGGGTTGCTGTGGCCAATGTGCAGCCCCTGGCACTTGGATGTGTTCAATCTCCTGCCCTTGGCCTCTGCCCATCTGCCCAGCCTGGCCAGGTCCCTCTGCAGAGCCTCTCTGCCCTCCAGCAGATCAACTCCTGCCCCCAGCTTGGTGTCATCAGCAAATTTACTGATGATGGACTCAATGCCCTCATCCAGATCATCAATGAAGATGTTAAAGAGCACAGGGCCCAGCACTGATCCTTGGGGCACAGCACTGGTGCCTGGCTGCCAGCTGGCTGTGGCACCATTCACCACCACTCTCTGGGCTCAGCCTCCAGCCAGTTCCTAACCCATCGCAGTGTGCTCCCATCCAAGCCATGGGCTGACAGCTTGGCCAGCAGTTTGCTATGGGGTACAGTGTCAAAGGCCTTGCTGAGGTCCAGGTAGACTACATCCACAGGCCTCCCCACATCCACCAGGCAGTCACCTGATCATAGAAGGAGATCAGGTTGGTCAGGCAGGACCTGCCCTTCCTAAATCCATGCTGGAGAGCGCGAACGCAGTCCCCCACTACCACAAACTATGCAGCCGAGTTTCCCGCATTTGGGAAATCGCAGGGGTCAGCACACCCGGAGTGCAAAGGATGAGCCTCGCCCTGGGAAAACCACCTGCCTGATCATGGTGTCTCCCCTGCCAGGGTGGACACAGGGAGCAGTGGATTTCTACCCAGAGATCCTTCACCCTTAGAAATCTGCTGCAAAGTTGCTGTCTCTCTCTTTCTCCCCTCTCTGCTCCCATGGAAGACTCTCTCTTACCTGGCAATGATGGGAGAGTGTCACAGAGCCTCTTTGGCCTGCTTAGGCCTAATGCCAGGCTGAAAGAGGGGGTGGGGGATGGAGTTCCAGCCTGGCCAGCCTGAAACCAGCCTGGCAACAGGAGGGCAGAAAGAGCCCTGGGGTTTCTGGTGAAGTCCAGGTGGGGAAAAGGGGAGCTGTGTGTTGGGTGGTGTGTTAAGTTTTGACTGGGGATTGGTTTGAGCCTTCTGTGCTCTGCTGTGCTCTGCAGCTTTTGCAGTGTGGGAATTGCTTCTCCACTGAAGCTTTCATTGCTGCCCAATCCATCTGTGTCAGTGCTGCTCCTTTGCCCCTTCAGGAGCTGCAGAGCAGCCTGCCCCGCTCTGAACTGGGACACCAAGCTTGCTGCCCCGCTGCCGGCACCGCTCCCACCCCACTGCCGGCACCGCTCCCACCCTGCTGCCTGCACCATACCCACCCCACTGCCGGCACCGCTCCCACCCCCTGCCAGCACCATACCCACCCCACTGCCCCAATCCCACCCCGCTGCCTGCACCACCTCTCCCACCCCGCTGCCAGCACCGCTCCCACCCTGCTGCCGGCACCGCTCCCACCCCGTTGCCGGCACTGCTCCCACCCCGCTGCTGGCACCGCTCCCACCCCGCTGCCTGCACCACTCCCACCCCGCTGCCAGCACCGCTCCCACCCTGCTGCCAGCACCGCTCCCACCCTCCTGCCAGAACCATTCCCACCCCCCAGCCAGCACCGCTCCCACCCCGCTGCCGGCACCGCTCCCACCGCACTGCTGGCACCGCTCCCACCCTCCTGCCAGAACCATTCCCACCCCCCAGCCAGCACCACTCCCACCCCGCTGCCTGCACCGCTCCCACCCCCCTGCCGGCACCTGTCCCAGCCTCCTGCCAGAACCATTCCCATCCCGCTGCCGGCACCGCTCCCACCGCACTGCCGGCACCGCTCCCACCCCGCTGCCTGCACTGTTCCCACCCTCCTGCCTGCACCACTCCCACCCTGCTGCCCCACTCCCCCAGCCAGCACTGCTCCCACCCCGCTGCCGGCACCGCTCCCACCCCACTGCCCCAATCCCACCCCGCTGCCGGCACCACTCCCACCCCGCTGCCCCCCACCCTCCTGCCAGCACCACTCCCACCCCATGCCCCAATCCCACCCCAGCACCGCTCCCACCCGCTGCCGGCACCGCTCCCACCCCGCTGCCAGCACCGCTCCCACCCGCTGCCTGCACCACTCCCACCCCGCTGCCTGCACCGCTCCCACCCCCTGCCAGCACCGCTCCCACCCCGCTGCCTGCACCACTCCCACCCTCCTGCCAGCACCATACCCACCCCGCTGCCTGCACCACTCCCACCCTCCTGCCGGCACCGCTCCCACCCCGCTGCCGGCACCGCTCCCACCCCGCTGCCGGCACCGCTCCCACCCCGCTGCCTGCACCACTCCCACCCTCCTGCCGGCACCGCTCCCACCCCGCTGCCTGCACCACTCCCACCCTCCTGCCAGAACCATTCCCACCCCGCTGCCGGCACCGCTCCCACCCTCCTGCCGGCACCGCTCCCACCCCGCTGCCTGCACCGCTCCCACTCTCCTGCTGGCACCATTCCCACCCCACTGCCGGCACTGCTCCCACCCCGCTGCCAGCACCGCTCCCCTCTCTGCTGCCAGCACATTCCCACCCCACTGCCGGCACCGCTCCCACCCCGCTGCCAGCACTGCTCCCACCGCACTGCCGGCACCGCTCCCACCCCGCTGCCAGCACCGCTCCCACCGCACTGCCGGCACCGCTCCCACCCTCCTGCCAGCACCGCTCCCACCCTCCTGCTGCACACCGATCCCACCCCGCTGCCTGCACCACTCCACCCCCTGCCAGCACCGCTACCCACCCCGCTGCCTGCACCACTCCCACCCCGCTGCTGCCACCATCCCACCCTGCTGCCTGCCACCGCTCCCACCCCCTGCCAGCACCTGTCCCACCCGCTGCCTGCACCGCTCCCACCCTCCTGCCAGCACCATACCCACCCCGCTGCCTGCACCGCTCCCACCCTCCTGCCAGAACCATTCCCACCCCCCAGCCAGCACCGCTCCCACCGCACTGCCGGCACCTGTCCCACCCTCCTGCTGGCACCGCTCCCACCCCGCTGCCGGCACCGCTCCCACCCCGCTGCCGGCACCGCTCCCACCCCACTGCCGGCACCGCTCCCACTCTCCTGCTGGCACCATTCCCACCCCACTGCCGGCACTGCTCCCACCCCGCTGCCGGCACTGCTCCCACCACACTGCCGGCACTTCTCCCACCACACTGCCGGCACCGCTCCCACCACACTGCCGGCACCGCTCCCACCCCGCTGCCAGCACCGCTCCCACCCCCTGCGGGCACCGCTCCCACCCCGCTGCCGGCACCGCTCCCACCCCGCTGCCGGCACCGCTCCCACCCCACTGCGGGCACCGCTCCCACCACGCTGCCGGCACCGCTCCCACCCCGCTGCCGGCACCGCTCCCACCACACTGCCGGCACCGCTCCCACCACACTGCCGGCACCGCTCCCACCACACTGCCGGCACCGCTCCCACCCCGCTGCCGGCACCGCTCCCACCCCACTGCGGGCACCGCTCCCACCACACTGCCGGCACCGCTCCCACCCCACTGCCGGCACCGCTCCCACCCCGCTGCCGGCACCGCTCCCACCACACTGCCGGCACCGCTCCCACCCCGCTGCCGGCACCGCTCCCACCCCGCTGCCGGCACCGCTCCCACCCCCCAGCCAGCACCGCTCCCACCCTCCTGCCGGCACCGCTCCCACCCCGCTGCCGGCACCGCTCCCACTCTCCTGCTGGCACCATTCCCACCCCGCTGCCTGCACCACTCCCACCCCGCTGCCAGCACCTGTCCCACCCTCCTGCCAGCACCACTCCCACCCCCCTGCCCCACTCCCACCCCACTGCTGGCACCACTCCCACCCCGCTGCCTGCACCACTCTCACCCTCCTGCCAGCACCACTCCCACCCCGCTGCCTGCACCACTCCCACCCCGCTGCCTGCACCACTCCCACCCCGCTGCCCCAGTCCCACCCCGCTGCGGCACCGCTCCCACCCGCTGCCGGCACCGCTCCCACCCGCTGCCGGCACCGCTCCCACCCTCCTGCCCCAATCCCACCCATTCCGGCACCCGCTCCCACCCTGCTGCCACACCGCTCCCACCCCGCACTGCCGGCTCCGCTCCCACCCTCCTGCCCCAATCCCACCCGCTGCCGGCACCGCTCCCACCCGCTGCTGGCACCGCTCCCACCCCGCTGCCGGCACCGCTCCCACCCCGCTGCCCTACCTTTCCGAGGGTATTTGATTTTGTCTGTGTAGAGGAACTGCATGAGCACCTCGAAGGGCTGTGCCTCGGCCTCCCGGATGGGCACCTCCAGCAGCGGCTGCAGGCGGCACAGCCTCACGCCGGCGCCCTCCCGCGGGCACGGCGCCTGCCCCTCCTCCTCAACGTCCTGCTTGGACTTCTAATGGGACAGAAAAACCACTCAGACCTGGCAGTGAGGCTGTCTGCTCACACACACTGCTGGCCAAGCCAGAGGAAAGGTCCTGCTCCTGACTGCCTGCTCCTCCGGACCCAAGAGCTGCTCATCCACAAGGCAACGAAGAATTCCTGCCTCAGACCTGCTGTTCCCTGTCCTGTGACACACCTGGATCAGAGCAAATGTGAGCTCCTGGATGGAGCTCAAAAGCAGCCCCTCAGAAACAGGGAGGAATGAACTCCCCTGAGCTCCTGCTTCTGCCTTCAGCAGGTAGAACATCTCTCCTTGGAGAAGGAAAGATGCAGGAGCCAGGTGCCACAGACCTCTGCCTTGCAAAGCCAGGGCTGCAGAGGGGCCCACAGACCTCTGCCTTGCAAAGCCAGGGCTGCAGAGGGGCCCACAGACCTCTGCCTAGCAAAGCCAGGGCTGCAGAGGTGCCCACAGACCTCTGCCTAGCAAAGCCAGGGCTGCAGAGATGCCCACAGACCTCTGCCTTGCAAAGCCAGGGCTGCAGAGGTGCCCACAGACCTCTGCCTTGCAAAGCCAGGGCTGCAGAGATGCCCACAGACCTCTGCCTTGCAAAGCCAGGGCTGCAGAGGGGCCCACAGACCTCTGCCTTGCAAAGCCAGGGCTGCAGAGATGCCCACAGACCTCTGCCTTGGGGCTGCAGAGATGCCCACAGACCTCTGCCTTGGGGCTGCAGAGATGCCCACAGACCTCTGCCTTGGGGCTGCAGAGATGCCCACAGACCTCTGCCTTGGGGCTGCAGAGATGCATCTTAAGCCATTGTGTGGCTTTCAGGTTTCACTTTGCAGCCCCTTGCAGTGGCTGCAGGGTGGCAAAGCCATCAGCTGCGGTGCAGGGAGGCAGCCCTGTGCCCTGCTGCAGGCTGTGTGCCTCCAATTCCTCAAGAGCAGCAAAATGTTTGCTGCTGAACAGTTGCAAGCAGTCAAAACGAGCAGGCAATGACCCAGAGGCACCAGCCCTTCCACTCTGCATGAAGGCAAAGGGAACCACAGCAGCCTCAGCCCCCTCACACTGCCTGCCCTCTGAGCTGCCTAATCTCCCAGGCCATCCCATGCAGCTCTCACCCTCCCCAGAGGAAGGCTGCACACAGACCTCCAGGGGTACTCCACCAGATCAGAATTGAGCTGAGGGCTCCCAGGAACCACCCCACCAGAGGCAGGTAATTGGATTAACTCTGGCTGCCCCATGTTCTGCTCCCCACCTGCCCTGGCACACCCCCACTGCCCAGCTAACCCAAGCTGCCCTCTGCAGTTCCCTTGCCCAGCTGCACCTCAGCACCAGATGCTGCTCTGCTCCTCATCTCTCTCAGCAGATGGAATTTTTTCCCTGACAACTTTACTCCCAGAACTGAGCAGAATTTGCTTTACCTTGCCACAAGATTGCTCTTCTAAAATATCCATAGAATCACAGAACTGTTTGGGTTGGCAAAGGCCTCTGAGCTCCCCCAGGCCAACCCCAACCCAACCCCCCCATGGCCACCAAACCCTGGCCCCAGCTGCCATGGCCACAGCTTGCTGCAACCCCTCCAGCCATGGGGACTCCACCACCTCCCTGGGCAGCCTCTGCCAGGCCCTGACCACTCCTCCAGCAAAGACATTTGGCCTCCTCCAACCTCAGCCTCCCCTGGCACAATTTCAGGCCAGGTCCTCTCCTTCTGTCCCCTGAGCCTGGGGAGCAGAGCCCAACCCCCCCTGGCTGCAGCCTCCTCTCAGGGAGCTGCAGAGAGCAATGAGGTCTCCCTCAGCCTCCTCTGCTCCAGGCTCAACCCCCCCAGCTCCCTCAGCTGCTCCTCCCCAGCCCTCTTCTCCAGACCTTCCCCAGCTCTGTTGCCCTTCCCTGGCCCTGCTCCAGCCTCTCAATGTCCTTCCTGCAGTGAGGAGCCCAGAGCTGAACCCAGCACTCAAGCTGTGGCCTCCCCAGTGCCCAGCCCAGAGACACAATCCCTGCCCTGCTCCTGCTCCCACACCATTGCTGACCCAGGCCAGGCTGCTGGTGGCCTTCCTGCCCCCCTGGGCACCCCCTGGGCACCCCCTGGCTCCTGTTGAGAGGTCTCACCTGTTTCAGCCTCTCCCTTGCCTGGATGATTTTCTTTCTCAGCCACTTGCAGCGGGCTGTGACGATGGCGGTGTGCCCTCGGACTCGCTCTTCCTTCTGCCCAGGCAAGGGAAGAGAACACATCCAACTTTGACTCCCAAACCACAAGCTGGGGGCAGATGGCAGACCCAGAGGAACCTGGGCTGAACTCCCACTTTCTATGCACCAATTCTGAACCCAAGGCAGCCTTGCAGCTGCTCTGCACCCGCAGAGGAAACCCAACCCCTCCCTTCCCCCCGGGCTGAGGGCAAACAGCATTTGGGAAGAGCCTTTCTGGGGTGCCCTGAGGGGAGGCTGCTGCACAGCTTCAGTGTCACAGATGCTGCTTCTTGCTGCTGCATCTGATTTTCCCTTCTCCAAAGAGCAGCTTTGCTACTGGTCTTCACCATCTGCTGTTGAGGATCTGTGATCTGATCTCTGCAGAGTGGTTTAGAACCTCTTTGGGTGAAGCACTGCAGAAGCAGGCTCCAATTCCTCCTCTTTTTCCCCAGAAACTCTGTGATGGGAATCTGGGAAGAGGATCTGTGAAGAGGATGAGTTCCCTCTGCTGCTTTTTCTCATCCTGGGCTATTTCAGTCATCAGAAATGGCTCTTTCAGGGCTGTGTGGATCTGCAAGCCACTGTGACCTGCCCCTTCCAGGGCCTGCTCACACTGCAGCTGCCTACAGCATGCTCTGAGGAGCTCAGGTTATGTCTCAGCCAGCCACACAACTCCTCAGTTTCAAACAGTGCCTCCTCCTTTGCAGCCTTAGAAATGCTTCTGGCTCAGTGCAACTTGCTAAGCCACACAGACATCCTTGCACCACTGCCATTGCCCTCAGAAGCCCATTCCCAGGCTTCCTGGCAGGCTCACAGTGCCCTGTGCTGTTTCCCAGCAAGCAGCAACCTCCCCCTCGCTGGCAGCTCTTCAATAACCTCCACTCACCTCTCCCAAGACAAACTCCAAGTCACTGAACTGTCTGTTTTCCCACAGCCTTCCATAATCTTCGTGGAGAGTGCACTTTGGGTAACAAGAGAACTGAAAAAAGCCAGAGCAGAATTCACTTCCAGTGCTCTGGCCAAGAGCTCTGCACCCCCCCAGCCCAGGGCTGCCCTTGCTGATGATCCCCAGCCCCCATGCAGCACAGGGAGCAGGAAGGAGCAAGCAGACCAAACACCTTCCAGGGCTTGCTCTGTGGTGATCACTATTGGAATGAAGCTGGAGGTGGGGAGATTGAGGCTGGAGGGGAGGAGGAAGTTCTTCCCCAGGAGAGTGGTGAAGGCCTGGAATGGGTTGTGCAGGGAGGTGGTTGGGGCCCTGTCCCTGGAGGTGTTTAAGGCCAGGCTGGCTGAGGCTGTGGCCAGGCTGATCTAGTGTGGGGTGTCCCTGCCCATGGCAGGGGGTTGGGACTGGCTGATCCTTGTGGTCCCTCCCAACCCTGACTGATGCTGTGATACTATGATACAGAGGGGAAGCCAGTGGCAGAGCTGTGCCTCACCACAGCTTGGTGGCCAGGAGCCTCTCCTGCTCCCAGGAGCTGTCTGAGGGTCCCACACAAGAAAGAGAAACTGGAGTGCAGGGAGGCTTGGATCTGGGGTGCCTTGAGATGAAACATTTTGATCTCCCAGAGTTACTGGGGGGTGGGAAGGCTGCCTGAAGATTAAACTGCAGCACAAGATGCTCTGACCCAGGAGCCCTGAGGCTGACAGTGCAGAAGGGTCAGGTTTCAAGGTGACCATCCTGGCAAGCCCCCTCTGCCACTCTGTGGTGGGGTTAAGGCTGCAGGTCTCAACCAGAGGGATGAGATGGTCCAGGGGTGGACACAGGAGAGGGTGAGCTTTGGTTAGTCCATCCCATAATGCCTGCAGCCCCTTCTGTGCACACAGCACAGGCTCTCTGCCCTTGTCCCCTCTCTCTTCTCCCAGACTGCTGAGCTCCTCTCTCTGTGGTACTTAGGGGGGAGTTGGCTAATTTGTACTGCAGCACTTGGGCCTGGGGAGGGAGGTATGGGGGGGGGCACTGAGGTTCTGGAGCTGGCTGGGGGGAGGGTTTTGGACTCTGTTGGCCTAATGAGGTTTTGGCAAGCCCAGGATGGAGAGCTGGGCCAAGGCTGAATATGAACTTGTGTATTCTGGATGGGTTTGTGCTGTTGTGTAGAGCTGTGAAGAGTACTTCCAGCTCCAGCCCCAGCTCCAGCCCCAGCTCCAGCCCCAGCCCCAGCTCCAGCCCCAGCTCCAGCCCCAGCCCCAGCCCCAGCCCCAGCCCCATCCCCAGCTCCAGCCCCAGCCCCAGCCCCAGCTCCAGCCCCAGCCCCAGCTCCATCCCCATCCCCATCCCCAGCCCCAGCTCCAGCGCCAGCTCCAGCCCCAGCTCCAGCTCCAGCCCCAGCTCCAGCTCCAGCCCCAGCCCCAGCTCCATCCCCATCCCCATCCCCATCCCCAGCCCCAGCCCAGCCCCAGCTCCAGCCCCAGCTCCAGCTCCAGCCCCAGCCCCAGCTCCAGCCCAGCCCCAGCCCCAGCCCCAGCTCCAGCCCCAGCTCCAGCCCCAGCTCCAGCTCCAGCCCCAGCCCCAGCTCCAGCTCCAGCCCCATCCCCAGCCCCAGCTCCAGCCCCAGCTCCAGCCCCAGCTCCAGCTCCAGCCCCAGCCCCAGCTCCAGCTCCAGCCCCAGCCCCAGCTCCAGCCCAGCCCCAGCCCCAGCCCCAGCTCCAGCCCCAGCTCCAGCCCCAGCCCCAGCCCCAGCTCCAGCCCCAGCTCCAGCCCCAGCTCCATCCCCAGCCCCATCCCCAGCCCCAGCTCCAGCCCCAGCTCCAGCCCCAGCCCCAGCTCCAGCTCCAGCCCCAGCCCCAGCTCCAGCCCCAGCCCCAGCTCCATCCCCAGCTCCAGCCCCAGCCCCAGCTCCAGCTCCAGCCCCAGCCCCAGCTCCAGCCCCAGCTCCAGCTCCAGCCCCAGCCCCAGATCCAGCTCCAGCCCCAGCCCAGCTCCAGCCCCAGCTCCAGCTCCAGCCCCAGCCCCAGCTCCAGCCCCAGCTCCAGCTCCAGCCCCAGCCCCAGCTCCAGCCCCAGCCCCAGCTCCAGCCCAGCCCCAGATCCAGCCCCAGCTCCAGCTCCAGCCCCAGCTCCAGCCCCAGCTCCAGCTCCAGCCCCAGCCCCAGATCCAGCTCCAGCCCCAGCCCCAGCTCCAGCCCCAGCTCCAGCCCCAGCTCCAGCCCCAGCCCCAGCTCCAGCCCCAGCCCCAACCCATCCCCAGCCCAGCCCCAGCTCCAGCCCAGCTCCAGCCCCAGCCCCAGCCCAGCCCCAGCCCCAGCTCCAGCCCCAGCCCCAGCTCCAGCCCCAGCCCAGCCCCAGCCCCAGCTCCAGCCCCAGCCCCAGCTCCAGCCCCAGCCCCAACCCATCCCCAGCCCAGCCCCAGCTCCAGCCCAGCCCCAGCTCCAGCCCCAGCCCCAGCCCCAGCCCCAGCTCCAGCCCCAGCCCCAGCTCCAGGCTCCAGCCCCATCCCCATCCCCAGCTCCAGCCCCAGCTCCAGCTCCATCCCCAGCTCCAGCCCCAGCCCCAGCTCCAGGCTCCAGCCCCAGCTCCAGGCTCCAGCCCCATCCCCAGCCCCAGCTCCAGCTCCATCCCCAGCTCCAGCTCCAGCTCCATCCCCAGCCCCAGATCCAGCCCCAGCTCCAGCTCCAGCCCCAGCCCCAGCCCCATCCCCAGCTCCAGCCCCAGCCCCAGCCCCAGCTCCAGCCCCAGCCCCAGCTCCAGCCCCAGCTCCAGCTCCAGCTCCATCCCCATCCCCATCCCCAGCCCCAGCTCCAGCCCAGCCCCAGCTCCAGCGCCAGCTCCAGCCCCAGCTCCAGCCCCAGCTCCAGCTCCAGCCCCAGCCCCAGCTCCATCCCCATCCCCATCCCCAGCCCCAGCTCCAGCCCCAGCTCCAGCCCCAGCCCCAGCTCCAGCCCAGCCCCAGCCCCAGCCCCAGCCCCAGCTCCAGCCCCAGCTCCAGCCCCAGCCCCAGCCCCAGCTCCAGCTCCAGCCCCAGCCCCAGCCCCAGCTCCAGCCCATCCCCAGCCCCAGCCCAGCTCCAGCCCAGCCCCATCCCCAGCTCCAGCTCCAGCCCCAGCTCCATCCCCAGCCCCAGCCCCAGCTCCAGCCCATCCCCAGCCCCAGCTCCAGCTCCATCCCAGCCCCAGCTCCATCCCCATCCCCAGCCCCAGCTCCAGCTCCAGCCCAGCCCCAGCCCCAGCTCCAGCTCCAGCTCCAGCCCCAGCCCCAGCTCCAGCTCCAGCTCCAGCCCCAGCCCCAGCTCCAGCTCCAGCCCCAGCCCCAGCTCCAGCCCCAGCCCCAGCTCCAGCTCCAGCCCCAGCCCCAGCTCCAGCTCCAGCCCCAGCCCCAGCCCCAGCCCCAGCTCCAGCTCCAGCTCCAGCCCCAGCTCCAGCCCCATCCCCAGCTCCAGCCCCATCCCCATCCCCAGCTCCAGCTCCAGCCCAGCCCCAGCTCCAGCGCCAGCTCCAGCCCCAGCTCCAGCTCCAGCTCCAGCCCCAGCCGCAGCTCCAGCTCCATCCCCATCCCCAGCCCCAGCCCCAGCTCCAGCTCCAGCTCCAGCCCCAGCCCCAGCCCAGCTCCAGCTCCAGCCCCAGCCCCAGCTCCAGCCCCAGCTCCAGCCCCAGCTCCAGCTCCAGCCCAGCCCCAGCTCCAGCGCCAGCTCCAGCCCCAGCTCCAGCTCCAGCCCCAGCTCCAGCTCCAGCTCCAGCCCCAGCCCCAGCCCCAGCTCCAGCTCCATCCCCATCCCCATCCCCATCCCCAGCCCCAGCTCCAGCCCAGCCCCAGCCCCAGCTCCAGCTCCAGCCCAAGCCCCAGCCCCAGCTCCAGCCCGGCCCCAGCCCCAGCCCCAGCTCCAGCCCAGCCCCAGCCCCAGCTCCAGCCCCAGCCCCAGCCCCAGCTCCAGCCCCAGCCCCAGCCCCAGCCCCAGCTCCAGCCCCAGCTCCAGCTCCAGCCCCAGCCCCAGCCCCAGCTCCAGCTCCAGCCCCAGCCCCAGCTCCAGCGCCAGCTCCAGCCCCAGCTCCAGCTCCAGCCCCAGCTCCAGCTCCAGCCCCAGCTCCAGCTCCATCCCCATCCCCATCCCCATCCCCAGCTCCAACCCAGCCCCAGCCCCAGCTCCAGCTCCAGCCCCAGCCCCAGCCCCAGCTCCAGCCCGGCCCCAGCCCCAGCCCCAGCTCCAGCCCAGCCCAGCCCCAGCTCCAGCTCCAGCCCAGCCCCAGCTCCAGCGCCAGCTCCAGCTCCAGCTCCAGCTCCAGCCCCAGCTCCAGCTCCAGCTCCAGCCCCAGCTCCAGCCCAGCCCCAGCCCCAGCTCCAGCTCCAGCTCCAGCCCCAGCTCCAGCGCCAGCCCCAGCCCCAGCCCAGCCCCAGCCCCAGCCCCAGCTCCAGCCCAGCCCCAGCCCCAGCTCCAGCCCAGCCCCAGCCCCAGCTCCAGCTCCAGCTCCAGCTCCAGCCCCAGCTCCAGCCCAGCCCCAGCCCCAGCTCCAGCTCCAGCTCCAGCCCCAGCTCCAGCCCAGCCCCAGCCCCAGCTCCAGCTCCAGCTCCAGCCCCAGCTCCAGCGCCAGCCCCAGCCCCAGCCCAGCCCCAGCCCCAGCCCCAGCTCCAGCCCAGCCCCAGCCCCAGCCCCAGCCCAGCCCCAGCCCCAGCCCCAGCTCCAGCTCCAGCTCCAGCCCCAGCTCCAGCCCAGCCCCAGCCCCAGCTCCAGCTCCAGCTCCAGCCCCAGCTCCAGCGCCAGCCCCAGCTCCAGCCCGGCCCCAGCCCCAGCCCCAGCTCCAGCCCAGCCCCAGCCCCAGCTCCAGCCCAGCCCCAGCCCCAGCTCCAGCTCCAGCCCAGCCCCAGCTCCAGCGCCAGCTCCAGCTCCAGCTCCAGCTCCAGCCCCAGCTCCAGCTCCAGCTCCAGCCCCAGCTCCAGCCCAGCCCCAGCCCCAGCTCCAGCTCCAGCTCCAGCCCCAGCTCCAGCGCCAGCCCCAGCCCCAGCCCAGCCCCAGCTCCAGCGCCAGCTCCAGCTCCAGCTCCAGCTCCAGCGCCAGCTCCAGCTCCAGCTCCAGCCCCAGCTCCAGCTCCAGCTCCAGCCCCAGCTCCAGCTCCATCCCCATCCCCATCCCCATCCCCAGCTCCAACCCAGCCCCAGCCCCAGCTCCAGCTCCAGCCCCAGCCCCAGCCCCAGCTCCAGCCCGGCCCCAGCCCCAGCCCCAGCTCCAGCCCAGCCCCAGCTCCAGCTCCAGCTCCAGCCCCAGCCCCAGCCCCAGCTCCAGCCCAGCCCCAGCCCCAGCCCAGCTCCAGCCCAGCCCCAGCCCCAGCTCCAGCTCCAGCTCCAGCCCCAGCCCCAGCTCCAGCTCCAGCTCCAGCCCCAGCTCCAGTCCCTTCCAGTCCTGTATGGAGCATTTCTGATTTCACTCCTCTGGGGAGGGGTGACAGAGCTTCTGCCCACTCTGAAACTGAGAGACACACTTTGCCATGATCTGTCCAAGGAGGCTGCCATGGCCTCTGTCAGGGCTGTAGAAGGCACTGGAGGGCTGGACCTGGGCACAGTGTCTGTGCAGGTGATGCCTCAAAAGCTTTTGCAGAGAGATCTTTGGCAGCTGCAGCTGAACAGCAGAGGCTGCCTGCAGCAAGGGCAGCAAGCACTGAGCTGCTGGGGAGCAGGGCAGGAGCTCTGCCAGTCTCACAGTCTCACAGAATCACCAAGGTTGGAAGAGGCCTCAGAGATCATCAAGTCCAAGCTGTCACCACAGACCTCATGACCAAACCATGGCTCCAAGTGCCACATCCAATCCCCTCTGCAACACCTCCAGGGATGGGGACTCCACCACCTCCCTGGGCAGCACATCCCAAGGGCCAACAACTCTCTCAGTGAAAAACTTTCTCCTCACCTCCAGTCTAAACTTCCCCTGGCACAGCTTGAGACTGTGTCCTCTTGTTCTGGTGCTGGGGGCCTGGGAGAAGAGCCCAACCCCCACCTGGCTCCAACCTCCCTGCAGGGAGTTGCAGAGAGCAAGAAGGTCTCCCCTGAGCCTCCTCTTCTGCAGGCTAAGCAACCCCAGCTCCCTCAGCCTCTCCTCCCAGGGCTGTGCTCCAGACCCCTCCCCAGCTTTGTTGCCCTTCTCTGGACACCTTCCAGCAGCTCAATCTCCTTCCTGACCTGAGGAGCCCAGAACTGGACACAGGGCTCCAGGTGTGGCCTAACCAATGCAGAGTCCAGGGGCACAAGGACTTCCCTGCTCCTGCTGGCCACACTCTTCCTGCTGCAGGCCAGGATGCCCTTGGCCTTCTTGGCCCCCTGGGCACACTGCTGCCTCCTGTTCAGGCAGCTGTCAATCAGCACCCCCAGCTCCCTCTCTGTCTCTCTGTTTGGCAGCTCTCAGCCACTCTGCCCCCAGCCTGTAGTCTGGCTGACTGTAGTCTGGCTGACCCCCAGCCTGGGGTTGCTGTGGCCAAAGTGCAGCCCCTGGCACTGGGACTTGTTGAATGCCATCCTGTTGGCCTCTGCCCAGCTGTGCAGCCTGGCAAGGTCACTCTGCAGAGCCCTTCTGCCCTCTCACTGACCAACCTCTGCTCCCAGCTTGCTGTCAGCTGCACATTTGCTGCTGACTGACTCCATCCCCTCCTCCAGATCATCACTGAAGATGTTAAAGAGCACAGGGCCCAGCACTGCTCCCTGGGGCACAGCACTGGTGCCTGGCTGCCAGCTGGCTGTGGCACCACGACATGCCATGTGCAGAGGCAGAGACAGAAGGGTTGAAGCAAGAGCTGGAGGGGCTGTGTGCTGAGCAGCAGTTACCTGGAACCTGTACATCTCTCCACTTCGAATGTTGTTGTCCACTGTGCCCCCAAAGATGTACATGGCATCTGAGATCACAGCTGCAGCGTGGAAGAGTCTCCCACTGGGTAGCTAAGGGAAGGAAAGGACAGGAGAAGGCATAAACAAAAGATTTCCCTTCCTCCCAGGAAGAAGAACCTGCACCAGGTCAGCAGTGAGGAGGGAAAATCAGAGCAGTCTGAAGGGACACCAATGCTGCACCCTAGGACTGGATTGCTTCCTGGTGGATCCAGAACATGCTTCCCAGCTCCCCCTCTCCCTGCCCCAGCTCCCAGCTGCACCTCTCCCTGCTCCACCTCTCCCTGCCCCAGCTCCCAGCTGCACCTCTCCCTGCTCCACCTCTCCCTGCCCCAGCTGCACCTCTCCCTGCCCCAGCTCCACCTCTCCCTGCCCCAGCTCCCTGCTGCACCTCTCCCTGCCCCAACTCCACCTCTCCCTGCCCCAGCTCCCAGCTGCACCTCTCCCTGCTCCACCTCTCCCTGCCCCAGCTCCACCTCTCCCTGCCCCAGCTCCCAGCTCTACCTCTCCCTGCCCCAGCTGCACCTCTCCCTGCCCCAGCTCCCAGCTGCACCTCTCCCTGCCCCAGCTCCCAGCTGCACCTCTCCCTGCCCCAGCTCCCAGCTGCACCTCTCCCTGCCCCAGCTCCCAGCTCCACCTCTCCCTGTCCCAGCTGCACCTCTCCCTGCCCCAGCTCCCAGCCCCACCTCTCCCTGCCCCAGCTCCCAGCCCCACCTCTCCCTGCCCCAGCTGCACCTCTCCCTGCCCCAGCTGCACCTCTCCCTGCCCCAGCTGCACCTCTCCCTGCCCCAGCTCCACCTCTCCCTGCCCCAGCTCCACCTCTCCCTGCCCCAGCTCCACCCTCCCTGCCCAGCCCCAGCTCCACCTCTCCCTGCCCCAGCTCCACCTCTCCCTGCCCCCCCAGCTCCCCAGCTCCACCTCTCCTGCCCCAGCTCCCTGCTCTACCTCCCCCTGCCCCAGCTCCACCTCTCCCTGCCCCAGCTCCACCTCTCCCTGCCCCAGCTGCACCTCTCCCTGCCCCAGCTCTACCTCTCCCTGCCCCAGCTGCACCTCTCCCTGCCTCAGCTCCCAGCTGCACCTCTCCCTGCCCCAGCTCCACCTCTCCCTGCCCCAGCTCACAGCTCTACCTCTCCCTGCCCCAGCTCCACCTCTCCCTGCCCCAGCTCCCAGCCCCACCTCTCCCTGCCCCAGCTCCACCTCTCCCTGCCCCAGCTCCACCTCTCCCTGCCCCAGCTCCCAGCCATCTCCAGTGCTGAGAGTCAGCTTCCCTCAGCTCTGTTTGCTAGTTGGGTCAGGCCTGGTTCTGTCCTGCAGGCAGCACAGCTCATTAGATCTCTGCCTACCAACTCAAAAGGCTCTGGTGTGAGAAAGCCTCCCTCCTGCTAGGTGTTTCTGGCCAGCACTCAGTGAACAGACACCAAACAGGATCATGTCCATCTGCAGAGACTCCAGTTGCAGGCAGCCTTGCTGGCTGGCACTGCTCAGCACCACTGACTCAGCCTCTTGCCCCCAGCAGCTCACAGCTGGGGTGGTTGAAGCTCCTTGCACACAGCTGTGAGGGTCAGGAGTTTCCCCTCTGCAGCCCCTGGAGATTTGTTCACACTCTACCTCTGTTCTACTCAAGCTGGGGGAGATTTCCCTAGCCACAGCCTGCCCCTGCCACAGCAATGCTCTCCCTCAGCCTCTCACTCACCAGCACCTCCAGGACCTCTGCTTCCCTCCAAGCTACAGCCTCCAAGGGATGCAATCCCCTGGGCACTAACTAGGACCTGGCTTGGCTGATCCTCTTTCTCCCCCCTTAGAGGCACAGACCACAGCTTTGGTGACCTTGAAATGCCTGAGCCAGAGCCACAGACCACCTGGGTTCCCCTGGAGGAGTAACATCTCTGCTGTCTCCAGCCTGCTCCAGGGGACTTTATCAGAGGGATCCAGGGCTGGTGCTCACAAATGCTGTAAGGGGAAGGCTAGGGAGGAGCAGTGCTCTGGTGCTGCCTTCCTGCTGGGCCCCTGGCCAAAGGAGCAGAGATTACAGCCAGGTTGCATCTGTCTGACATGGCCTCTGCCACTCTGAGCAGTAATCTCCTCAGCAGTCATCCCCAGGCAGGTGCACTGCCTGAGCACATCCAGCGCGCCCCAGGACGTGGAAAGCCTCTTAGTGCCCTTCAGCAGCAGGAGCTGCAAGCCCAGCCCCAGCCAGGAACTGACAGCTGGGTGGGCTGGCAGCAGCTGCACCGAGCCCTGCTAGCAGCTAACTCCCCAAGCAAGCAACCAACCAAGCCCCAACCAACCCCCAGCCAACCAATCCCAACCAACCAACCCCCAGCCAACCAACCCCCAGCCAACCAATCCCAACCAACCAACCCCCAGCCAACCAACCCCCAGCCAACCAACCCCAACCAACCAACCCCAGCCAACCAACCCCCAACCAACCAATCCCAACCAACCAACCCCCAGCCAACCAACCAACCCCAACCAACCAACTCCCAACCAACCAACCAACCCCCAGCCAACCAACCCCCAACCAACCAACCCCAACCAACCAACCCCCAACCAACCAACCCCAACCAACCAACCCCCAGCCAACCAACCAACCCCCAGCCAACCAACCCCCAGCCAACCAACCAACCCCCAGCCAACCAACGCCCAGCCAACCAACCCCCAGCCAACCAACCCCCAGCCAACCAACCCCCAGCCAACCAACCCCAGCCAACCAACCAACCCCAGCCAAGAAACCCCAGCCAACCAACCAACCCCAACCAACCAACCCCAGCCAACCAACGCCCAGCCCAACCCCCAACCAACCAACCCCAGCCAACCAACCCCAGCCAACCAACCCCAGCCAACCAAAGCCAACAAATCCCAACCAACCAACCCCAGCCAACCAAACCAACCAACCAACCCCCCAGCCAACCAACCCCAGCCAACCAACCCCCAACCAACCAACCCCCCAACCAACCCAACCCCAACCAACCAACCCCAGCCAACCAATCCCAGCCAACCAATCCCCAGCCAACCAACCCCCAACCAACCAACCCCCAGCCAACCAATCCCAACCAACCAACCCCCAGCCAACCAACCCCCAACCAACCAACCCCCAGCCAACCAACCCCAGCCAACCAACCCCCAGCCAACCAATCCCCCAACCAACCCCAACCCCAGCCAACCAACCCCAGCCAACAATCCCAACCAACCAACCCCCAGCCAACCAACCCCCAGCCAACCAACCAACCCCAACCAACCAACCCCCAGCCAACCAACCCCAACCAACCAACCCCCAACCAACCAACCCCCAACCAAGCCAACCAACCAACCCCCCAACCCCCCAGCCAACCAACCAACCAACCCCCCAGCCAACCAACCAACCCAACCCCAGCCAACCAACCCCAGCCAACCAACCCCAGCCAACCAACCCCCAACCAACCAACCCAACCAGCCCCAACCAACCAACCAACCCCAGCCAACCAATCCCAACCAACCAACCCCAGCCAAATCCCAGCCAACCAACCCCCAACCAACCAACCCCAACCAACCAACCAACCAACCAACCAACCCCCAACCCCCCCAACCAACCCCCAACCAACCAACCCCCAACCCAACCCTCTCCTGCCACAGGTGAGAGCTTCAGGGAACAGCCCCAGCTCCTTCAGTCTGTGCTCACAGCAGAGCAGCTCCAGCCCTCTGATCCTCCTCCTGGCCCTGCTCTGGACACCTTCCAGCCCCTCCACATCCCTCTTGCCATAGGGGCTGCAGAACTGGAGGCAGGACTCCAGGTGGGGTCTCCCAGAGCTGAGCAGAGGGGAGAATCACCTCCCTTGCCCTGCTGGCCACACTTCTCCTGCTGCAGCCCAGGCTCTGCTTGGCTTTCTGGGCTGCAAGTGCAGACTGAGAGCTCCTGGGGAGCTTCTCCTCCCCCAGCACCCCCAAGGCTCTCTCCTCAGGGCTGCTTTCCAGCCAGTCCCTGCCCAGCCTGCATTTGTGCCTGGGATTGCCTCCAGCCAGCTGCAGGACCCTGCCCTTGCTCTTGTTGAACCTCCTGAGGTTGGCTTGTGCCCAGCTCTCCAGCCTGCCCAGCTCCCTCTGGATGGATCCCTTCCCTCCAGCTGTCTGCTGCACCACACAGCTTGGTGCCATCAGCAACCCTGCTGAGGCTGCACTCAGTGCCACTGTCCATGGCACCCACAGGGATGTTGAACAAGCCTGGTCCCAGGACTGATCCCTGAGGGACTCTGCTTGTCCCTGGGCCATGGAGCCATGGAGAGCCACTCTCTGGGTGCAGCCCTCAAGCCAGTTCTGTATCCATCTGGTGGTCACCCCTCACCCCCATGTGTCACCAGCCTGGAGCCCAGGCTGTGGTGGGGACAGTGTGGAAGGCTGTGCTCAGGCCCAGGGGAACAACATCAGCTGCTCTCCCCTCAGCTGTTGATGTTGTCACCTGCTCAGAGAAGGCCTCCAGGTTGCTCAGGCAGGGTTTGCCCTGGGTGCAGCCATGCTGACTGCTCCCCATCACCTCTTCACTATTCTTCTGAGCCAGCAGTGCCTCCAGGAGGATCTGCTCCATGATCTCTGCAGGCACAGAGGTGAGACTGCCTGGCCTGGAGCTCCCTGGTTCCTCCTGCTCACCCTTTTTGAAAATGGGGTGATGTTTCCCCTGTTCCAGTCTGTGGGGACTGCCCCAGGCTGCCAGGGCCTTTGGAACAGACTAGAGAGAGGTTTAGCAACCTCCTCTGCCACTTCCCTCAGTGCTTCCAGCAAGGGCTTTGCTGGCACAGCTCCAGCTGGGTGTGTGGATCCCAGGGGAGGCACTGGGAGTCCTGCCCAGGGGAGGCTCAGGGAGTCCTGCCCAGGGGAGGCTCAGGGAGTCCTGCCCAGGGGAGGCTCTGGGAGTCCTGCCCAGGGGAGGCACTGGGAGTCCTGCCCAGGGGAGGCTCAGGGAGTCCTGCCCAGGGGAGGCTCAGGGAGTCCTGCCCAGGGGAGGCTCTGGGAGGCCTTCTCTCTCCCAGGGCACAGAGGAATGCTAAAAGCCACAGAGCAGGACCCACTGCCAGGTTGAGTCTCTGGCAGTGAGATCCTGAGCTAACCTCCCAGCCAAGCTAATCTCCTTACTGCATTAGGCAGTGCCTGACAAGAGGAATTTCAGGCTCAGCCCTGACAGCTCTGGTGGTGGGGGCTGGCATCCCCCCCAGACACAGCTCCCAGTGTCAGCTGCTGAGGGCTTCCTCTAGTCAAGGTTGATGAGATTTGCAGCCTGAGGCTCTTCCCAAGCTGGACCCTTTGCTTCCACAAGCAGAGATCATCAGTCACCTTTGCATCCCCCCAGCACTGCCTCCCCCCCAGCACAGCCTCCCCTCCCAGCACTACCTCCCCCAGCACTGCCTCCCCCAGCACTACCTCCCCCAGCACTGCCTCCCCCAGCACTGCCTCCCCCAGCACTGCCTCCCCCAGCACTGCCTCCCCCAGCACTACCTCCCCCAGCACTGCCTCCCCTCCCAGCACTGCCTCCCCTCCCAGCACTGCCTCCTCCCAGCACTGCCTCCTCCCAGCACTGCCTCCTCCCAGCACTGCCTCCCCCAGCCTGCCTCCCCCAGCACTGCCTCCCCCAGCACTGCCTCCCCCAGCACAGCCTCCCCCAGCACTGCCTCCCCAGCACTGCCTCTCCTCCCAGCACTACCTCCCCCAGCACTGCCTCCCCAGCACTGCCTCCCCCAGCACTGCCTCCTCCCAGCACTACCTCCCCCAGCACAGCCTCCCCCAGCACTGCCTCCCCCAGCACTGCCTCCCCAGCACAGCCTCCTCCCAGCACTGCCTCCCCCCAGCACTGCCTCCCCCAGCACTGCCTCCTCCCAGCACAGCCTCCCCAGCACTGCCTCCCCCAGCACAGCCTCCTCCAGCCTCCCTCCCACTGCCTCCTCCAGCACTGCCTCCCCCCAGCACTGCCTCCCTCCCAGCACAGCCTCCCCCCAGCACAGCCTCCCCCAGCACAGCCTCCCCCAGCACTGCCTCCCCCCAGCACTGCCTCCCCCAGCACTGCCTCCTCCCAGCACTGCCTCCCCCAGCACTGCCTCCCCCAGCACTGCCTCCCCCAGCACTGCCTCCCCAGCACTGCCTCCCCCAGCACTGCCTCCCCAGCACTGCCTCCCCCAGCACTGCCTCCTCCCAGCACAGCCTCCCCCAGCACTGCCTCCCCAGCACTGCCTCCCCCAGCACTGCCTCCCCAGCACAGCCTCCCCCAGCACTGCCTCCCCCAGCACAGCCTCCCCCAGCACTGCCTCCCCCAGCACTGCCTCCCCCAGCACTGCCTCCCCCAGCACAGCCTCCCCAGCACAGCCTCCCCCAGCACAGCCTCCCCCAGCACTGCCTCCTCCCAGCACTGCCTCCCCCAGCACTGCCTCCCCAGCACAGCCTCCCCCAGCACAGCCTCCCCCCAGCACTGCCTCCCCAGCACAGCCTCCCCCAGCACAGCCTCCCCCATCGCACAGCCTCCCCCAGCACTGCCTCCCCCCAGCACAGCCTCCCCCCAGCACTGCCTCCCCAGCACAGCCTCCCCCAGCACAGCCTCCCCCAGCACTGCCTCCCCCAGCACAGCCTCCCCCAGCACAGCCTCCCCAGCACAGCCTCCCCCAGCACAGCCTCCCCCAGCACTGCCTCCCCCAGCACAGCCTCCCCCAGCACAGCCTCCCCAGCACAGCCTCCCCCAGCACAGCCTCCCCCAGCACAGCCTCCCCCAGCACTGCCTCCCCCAGCACAGCCTCCCCCAGCACTGCCCCCCAGCACAGCCTCCCCCAGCACTGCCTCCCCAGCACAGCCTCCCCCAGCACAGCCTCCCCCAGCACAGCCTCCCCCCAGCACAGCCTCCCCAGCACTGCCTCCCCCAGCACAGCCTCCCCCCCAGCACAGCCTCCCCAGCACAGCCTCCCCAGCACAGCCTCCCCAGCACAGCCTCCCCCAGCACTGCCTCCCCCAGCACAGCCTCCCCCAGCACTGCCTCCCCCAGCACAGCCTCCCCCAGCACAGCCTCCCCCAGCACTGCCTCCCCCCAGCACTGCCTCCCCCAGCACAGCCTCCCCCAGCACAGCCTCCCCCAGCACTGCCTCCCCCAGCACAGCCTCCCCCCAGCACAGCCTCCCCAGCACTGCCTCCCCCCAGCACAGCCTCCCCAGCACAGCCTCCCCCAGCACAGCCTCCCCCAGCACAGCCTCCCCCCAGCCAGCCTCCTCCCAGCCTCCCCCAGCACTGCCCCCCAGCACTGCCTCCCCCAGCACAGCCTCCCCAGCACAGCCTCCCCCAGCACTGCCTCCCCCAGCACTGCCTCCCCCAGCACTGCCTCCCCCAGCACAGCCTCCCCCAGCACAGCCTCCCCCAGCACAGCCTCCCCAGCACAGCCTCCCCCAGCACAGCCTCCCCCCAGCCTCCCCCCAGCACTGCCTCCCCAGCACTGCCTCCCCCAGCACTGCCTCCCCCAGCACAGCCTCCCCCAGCACTGCCCCCCCAGCACTGCCTCCCCCCAGCACTGCCTCCCTCCCCCAGCACTGCCTCCTCCCAGCACTGCCTCCCCCAGCACTGCCTCCCCCAGCACTGCCCCCCCAGCACTGCCTCCCCCAGCACTGCCTCCCCCAGCACTGCCTCCTCCCAGCACTGCCTCCCCCCAGCACTGCCTCCCCCCAGCCTCCCCCAGCACTGCCTCCCCCAGCACTGCCTCCCCAGCACTGCCTCCCAGCACTGCCTCCCCCAGCACTGCCTCCCCCAGCACTCCCCAGCACTGCCCCCCAGCACTGCCTCCCCAGCACTGCCTCCCCCAGCACTGCCTCCCCAGCACTGCCTCCCCCAGCACTGCCTCCCCCCAGCACTGCCTCCCCCAGCACTGCCTCCCCCAGCACTGCCTCCCCCAGCACTGCCTCCCCCAGCACTGCCTCCCCCAGCACTGCCTCCCCCAGCACTGCCTCCCCAGCACTGCCTCCCCCCCAGCACTGCCTGCCCCCAGCACAGCCTCCCCCAGCACTGCCTCCCCCAGCACTGCCTCCCCCAGCACTGCCTCCCCCCACTGCCTCCCCCAGCACTGCCTCCTCCCAGCACTGCCTCCCCAGCACTGCCTCCCTCCCAGCACTGCCTCCCCCAGCACTGCCTCCCCTCCAGCACTGCCTCCCCCAGCACTGCCTCCTCCCAGCACTGCCTCCCCCAGCACTGCCTCCTCCCAGCACTGCCTCCCCCAGCACTGCCTCCCCTCCCAGCACTGCCTCCCCCAGCACTGCCTCCTCCCAGCACTGCCTCCCCCAGCACTGCCTCCCCCCAGCACTGCCTCCCCCAGCACTGCCTCCTCCCAGCACTGCCCTCCTCCCAGCACTGCCTCCCCCAGCACTGCCTCCTCCCAGCACTGCCTCCCCAGCACCTCCTCCCAGCACTGCCTCCCCCAGCACAGCCTCCCCCAGCACTGCCTCCCCCAGCACAGCCTCCCTCCCAGCACTGCCTCCCCCAGCACTGCCTCCCCAGCACAGCCTCCCCCAGCACTGCCTCCCCCAGCACTGCCTCCCCCAGCACAGCCTCCCCCAGCACTGCCTCCCCCAGCACTGCCTCCCCCAGCACTGCCTCCTCCAGCACTGCCTCCCCCAGCACTGCCTCCCCCCCAGCACAGCCTCCCCCAGCACTGCCTCCCCAAGCACTGCCTCCCCCAGCACTGCCTCCCCCAGCACAGCCTCCCCAGCACTGCCTCCTCCAGCACTGCCTCCCCCAGCACAGCCTCCCCCCAGCACTGCCTCCCCCAGCACTGCCTCCCCCAGCACAGCCTCCCCCAGCACTGCCTCCCCCAGCACTGCCTCCTCCCAGCACTGCCTCCCCCAGCACAGCCTCCCCCAGCACTGCCTCCTCCCAGCACTGCCTCCCCCAGCACAGCCTCCCCCCAGCACAGCCTCCCCCAGCACTGCCTCCCCCAGCACTGCCTCCCCCAGCACAGCCTCCCCCAGCACAGCCTCCCCCAGCACTGCCTCCCCTCCCAGCACTGCCTCCCCCAGCACAGCCTCCCCCAGCACTGCCTCCCCAGCACTGCCTCCTCCCAGCACTGCCTCCCCCAGCACTGCCTCCCCCAGCACTGCCTCCCCCAGCACTGCCTCCCTCCCAGCACAGCCTCCCCCAGCACTGCCTCCCCCAGCACTGCCTCCCCTCCCAGCACAGCCTCCCCCCAGCCAGCCTCCCCCAGCACTGCCTCCCCTCCCAGCACTGCCCCCCAGCACAGCCTCCCCCAGCACAGCCTCCCCCAGCACTGCCTCCTCCCAGCACTGCCTCCCCCAGCACAGCCTCCCCCAGCACAGCCTCCCCCAGCACTGCCTCCTCCCAGCACTGCCTCCCCCAGCACAGCCTCCCCCAGCACTGCCTCCCCCAGCACTGCCTCCTCCCAGCACTGCCTCCCCCAGCACTGCCTCCCCCAGCACTGCCTCCCCCAGCACTGCCTCCTCCCAGCACTGCCTCCCCCAGCACTGCCTCCCCCAGCACTGCCTCCCCCAGCACAGCCTCCCCCAGCACAGCCTCCTCCCAGCACTGCCTCCCCCAGCACAGCCTCCCCCAGCACAGCCTCCCCCAGCACAGCCTCCCCCAGCACTGCCTCCCCCAGCACTGCCTCCCCAGCACAGCCTCCCCCAGCACTGCCTCCCCCAGCACAGCCTCCCCCAGCACTGCCTCCCCCAGCACTGCCTCCCCAGCACTGCCTCCCCCAGCACAGCCTCCTCCCAGCACTGCCTCCCCCAGCACTGCCTCCCCCAGCACTGCCTCCTCCCAGCACTGCCTCCCCCTCAGCACAGCCTCCTCCCAGCACTGCCTCCCCAGCACTGCCTCCCCCAGCACAGCCTCCCCCAGCACAGCCTCCCCCAGCACAGCCTCCCCCAGCACTGCCTCCCCCAGCACTGCCTCCCCCAGCACAGCCTCCATCAGTACAACATTCACCAGTTTCAGAAGCCCCCTTCCCCTCTTCCTGCAGGTCTCATGCTCAGCCTCCCTCTGCCTCCTGCCTGCCCCAGCACAGATGCTGCAGACAGGAGGGCCTGAGCCTGCCCAGGGGCTCACCAGGGACCTGCTCTGCCTCACAAAGCTGTGCCCTGGGAATGCTGCTCCCTGTGCTGAGCACCTAACAACCAGCCCAGTGTGGGAGCACTGCCCTGAGGGGCCTCCCTGGGGCTGCTTCCAGGCACTTTAGGAGAACCTTAGAATGAGAGAATGAGAGAATTGGTCAGGCTGGCCAAGGCCTCTGAGCTCCCCCAGGCCAACCCCAACCCAACCCCCATGGCCACCAAACCCTGGCCCCAGCTGCCATGGCCACAGCTTGCTGCAACCCCTCCAGCCATGGGGACTCCACCACCTCCCTGGGCAGCCTCTGCCAGGCCCTGACCACTCCTCCAGCAAAGACATTTGGCCTCCTCTCCAACCTCAGCCTCCCCTGGCACAATTTCAGGCCAGTTCCTCTCCCTCTGTCCCCTCAGCCTGGGGAGCAGAGCCCAACCCCCCCTGGCTGCAGCCTCCTCTCAGGGAGCTGCAGAGAGCACTGAGGTCTCCCTCAGCCTCCTCTGCTCCAGGCTCAACCCCCCCAGCTCCCTCAGCTGCTCCTCCCCAGCCCTGCTCTCCAGACCCTTCCCCAGCTCTGTTCCCTTCCCTGGCCCTGCTCCAGCCCTCAGTGTCCTTCTGGGAGTGAGGGACCCAGAACTGACCCCAGGACTGCCCTGGGGCAGCCTGAGCTCCTTCCCTCTTGTCCTGTTGTGACCTGGGAGAAGCTCTGGCTCTCATCACCCCCAGCCTGGACTGGTACCAGGGACTGTCCTGACCCAGATGCAGGGCCTTGCACTTGGCCTTGTTGAACCTCATGATGTTCAGAGGAGATGCCACAGCTGCAGCTCCCAGCTCCACCCCCAGCCCAGGTAAGCCACATCAGCTCTCCTGCTGCACTTCCTTCCTGGGGAGGGCTGCAGAGACCAAACCCTTCTGCCCAGGCCTGCCCCTGGCTGCCTCTGGAGGATGCCTCCCTCAGGAGGATGAGTGGAGACCTGACAACTGAAAATGGAGCTGAGCAACACTTCCCCACAGGTGCTCTGGGGCCAGTTTCCACCAGCAGCTTCAGGAGGCCTCTCTCCAGCTCACTGAGCACAGACTCAGAAGGTCACTGGCCTGAAGGGAGCTGGAGCAGCACCTCCTAGAGAGAATGCAAGAGCCTGAGCAGTGCTGGTGAGCACAGGAGGCAGCACTCTGCTCTGGGAAGTGCTCACTGGCAGCTCTCTACAACTACCTGAGGGGTGGTTGTGGCTGGGAAGGGGTTGGGCTCTTCTCCCAGGCCCCCAGCACCAGAACAAGAGGACACAGTCTCAAGCTGTGCCAGGGGAGGTTTAGACTCGAGGGGAGGAGAAAGTTCTTCACTGAGAGAGTCATTTGCCACTGGGATGTGCTGCCCAGGGAGGTGGTGGAGTCCCCATCCCTGGAGGTGTTGCAGAGGGGATTGGATGTGGCACTTGGTGCCATGGGCTGGTCATGGGGGCTGTGGTGAGAGGTTGGACTCGATGATCCTCGAGGTCCTTTCCAACCTGTTATACTGTGAGACTGTGAGACTCTCTGACAGCTGCACTCAGCACAGCTGAGCTCAGCTCCTGCCTCCCTGCAGGAGCCCAGGCCTTGCTCACACAGCAGAGAGGTTCTGCTGCCTGCTGGAAGGGATCCCTGCCCGGGGAGGCTGCAGCAGACTCATCCCCAGCAGGATGAGTAAGTCCTTTCAATCCTCCCTGGCTGCCCACAAAGCATCACTGAGAAAGCCCAGAGCTGTGCCTCAGGAGCCAGAGGAGGCTCCCCCCCAGTGACCTCCCTCTGGGTTACTGAAGGGAAGTGGAGGAGCTTTGAAAGTCAGAGATGTTTATTGCTCTTGGCTTTGAAAGGCCTAATTGTGAGGCTGAGATGTTCCACAGGCCAGGCTCTAGAGCCTTCTCTTGCAACTTCAGCAGAGCCTGCTGGTGCCCACAGCCCCTGGGGAGGTGATGGCAGCTCCCAGGGGGACCAGGGAGTGACCCTCACACACTGCCCTGCTTTGAGCAGCAGCTCCCCCTCTGCCCTGCCCTGCCCTGCCAAGACCTCACCTGGAACACTGCATCCAGCTCTGGGCTCCCCAGCTCAGGAGGGACAGGGATCTGCTGGAGAGAGCCCAAGGGAGGCTGCAAGGATGCTGAAGGGACCTGGAGCACTGCCTGGGGAGGAGAGGCTGAGAGCCCTGGGGGTGTTCAGTCTGGAGAGGAGAAGGCTGAGAGGGATCTGATCAATGTCTATCAATAGCTGAGGGCTGGGGGTCAGGAAGGGAGGGACAGGGACAGCCTCTGCTCACTGTGCCCTGGGATAGGACAAGAGGCAATGGATGGAAACTGCAGCACAGGAGGTTGCAGCTCAGCAGGAGGAGGAACTTCTGCACTGTGAGGCTCCCAGAGCCCTGGAGCAGGCTGCCCAGAGAGGTTGTGGAGTCTCCTGCTCTGGAGGCTTTCCAGCCCTGTCTGGATGTGTTCTGTGTGACCTGAGCTGGATTCTATACATAGAATAGACCAGGCTGGAAGAGACCTTCAAGATCATGGAGTCCAACCTCTCACCCAACACCACCTAACCAACTCACCCATGGCACCAAGCACCCTGTCAAGTCTCCTCCTGAACACCTCCAGGGATGGGGACTCCACCACCTCCCCAGGCAGCACATCCCAATGGGCAATCACTCTCTCTGTAGAGAGCTCCCTCCTAACCTCCAGCCTGAAACCTCCCCTGACACAGCTTGAGACTGTGTCCTCTTGTTCTGGTGCTGGCTGCCTGGGAGAAGAGCCCAACCCCCACCTGGCTACAACCTCCCTGCAGGGAGTTGCAGAGAGCAAGAAGGTCTCCCCTGAGCCTCCTCTTCTCCAGGCTAAGCAACCCCAGCTCCCTCAGCCTCTCCTCCCAGGGCTGTGCCCCAGACCCCTCCCCAGCTTTGTTGCCCTTCTCTGGACACCTTCCAGCAGCTCAACCTCCTTCCTGACCTGAGGAGCCCAGAGCTGGACACAGGACTCCAGGAGTGGCCTCAGCAGTGCAGTGTCCAGGGGCAGGATGAGCTCCCTGCTCCTGCTGGCCACACTCTTCCTGCTGCAGGCCAGGATGCCCTTGGCCCTCCTGGCCCCCTGGGCACACTGCAGGCTCATGTTCAGCCTACCATCCACCAGCACCCCCAGGTTCCTCTCTGCCTGGCTGCTCTCAGCCACTCTGCCTCCAGCCTGGAGCTCTGCCTGGGGTTGCTGTGGCCAAAGTGCAGCCCCTGGCACTGGGACTTGTTGAATGCCATCCTGTTGGCCTCTGCCCAGCTGTGCAGCCTGGCAAGGTCCCTCTGCAGAGCCCTTCTGTCCTCTCACTGACCAACCTCTGCTCCCAGCTTGCTGTCAGCTGCACATTTGCTGCTGACTGACTCGACCCCCTCATGTAGCAAGGCTGTAACTCAGCACTCCCCACAGCATGCACAGGATGCAGCCAGACTCAGGCTGCACAGGAGGAGGGAGAAAGGCAACTCCAGCACAAGGCAGGCTGGGCTGCTCTGCTGCACTTCACACACAGGCAGAACCCTTCAAGTGCTGAGGCAGCAATGGGTTTGAGCTTTGGTTCAACTCAGAGTGAACAATGTTGCTCTTAGATACAGATAAGAAAGGCAATGTCAAGTTCAGAGTGCCCTGGGAACAGCCTGGGGTAGGAAAGGTTCACTGCCACTGGTCAGAGTCTTTGCCAAGAGCTCAGAGAAGCTTCAGACCCACCCTGAGGAATGATCCAGCTGCCACTCCAGACCACACCAAATGCTTCAAGGCTTACTGAGGCCAGCAAAGCCTCCCAGCCCCTGCAGCTCAGCAGCCTCTCAAGCACATTTATCACCTTGTGCTCCAACACAGCCTCAGCCTCACTTCCCTGCTCTGGAATCAGTCTCCAGATGCCATCACTGCCAGGGAGACTTCAAAACACAACCAACAGGCTGAGACCTGCCTGGGGATACAGCCAGCCCCAGGAGAGAGCCTGGCACCAGGACATGGAACTCAGCAGGGGCCCAGCCAGGTAACAATGGAGCCTCAGAGCACTGCCCCTGCAGCCTGGCTCCTGATCAGCAAGCAGAGAGAAGCCCTGTGCCGAGGGACAGCCTCGGGAGGGACAGAGCAGCAGCTGCACTCACAGCATGCCCTGGGTCCAAAGGGACCTCTAGAGGTCATCTTCTCCAACTGCCCTGCACTCAGCAGGGACATGGGACCAGAGAATCAGGGAGGCTGGAAAAGACCTCAGAGCTCAGCAAGTCCAAGCTGTCCCCCAGCACCTCCTGACAACCAAACCATGGCTTCAAGAGCCACATCCAATCCTCCTGAGCACCTCCAGCTCCAGCAGGCTGCCCAGAGCCACAAAGTATCACAGCATCAGTCAGGGTGGAAGGGACCACAGGGATCAGCCAGCCCCAACCCCCCTGCCATGGGCAGGGACACCCCACACTACATCAGCCTGGCCACAGCCTCAGCCAGCCTGGCTGTAAACACCTCCAGGGACAGGGCCCCAACCACCTCCCTGCACAACCCATTCCAGGCCTTCACCACTCTCCTGGGGAAGAACTTCCTCCTCCCCTCCAGCCTCAATCTCCCCACCTCCAGCTTCATTCCATTCCCCCTAGTCCTAGCACTGCCTCAGATCCTGAGCAGTCCCTCCCCAGCCTTCCTGCAGCCCCCTGCACATCCTGGAAGGCCACAATGAGGTCACCTCAGAGCCTTCTCTTCTCCAGCCTGAACAGCCCCAACTCCTTCAGTCTGTCCTCACAGCAGAGCAGCTCCAGCCCTCTGCTCATCCTCCTGGCCCTGCTCTGGACACCTTCCAGCCCCTCCACATCCCTCTTGCCATAGGGGCTGCAGAACTGGAGGCAGGACTCCAGGTGGGGTCTCCCCAGAGCTGAGCAGAGGGGGAGAATCACCTCCCTTGCCCTGCTGGCCACACTTCTCCTGCTGCAGCCCAGGCTCTGCTTGGCTTTCTGGGCTGCAAGTGCACACTGAGAGCTCCTGGTGAGTTGACATCAAGTCTGACCTTGAATGTCTCCAGGACTGAGGCCTCCACCACATCTCTGGGCAACCTGTTCCAGTGTCTCACCACCCTCTGAGTGAAGAGCTCCTCCAGGGGACTCCTCAGCCCCCAGGCTCCACTGCCTCTTCATGTTCATGTGAAGCACCTGCAGGTTTTAACTTATCTACCCTGTTAGACATGGCAGGGGGTGGAACTAGATGATCTCTAAGGTCCCTTCCAATCTGTGGTTAAGATCCAAAATGTCTTAGATTAGACATTAGGAGGAAATCTCCCTCCTGAGTGTGGGAGGCACTGCAACCAGGTGCCCAGAGAAGTTCGGGAGGCTCCAAGCCTGGAGGTGCTCAAGGCCAGGCTGGATGAGGCCCTAAGCAACCTGGGCTGGTGGGAGGTGTCCCTGCCCATGGCAGGGGGCTTGGAGCTAGACTCACAGATTGCACTGGGGTGGAAGGGATCCTCAGAGGTCATCTTGCCCAAGCCCACTGCAGTCAGCAGAGACATCTCCAGCTGGCATCAGGCTGTCCAGGGACACCCCCAGTCTGATCTTTGATATCCCCAGGGATGGGGCCTCAAGCACATCCCTGGGCAACCTGTTCCAGTGCCTCCCCACTCTCTCTGTGCAGAACTTCCTCCTGATGTCCAACCTGCTCTGCTTTCAAACCACTGCCCCTGGATGGTCCTTTCCAACCCGAACCAGCAAGGGTTCAAAAAGGCCATTTCTGAGCCCCTCTGTGACCTCTGCCCTCATTTCACAGCCACACCTCCACAAGCCAACACTTCAGAGTTGCCCTAACACCTGCAGAACGTGCAGGGCTTCGTGCAGACAGGCACTGCACCAGTGGGAATCCTGCTGCAGCAGCACCTCCCAGCCAGCCCGCCCAGCACCAGCCCCCGTGGCCAACTCCCTCCTCATCTCTGGCAGGTAAGGGCTGACTCACAGCTGGGATTCCAAGTGGTTTGTGCCATCCCTTTGAACAGTTCTAAACGTGTCAACAAATGTGAGAAAGTCCTCTGCCCACAGGAATGAAGCTGCTGGGAAGGGAAGGTGGGGGAAGGAGGCCTCGCCGCGCAGCTCCGCCGGCGCCCCCGGGCAGGAGGGTGTCCGGGGCCGGCACCAGTGAGTCAGAAGGGAAAACCACGAGCTGAAGGCTTTACCTCACTGTCTGGGCTGGGCTGGATGACTTCCCAGGTCTGAGAGTCCACATCATAGCAGTGGAGCTCGTTGGGCAGGGTGTTGTCCGCAGCTCCCCCGAAGACGTAGAGGTGGCGGTCGAAGGCCACCATGGTGTGGCCGTAGCGGCGCTGCGGCGGCGGCGGCGAGCCGCGCAGGAGGTGCTCGGTGGGGATCCGCGTCCAGCTGCGCGGGGGACGGCAAAGGCGGCAGCTGGGCACAGCCCTGCCCTGCAGGGCCACGGTGCCACAGAGCCACAGTGCATCAGGGGCTGGCAGGGACCTCCAGAGAGCAGCCCCTGCCGGAGCAGGGTCACCCGGGGCAGCCTGCACAGGGAGGCAGCCAGGAGGGGTTTGACTGTGCCCAGAGCAGGAGACGCCACAACCCCTCCGGGCAGCCTGCTCCAGGGCTCTGCCACCCTCACAGTGCAGAAGTTCCTCCTCATGCTGAGCTGAAATCCTTTCTGTTCAACTGTGTCCCTGCTGTTTCTTTTCTCACCACTGCACACCACCCACAAGAGCTTGGCCCCCTCCACGTGACCCTCACCCCTCAAGCTATTGATAGACATCGATCAGATCCCTCTCAGGGCCTTCTCCTCCCCAGACTAGACAGCCTCAGGGCTCTCAGCCTCTCTTCACAGGGGAGATGCTCAAGTCCCCTCATCACCCTCATGGGTCTCCCTTGGACTCTCTCCAGCAGGTCTCTGTCTCTCTTGAACTGGGGAGCCCCAAACTGGACACAAATCTCCGGCTGTGCTCTCACCAGGGGAGAAGAACCTCCCTAGCCCTGCTGCACACACATGACTTGATGCACCCCAGGATCCCACTGGCTCTCCTGGCCAGTTCTCTAGCTCTCAGGCTGCAAGGATGAAGAGGAGAGGCAGAGGAGCTCTGCTGACCCAGCAGGAGCACAGACCACAACTGGTACTGCAGAGCGCTCAGAGCCCTGCGCCAGCTCCTGTGGCCAAGCTCCTGACTGAAGAAGTGACAAAGGCAGCACAGTTCCACAGCCCAGATGGATTTATGCAAACCCCAGCAGCTCACAGACCACAGCCTGGGAGGAATCAGTGACCTACAGTCACACACTTCAGCAGCTAACCCTTCTGAGGCACCCAAAGGCCCTTCTGACACCACCTCCCAGGCCGGCCAGGCATCGCCGACTCACTGCCGCGGCACCAATCCAGCCACAGCCTGGAGGCCAGCAGCTGCTGTTCCAGCTGTGGTCCTGCTTCAGCCAGCCAGGAAGCAGACAGATCAGGCTGGAAGAACAGATCAGTGGCTGGATTTTTCCCTCCTCAGAGGGGTGACCCTGGGTCCCAGCACGTGCCTCTAACTGAGCCCTCAGTGAGCTCACTGCAAGCATCTCACAGGGCTCTGCCTGGCTCTGCTCAGGGATCCACAGAACATCCCTCAGGAGGATCTGGCCTCTCACTCTGAGTACACTGAGCCTCAGACTCAGGGTTTGGAGCCAGCTGACTGAACATTCTGCTTGGCTGCTGCAAAAGATCTGTTTGATGGATGTGGCAAAGCACAGAGCCTCACTAGCAGTCTGTGCTCTGTGCTCCACCCCCTCTGCCCTTCCTCACAATGAGAGGCACTACTCTTCCTCACTACCCTTGAGGATGTGCATTTCTCAACTCAGGCAGCCAAGGATTATGTGGATTTGGTGGGACTTAGCTGTCTCCACTTACATCTTCTCCTTGAACTCAAACTGGAAGAGGTTGTTGGTGATCTTGGCTCCACTCTGGCCAGAGAAAACAAACATCTTGTCCTTGCAAACAGCCACGGGGAAGTTGCAGCAGGAAGGAGGAATTTCACCACTTTGCTCAATCTGAAAGGGAAGGAGGTTCAGGGTTTACTCCAGAGGCTGCAGGACCAGGCAGTGCAAGGACAGGCAGACAGACAGACACCCAGCAGATGTGTGCAGCCAGCCAGGTCCATCTCTATCTGGCACAGGTAATCAACTAATGCTGTGCCTACAGCATCTGCACAAACTGACCTGATCCTGCAGGGCCACTCCTAAAGGCTCTGACAGTGCAAGGATCAGGAGTCTGACCCTGACAGCAGCCCAGCAGTGGTTCAAGTGGGAAGTGCTGTCCCTTTTATAGGGGCCCCAGCAAAGCCACCAGAGAGTCACAGAGCTGTCAGGGCTGGAAGGGAGCTCAAGGCTCAGCCAGCTCCAAGCCCCTGCCATGCCCAGGGACACCTCACACCACAGCAGCTTGCTCACAGCCACCTCCAGCCTGGCTGCAAACACCTCCAGCCAGGAGGTTTCCACCACCTGCCTGGGCAGCCTGGGCCAGGCTCTCACCATCCTCCTGGGGAACAACTTCCTGACATCCAATCTGAATATGCCTACTTCTAGTTCTGCTCCATCCCCCCCAGCCCTATCCCTCCCTCACACCCTCCAAAGTCCCTCCCCAGCTTTCCTGCAGCCCCCTGTAGATCCTGGAAGGCCACAAGGAGGTCTCCTGGGAGCCTTCTCCTCCCCAGCCTGCACAACCCCAACTCTCTCAGGCTGTCTGCAGAGCAGAGCAGCTCCAGCCCTCTGCTCCTCCTCCTGGCCCTTCTCTGGACACCTTCCAGCCCCTCCAGAGCCTTCCTGGCACAGAGGCTCCAGAGCTGGCCCCAGAGCTGCAGCTGTGGTCTCAGCAGAGTGGAGCAGAGGGGCAGAATCCCCTCCCTGGCCCTGCTGGCCACACTTCTCCTGCTGCAGCCCAGGCTCTGCTTGGCTCTCTGGGCTGCCAGTGCTCCCTGCTGGCTCCTGCTGAGCTTCTCCTCCCCCAGCACCCCCAAAGCCTTTCCTCCAGGCCTGCTTTCAATCCAGTCCCTGCACCATGGGCAGCCTAGCTCCAGCACCCAGATGCAGAAGCACAAATAACCTGTCTTGTTCAACACCTTTGTGGGTGCCATGGACAGTGGCACTGAGTGCAGCCTCAGCAGGTTTGCTGCTGGCACCAAGCTGTGTGGGGCAGCAGACAGCTGGAGGGAAGGGATCCATCCAGAGGGACCTGGACAGGCTGCAGAGCTGGGCACAAGCCAACCTCAGGAGGTGCAACAAGACCAAGGGCAGGGTCCTGCAGCTGGCTGGAGGCAATCCCAGGCACAAATGCAGGCTGGGCAGGGACTGGCTGGAAAGCAGCCCTGAGGAGAGAGCCTTGGGGGTGCTGGGGGAGGAGAAGCTCACCAGGAGCTCTCAGTGTGCACTTGCAGCCCAGAAAGCCAAGCAGAGCCTGGGCTGCAGCAGAAGTGTGGCCAGCAGGGCAAGGGAGGTGATTCTCCCCCTCTGCTCAGCTCTGGGGAGACCCCACCTGGAGTCCTGCCTCCAGTTCTGCAACCCCTATGGCAAGAGGGATGTGGAGGGCTGGAAGGTGTCCAGAGCAGGGCCAGGAGGAGGAGCAGAGGGCTGGAGCTGCTCTGCTGTGAGGACAGACTGAAGGAGTTGGGGCTGTTCAGTCTGGAGAGGAGAAGGCTCTGAGGTGACCTCATTGTGGCCTTCCAGGATCTGCAGGGGGCTCCAGGAAGGCTGGGGAGGGACTGCTCAGGACCTGAGGCAGTGCTAGGACTAGGGGGAATGGAATGAAGCTGGAGGTGGGGAGATTGAGGCTGGAGGGGAGGAGGAAGTTCTTCCCCAGGAGAGTGGTGAAGGCCTGGGATGGGTTGTGCAGGGAGGTGGTTGGGGCCCTGTCCCTGGAGGTGTTTGCAGCCAGGCTGGCTGAGGCTGTGGCCAGGCTGATGTAGTGTGGGGTGTCCCTGCCCATGGCAGGGGGGTTGGGGCTGGCTGATCCCTGTGGTCCCTTCCAACCCTGGCTGATTCTATGATACCAAGACACACTCTTGGTTTGCCAGACACACCAAAAACCCCAAGCCCTGCCCTGGGACTGTTTGCTGTCTCCTGTGTGACAGATCCATGCACAGGAAATGTCCAACAACATTTGGGAGGGAAACCAAAAGAGCAAATGTGATGTGCTAGGTGAGGCTGAAGCTCCTTACCTCCTCCCAGCATGTCAGCTCTTTGTCCTGCAGGCCAATTGTCCACATGTCATTTAACCTGCAACACAGAAGCAGTGCTGGATTTGGAACAGTTGATTTCCACTGAGTTTTAGCTCCTGGAGCTGGAGGGAGAGATCCTATTTCATGAGCATTCCTTCCCCTGCACAGAAGAATTTCCTATTCCCACTAGCAAAAAAAACACAACCCAAACTAAGAGAATCTTTTTGTCCTCTGTCTGAATTTTTGGCACCACCTCAGCATCCTTCTGCTTCCAAGGGCACTCCAGTTCCACTCAGCAGCTCTGCCTGCAGCTTCAGGAGTTCAGCTATTTAACCTTCAGGCTTCCTCTTCACCACCCTGCCTCCTCCTCCCCATCCCTGCCAGCCCCTGAGGGCTGACCACAGGCACTGTTTAGGTGTCTGAACCCACTCCACACACACACAGAGGAGGAGGAAGGAGGCAACCTGACACATGGCTGCTGACTGCTACCTGCCTGCCTGTGCTGCTCCCAGCAGGAGTCACCCACAGTGACTGCAGATGTTCCCTTTGTTCCAACCTGCCTGGAGGCTCCTGTTCTGTCACAGAAAACATTTTGTAACATGATTACACATATTTAACATGAATTAGGCAGCTCCTCTCACCCAATCCCTCCCTCCAGCTACCCAAGGTCCCTGGGGAACTCCCTGAGCGTTTCCACAGAGCCATGCAGCTTTCTCCAGCTCCTCCTCCAGAAAGGGAGAGCAGATCCCATCTGTTTCCCCAGCTAACAGCAGCTCTCCTGCAGACTCAGAGGAGTTGATAACTTCTCTGCAGGTTCTCCAACCAGGAGAGGCCAATGCAGCATCCTGAGGCAGGCCCTGGCTTGTGACAAGCTCTGTGTGCTCTCAGCATGCCAACACCGCCCAGCAACATCAAATGAGAACTGATCCTTCCCTGACAGACCAACAGCAGGCACAGGGAGCTGGGGCAGAGCAGCAGGCACAGGGAGCTGGGGCAGAGCAGCAGGCACAGGGAGCTGGGGCAGAGCAGCAGGCAGGGAGCTGGGGCAGAGCAGCAGGCACAGGGAGCTGGGGCAGAGCAGCAGGCACAGGGAGCTGGGGCAGAGCAGCAGGCACAGGGAGCTGGGGCAGAGCAGCAGGCACGGGGAGCTGGGGCAGAGCAGCAGGCACGGGGAGCTGGGGCAGAGCAGCAGGCACGGGAGCTGGGGCAGGCAGGCGGGAGCTGGGGCAGCAGCAGCAGGCTGGGGCGGGAGCTGGGGCAGAGCAGCAGGCACGGGGAGCTGGGGCAGAGCAGCAGGCACGGGGAGCTGGGGCAGAGCAGCAGCAGCAGGCACGGGAGCTGGGGCAGAGCAGCAGCAGGCAGAGCACGGGAGCTGGGGCAGAGCAGCAGGCACAGGGAGCTGGGGCAGAGCAGCAGGCACAGGGAGCTGGGGCAGAGCAGCAGGCACGGGGAGCTGGGGCAGAGCAGCAGGCACGGGGAGCTGGGGCAGAGCAGCAGTCACAGGGAGCTGGGGCAGAGCAGCAGGCACGGGGAGCTGGGGCAGAGCAGCAGGCACGGGGAGCTGGGGCAGAGCAGCAGGCACGGGGAGCTGGGGCAGAGCAGCAGGCACGGGGAGCTGGGGCAGAGCTGGGGCAGGCACAGTCAGGAGCTGGGAGCTGGGGCAGAGCAGCAGGCAGCTGGGGCAGAGCAGGGCAGCTGGGGCAGCACAGCAGCAGGCACAGGGAGCTGGGGCAGAGCAGCAGTCAGGGAGCTGGGGCAGAGCAGCAGCACAGGGAGCTGGGGCAGAGCAGCAGTCAGGGAGCTGGGGCAGAGCAGCAGTCCCTCCCTTACTTCTCAGTACTGCTCATTTCCAGCTGTTCCCACTCCAGACTCTCATCTCCCTTCCACCAGACTGAACCTCTCTGCTCCCAGGGCAGAAGCTGTTGGCTCTGAGCTCTGTCTCAGGGCTCCACACAAAATCCACCTTTTGTTCCACAACCCTTCAGCAACAGCAGAAGGCCTGTGGTGGGCAGCTGTGCAGAGATGCTCAGTTGCAGGATTCCAGGGCTCATTCAGCATCCTCACAGGCAGGGAGGCTGTGAAAGGGCACAGCCAGGCCAGCCTGAGGCAGCAGGCTTTCCCCTTCCCAACAGGTGCTGACGAGAACAAGAAGCAGGGAACAGCAGATATGGAACCCTCAGCAAGGGGCTGGGTTTGGCCGGGCTCCAGTGAGGTGTTTAAAGCATTTGGTACATGGAAGCTGCTGTGGGGAGGTGGGAAGGAGGGGCCTGGGGTGTAGGGAAGCCCCCGAGGGGCAGGGCCCCCGGCACGTACCGCGCGTTGCCGTCGTAGCCGGCGAAGATCCAGAGCTTGTCGCTGTAGACAGTGGCGCCGTGAGCGGACCTGGCCACGGGCACCCTGCAGGGGGACAGGGACAGGACAGCCCTCAGCACCCTGGCCTGCACACACAGAACCCACAGCAAGGAAAAGGAAATGGCCCCCACACAGAATGGCTTCTGGTCAAGACACTTCTTCTGTCACAGGATCATAGGAGCGCTCAGGCTGGCAAAGGCCTCTGAGATCACCCAGGCCAGCACCAACCCACACCCCCATAGCCCCAAGTGTCATGGCCACAGCTTGCTGCAACCCCTCCAGCCATGGGGACTCCACCACCTCCCTGGGCAGCCTCTGCCAGGCCCTGAGCACTCCTCCAGCAAAGACATTTGGCCTCTTCTCCAACCTCAGCCTCCTCTGCCACAATTTCAGGCCAGTTCCTCTCCTTCTGTCCCCTGGGACTGGGGAGCAGAGCCCAACCCCCCCTGGCTGCAGCCTCCTCTCAGGGAGCTGCAGAGAGCAATGAGGTCTCCCTCAGCCTCCTCTGCTCCAGGCTCACCCTCCCCAGCTCCCTCAGCTGCTCCTCCCCAGCTCTGCTCTCCAGACCCTTCCCCAGCTCTGTTGCCCTTCCCTGGCAATGCTGCAGCAGCTGCATACACCCCCAGAGCACAGAGCCTCTGCAGGGTACATTTGAGTTCTGCACTCTGCTTGCTTCAGTTGAGAAAAATCACCTTAAGGTATGAAGGAAAAAATCATTCCCAACGAGTTCCTCACCCAGCCTGCAACACCTGGGAAGTAGCTACAGGGGGACACAAGAGATATTGAACTGCTGCAGAGGCTCCAGAGAAGGCTACAAAGATGCTCAGAGGCTGCAGAACCTTCCCTGTGGGGCCAGGCTGGGAGAGTTGGGGCTGTTCAGCCTGCAGAAGATAAGGCTCCAGGGAGACCTCAGAGCAGCTTCTAGGACCTGAAGGGGCTCCAGGAGAGCTGGGGAAGGACTCTGGACAAGGGCTGGGAGGGACAGGCTGAGGGACAATGGCTTTGAGCTGGGAGAGGAGACTGAGACTGGAGATGAGGAAGAGATTGTTGAGAGTGAGGCTGGGGAGACTCTGGCACAGGCTGCCCAGGGAGGCTGTGGTTTTCCCCTGCCTGGAGGTGTTCAGGACCAGGCTGGATGAGGCCTGAGCAGCCTGGGCTGGTGGGAGGTGTCCCTGCCCATGGCAGGGGCTGGAGCTGGATGATCTTGAAGGTCCCTTCCAACCCATTCTGTGACTAGGATTCTAGCATCACAGCCAGGAATGTTCCTTTCCTCTCCCACTACAGCCAGCAGTTCAGAAGCTTCAAGTACAACATGAACTAAGTGCAGGTAGGAAGCCATGGCACCCAAGAGTGAGTGAGGTCAGTGCTACATGGCTGGGTTAACATCAGTGTCATGGGCAACATCCTTGAGCAGGCACAGTCAGCATCAGGGAGCAGTGCTGCTGGGTTTGACTTTGCCTTGGAAAAGTGAATCTCAGCAGCTGTGTTCAACAGAGGCAAACACCAACCATGAACTCATTCCTCTGCTCCTGAACGCACAGCACCTTAGGATGTGAAGCAGAGCAAAAGGTCCAATCCTAACCACAGAATTGCCAGGGCTGGAAGGGAGCTCAAGGCTCAGCCAGCTCCAAGCCCCTGCCATGCCCAGGGACACCTCACACCACAGCAGCTTGCTCACAGCCACCTCCAGCCTGGCTGCAAACACCTCCAGGCCAGGAGGCTTCCACCACCTCCCTGGGCAGCCTGGGCCAGGCTCTCACCACCCTCCTGGCCAACAACTTCTTCCTCACAGCCAATCTCAATCTCCCCACTTCTGGTTCTGCTCCATCCCCCCCAGTCCTATCCCTCCCTGACCCTCCAAAGTCCCTCCCCAGCTTTCCTGCAGCCCCCTGCAGATCCTGGCAGGCCACAAGGAGGTCTCCTGGGAGCCTTCTCATCCCCAGCCTGCACAGCCCCAACTCTCTGTTTCTCTCCACAGCAGTCTGTACATTTCACTACAGCTTCCAGCTGGTTTCTGGTAAAACCAAACAGAATTCATCAGAGGTCCACAGATTTCATGGCAGCCTGGAGAAAGAAAACCTCTAAAAGACACAATTCCTTTGCTCCTATCCCTTCTGTCACACAAAGGAAACATGAAGAATGTTTCCCCTTGCACTCAGCTCTGCTGAGGCCACACCTGGAGGGCTGTGCCCAGCTCTGGGCACCTCCACACAAGAGGGAGCTGGAGGGGCTGGAGCCAGGGCAGAGGAGGGCAAGGAAGGGAAGGGCCTGGAGAATAAATCTGATGAAGAGTGACTGAAGGAGCTGGGGATGGTTAGTGTGAGGAAGAGGAGGCTGAGGGGAGACCTCACTGCTCTCTGCAGCTGCCTGGAAGGAGGCTGTGGAGGGAGAGGTTGGTGCTGGTCTCTTCTCACAGGTCAGTAGTGACAGAAGAAGAGGCAATGGCCTCAAGCTGCAGCAGGGCAGGGTCAGGCTGGACATCAAGAGTGCTCAGACACTGGCACAGGCTGCCCAGGGAGGTGGAGTCCCCAACCCTGGAGGTGTTTGAGGGTCCTCTGGATGTGGTGCTTGGGGCTATGGTTTAGGGGTGACCCTTGTGGAGCAGGATTCTGGGTTGGACCTGGTGATCCCAGGAGGCTTTTGCAGCCTGAATGTTTCTCTGATTCTGACACATTAGTCCCATTTTCAGCAGAGCACACACTGCTCTGCTGAAAAACAAACAACCCCAAACCCCCTTCAGGAGAGAAGACAGATTTGAGCAAGCTTTCATCAAGGAAGCAGAGCAGAAATCATCTGCAGCCTTAACATCAGCCCTGCAATGAACTCCAACCCTGCCTGAGTTATGCTCAAGCCCCCCTGAAAAGTGGGAAGATGCTGCCAGCTCCTTACCTTCCTTCAGTCTTCCACTCTGTCCACTGTCCAGTTGCAAACTTATACTCAAAGAGATCATTTTTGTTCTTCAGGTTGGAGTTGGAATAAATGTCCCCAGTGTAACCACCTGGGCAAGAGCAACTCTGTTAGACTCAGCTGCAACAGAGCATCCACACTGCTGGGGTGGTGTTAGAAGAAAACAAGTTTAGATCTACAAGGATGCTGAAGGGACCTGGAGCACTGCCTGGGGAGAAGAGGCTGAGAGCCCTGGGGCTGTTCAGTCTGGAGAGGAGAAGGCTGAGAGGGAGCTGATCAATGGCTATCAACAGCTGAGGGCTGGGGGTCAGGAAGGGAGGGACAGGGACAGCCTCTGCTCACTGTGCCCTGGGATAGGACAAGAGGCAGTGGATGGAAACTGCAGCACAGGAGGTTGCAGCTCAGCAGGAGGAGGAACTTCTGCACTGTGAGGCTCCCAGAGCCCTGGAGCAGGCTGCCCAGAGAGGTTGTGGAGTCTCCTGCTCTGGAGGCTTTCAACACCCATCTGGATGTGTTCTGTGTGCCCTGTGCTGGATTCTCTGCTCCTGCTCTGGCAGGGGCTTGGACTGGGAGATCTCCAGAGGTCCCTTCCAGCCCCTGACATCTGTGATCCTTTGATCACACCGAGAATATATTTGGCTAATGGACTGCTACAGGTGGGAGACTTTTCCTGCACCCCCCCAAAGAAAGCAAAGCTCTGGTCATGAGCTCCAAGTCCTCCTTACTTTAAACAAAGAGAGAAAGCATTCCTAAGCTAAATCTGCAATCAGTCAGCCCTGCACAGAGGGTCTGCTACTGACACTTCCTAAAGGGACCTCATTTTGCCACACCAGCAGCAGGAGGACTGCAGCCAGCCCCTGCCTTACCGAACACGAACATGCTGCTCCCGTAGACCACAGCCGAGTGGTGGTAGCGTGGCGCCGGCGGCGTCCCGGTGGTGAAAGCCCTGCAGGAGGTTGAGGGAGCAGCAGTTACCCTCCCCAGGGCCGTGCTCCTGGCACCCAGGGCTGCTGTGCAGACTCACGAAAGGACACAATGGCTAAAAGTGGTTCTGCTGCTCCTGAGTGGTGTCACTGCCTGTGCTCTGCTCATGACACTGCCTGGCTTAGCACTGCCAGCCCCAACAGCTGCGAAGGAGCTGCTGCTGCTGCAGGCTGCCCGGCAGAGAGAGAGAGAGAGAGAGGCACAGAGCAAAGGAGCAAAGCAAAGGTCTCTGAGCCTCCCCCGTGGTACCTTTCCTGACCCGAGGGGCCGCAGCAGCCCAGTCCCTGCCCGTATCCTTTCAGCACTCACAGAGGGTACGAATGGGCACCGGCGGCTCGCTGCCCATCGCTCCCTGGCAGGCAGGAGCCGTGGGGGCGCTCAGTGCCGCGCAGCCGCTCGCTGGGACCGGCTGTGACAGCGCTTGGCGGGGGGTGAGGCTTCCCCTGGGATGCTCCGGTCCAGCCCAACTCTCACGGCTGCGCCCGGGAGCAGAGAGAGCGGCAGAGGCTCTCCCCAGCGCCGCCGGCAGCCCTGCGGGAGCGGGGCCGGGCGCGGAGCGCAGCGCACCTGCACCACGAGCAGTCCTTCACGTCGAAGCGCAGCAGGTCGTTCAGCATCGTCTTCCTGCGGGGAGGAAGGGGAGAGGAGGCTGAGCCGGGCCGCGGAGCCGGCGAGGGGCGACCCCACTGCCCCCAGCCCTGCCTCCTCTCGGGCCCGGGCCTGCTCCCCACGGCGCCTGCCGCCCCCAGGCCCGGCCCGGCCTTACCCGTTGTCCCCGCCGAACACGTAGATGGCATCCCGGTAGGCCACCACGGTGTGCTTGCTGCGCCTGCGGGCGGCAGAGAGCGGCGGTCAGGCCTCGCCGGTACAGCCCCTCCAGCCCCCGCCGCCGCCCCCCGTTCCCCGCTCACCGGGCCCCCACGAACTCGTCGCAGGGCGGGAGGCGGCGCCACCGGTGCACGGTCTCGAAGGGCCCGAAGTTGAGGGTGAGGTACTCGACGCTGTCCGAGCAGCTGTGGTCGAAGTCCACGCTCGGAGCCACCTTCGAGCGCCCGGCGCCGCCCGCCGGGGCCCCGCCGGCCGCCATGGCGCAGCCACCGCGGGGCCTCCTCCCGCCGGACTACGGCTCCCGGCGCGCCGCGGCCCCGCGCCGGCCCCGCCCCCGCGCCGCGCCGCCGTTCCGGGCACGGCTCTCGCCCCCCGCCGGACTACGGCTCCCGGCGCGCCCCGGGAGTGCGGCTGCCGGCGCGCCGTCTCCGCCTCCTCGTCCTTCTAGGGCTGCCGGCGCGCCCGGGGAGCGCTGCTTCGCTGCCGGACCAGCGCTGCCGCTTCCCGGCTGCCGCTTCCTTCCCTCCCTCCTTCCTCCCTCCCGCCGCGGCACCCCCGGGCCTGCAGCCCCCAGCATGCACCGCTGCGGAGGTCCCGAGTTCGAGCCCTGGGACCGAGGCAGAGCCCTGGGACCGAGGCAGAGCCCTGGGACCGAGGCAGAGCCCTGGGACCGAGGCAGAGCCCTGGGACCGAGGCAGAGCCCTGGGACCGGCAGAGCCCTGGGACCGAGGCAGAGCCCTGGGACCGAGGCAGCGCCGGGGCCGCCGCTGCAAGGCCTCGGGAGCAGTTTGCTGTGTTCACACAAAAAAGCCAACCGAGGCCAGTGCGCACCGGGACGCGCAAAGCCCCTGAGATCCTTCTGTGGCTCCCGCAGCTCCGCGCTGCCCAGCGAGGCGATGCTCGGGGTGCGGAGTGCCCCCCACGGGAGCCGGACACGCGTGTGCCAGGCACCGGCACCTGCCACGAACGAGGGCGGGAGCCTCGGTCTGTGCCTAAAGCAGGTTCAGGGCCGAGCTGTTCTTTTGGAGGACAAACGAGCAATGGAGAAAGGACCTCGAGCCTGAAACGCAGGAAACAGCGCACTCGGCTTTGGCTCCAAAATAGTGCCCTGGGCTAATCCAGCCTCATTGCCAAGGCACAAAGCAGGTCCTAGCTGGGAGACCCCTGCCCAAAGTAAACCCTGCCGCCCCCGAGCCCGTGCAGGGCAGTGCAGAGCCGCGGGAGCTATACTGGGAAGGCACCGAGAGCCTGAGCTCTGGCTCATTGCATCAGTGGGGGCTGCCGTGAGGCAGAGCTGCTGCGGGGCAGAGCTGCTGCAGTCCATAAACGTCCGCCACAAGCCCCAGGTGGTGCAGTGGAGTTGTGGCGACACATCCCAGCCCTCAGACTTGCACAGCTTTGTGATGAATGCTGCTGTTAAAGCTGAACCATGTCCCATGTCCATGTCCCAGGGGAGGCCAGGGACAAGCAGAGTCCCTCAGGGATCAGTCCTGGGACCAGGCTTGTTCAACATCTCTGTGGGTGCCATGGACAGTGGCACTGAGTGAAGCCTCAGCAGGTTTGCTGCTGGCACCAAGCTGTGTGGTGCAGCAGACAGCTGGAGGGAAGGGATCCATCCAGAGGGACCTGGACAGGCTGGAGGGAAGGGATCCATCCAGAGGGACCTGGACAGGCTGCAGAGCTGGGCACAAGCCAACCTCAGGAGGTTCAACAAGACCAAGGGCAGGGTCCTGCAGCTGGCTGGAGGCAATCCCAGGCACAAATGCAGGCTGGGCAGGGACTGGCTGGAAAGCAGCCCTGAGGAGAGAGCCTTGGGGGTGCTGGGGGAGGAGAAGCTCACCAGGAGCTCTCAGTCTGCACTTGCAGCCCAGAAAGCCAAGCAGAGCCTGGGCTGCAGCAGGAGAAGTGTGGCCAGCAGGGCAAGGGAGGTGATTCTCCCCCTCTGCTCAGCTCTGGGGAGACCCCACCTGGAGTCCTGCCTCCAGTTCTGCAGCCCCTATGGCAAGAGGGATGTGGAGGGGCTGGAAGGTGTCCAGAGCAGGGCCAGGAGGATGAGCAGAGGGCTGGAGCTGCTCTGCTGTGAGCACAGACTGAAGGAGTTGGGGCTGTTCAGTCTGCAGAAGAGAAGGCTCTGAGGTGACCTCATTGTGGCCTTCCAGGATCTGCAGGGGGCTGCAGGAAGGCTGGGGAGGGACTGCTCAGGATCTGAGGCAGTGCTAGGACTAGGGGGAATGGAATGAAGCTGGAGGTGGGGAGATTGAGGCTGGAGGGGAGGAGGAAGTTCTTCCCCAGGAGAGTGGTGAAGGCCTGGAATGGGTTGTGCAGGGAGGTGGTTGGGGCCCTGTCCCTGGAGGTGTTTAAGGCCAGGCTGGCTGAGGCTGTGGCCAGGCTGATCTAGTGTGGGGTGTCCCTGCCCATGGCAGGGGGGTTGGGGCTGGCTGATCCTTGTGGTCCCTTCCAACCCTGACTGATGCTATGAATGATACTATGAAAACCCAGCGGTGCTGATCCCCAGGTTTGGTGACAGATCTACCCCTGGGGTTTAATTTAACAGGGACCTTGCATTTTAGCACAGCCTTAGCAACCTTCACTGTTGGTTTAGGTTCTCCTCAGGAGAAGAGAGCAGAGGGGTGCTCTGCACCTCCAACCCAGAGAGCTCAGACACAGAGCCCAGCACCTCTCACCCAGGCAGATTGTTCCAGCAAAGCTGACAGCCCCCAGCAGAGTTGTTTTGGTCCAGCATGGGGCATGAGGAGTTTTGTTAGGACAGCCAGGAGGAAAGCAGAAGGGTAGAGGGGTTAGAACTGGGTGAGCAATAGGGCCACACAGAGGTCACTCAAACCATCTCCCTTGGCACATGGCTGTTCTCACATCCTCCATGGCCCTTGAGGCTCAGCATTTGTTGTCCTGCACAGCAGAAGCTTGGTGACCACAGTGTGCTGTGCAATGAGGCTGCTCCTGCGTGGGGACAGGGACAGGCCCAGCCCCAGGGTGGTCCCAGACTGCAGCTCTTGGGCAGCTGCACTGCACCCAGCCAGTGTGGGCTGCGTGTGAGCTGCTGCTGCAGGGCAGAGCAGAGAGCACAAGGCCCTGAGCCCAGCTCAGCTCCCAGACTCAGCTACACCCTGAGCAAAATCCCTGCAAGTTGAAGCCCTTCCTAACCAACACCCTGAGGACCTCCAGCAAGACCTCTCCACGACACTGCCCCACCTGCCTGTTGGACCTTGGGATTGCAAAGGACTCCTTGGGTTTCTCATTCAGGGTGAGGAACAGTGAGAAAGAGGAGCAGCAGGTCAGGCTTGTTTAAACCTTCCATCTGACTTAAGCAAAGCACCAGCAAGCACACAGCAGGCACCTCCCCCCAGCAAGCACACAAACCCCAGCAGCACCCCTCAACAAACAGCCCTGAGCAGGCTCCATTGCTCTCTGCCACCCCAGGACAGGCCTAGGGGCTTCCAGATGTTTGGTGTTTGGTTAGCTGCAAGGAAGGGTGATTGGGTTTGAGCCTTGCTGCCAAAGCATGGGGCAAAGAAAATCATGGACCCACCTCTTCCCAGGGCTGGGACCAGTCCCTCTGAGGACTCACTTGAACCTTCCTGCACAGGGATCAGGACACACAGCTGCAGCCACCTGCTTCCAGCTGGCTTTCCTCTAGAGCCTGCCCTGCGTAGTTTGACTTGGGTTGAAAAGACCAAGGGGGAGTGAGAGCCCAGACAAACATCCCAGCATTCCCAACAGGCTTCAAAACACAGCCAGCAGTGGCATCTAGGTCAGAGGGAAGCAGCATTCCCACTGATGGGAATGGCATGGCCCCAGGTTTAAAGCAGAGAATCCCCAGGGGATAAGGCACTGGGACAGAGCTGCAGGGGAGCCTGGGACAGAGCTGCAGGGGAGCCTGGGCAGAGCTGCAGGGGAGCCTGGGACAGAGCTGCAGGGGAGCCTGGGCAGAGCTGCAGGGGAGCCTGGGCAGAGCGACCTCTTCACAAGCACACAAAATTCAGGCCTCAAACTCTGCTTCCCATGGGGTTATAGCCAAACAAAACCACTGGGAACTCGAGGGCAGCTCAGGTGTCCAGGGGTGGGGACTGTCCCCTAGCACTGCCCATTGCTGGGCACCACCTGGGGGGCTGGGCAGGGAGGGCTGCTCTGCAATCCGGGGTTGGTTTACTGCTTTCCCCCCTGTGACCGCTGCAGGCTGTGCCTTCCAGAAAGGGACAGCTGCTGGAACACTCTGGCTGAATGTTTAATGGAAACAAGATAGCCTGAACGAATTTCATTGGTAGCTTGGTAGAATGCAACTTTGAGTTCAGTCTGAGTCTCAGTTCAGTCTGTCTGTCTGTCTTTTTCAGCCCGTTTCAGTCTCTCTCTGAGCAACAGCTGCAGGACGGAGTTGACCTTGAACCAACAGATAACAAACTGATTCTTGCCTGTGCTTTGAGCTAACAGAATCTCCTCCCCAATAATGACCTTTTCTCTCTCTCTAACCCTTTTTGGGAAAACAGGGAGGTAGGGGGAGAGAGGGGGACGGGGGGGGAACCCTCCTGGCTGGAGGAGGGAATTGAATGTGGGTGGTTTTGGTTTTGGTTTTGAACAGATGTTATTAAATGATCAGAATCACACTGCTGTAATATGGTAAGTGGGGTAATGCATACTGACCACAATAGCTGGTGTGATATATAGACTGAGAGGCTGGGTAAGGATTTGAGATGTCGAGGCTTTGAGCAATGCAGATGGTCAGTGATGCAAATCAGTCTATGATGCAGGAGAGCCTGGAAAATGGATAGAATTGCATAATCACGTGAGGTGAAGATAGGTAGACTCTTACTGCTCCTTTCCAATAGGATGAATGATTCAGAGTGGGAAATTAGAGCCTTTTGTCAACATATTGAACTCATTGCTCAACATGAGAGCTCAACATGAGCTCTCAGTGTGCACTTGCAGCCCAGAAAGCCAACCAGAGCCTGGGCTGCATCAGGAGGAGTGTGGCCAGCAGGGCAAGGGAGGTGATTCTCCCCCTCTGCTCAGCCCTGGTGAGACCCCACCTGGAGTCCTGCCTCCAGTTCTGGAGCCCCTATTACAAGAGGGATCTGGAGGTGCTGGAAGGTGTCCAGAGAAGGGCCACAAGGATGATCAGAGGGTTGGAGCACCTCTCCTATGAGGACAGACTGAAGGAGTTGGGGCTGTTCAGTCTGCAGAAGAGAAGGCTCTGAGGTGACCTCATTGTGGCCTTCCAGTATCTGAAGGGGGCCTACAGGAAGGCTGGGGAAGGACTTCTCAAGATCTCAGGTAGTGATAGGACTAGGGGGAATGGAATGAAGCTGGAGGTGGGGAGGCTCAGGCTAGATGTGAGGAGGAGGTTCTTCACCATGAGAGTGGTGAGACCCTGGAATGGGTTGTCCAGGGAGGTGGTCAAGGCCCTGTCCCTGGGGGTGTTTAAGCCCAGGCTGGATGAGGCTCTGTCCAGGCTGATCTAGTGTGGGGTGTCCCTGCCCATGGCAGGGGGGTTGGAACTAGATGATCCTTGTGGTCCCTTCCAACTCTGAATGAAACTATGAAACTATTGTTGGGCAATATGTGCATTTGTGCATCAAGATTCACCAGGGAAGGTTTAGGCTGAATGTGAGGATGAAGTTCTTCATAGAAAGAGTGATTGGCCATTGAAATGGGCTGCCCAGGGAGGTGGTGGAGTCACCATCACTGGAGGTGTTTAGGAAGAGACTGGATGGGGTGCTTGGTGCCATGGTTTAGTTGATTAGATAGTATTAGATGATAGGTTGGACTCGATGATCTCAAAGGTCTCTTCCAGCCTGGTTAATTCTATTCTATTCTAATTCTATTCTTTGTTCTGTGTTTAGACTCGAGGTGAGGAGAAAGTTCTTCACCGAGCGAGTCTTTCGCCATTGGGATGTGCTGCCCAGGGAGGTGGTGGAGTCCCCATCCCTGGAGGTGTTCCAGAGGGGATTGGATGTGGCACTTGGAGCCATGGTTTAGTCATGAGGTCTGTGGTGACAGCTTGGACTCGAGATCCTCGAGGTCTCTTCCAACCTTAGTTATACTGTGAGCTGGGGTTGTTTAGCCTGGAGAAGAGGAGGCTCAGGGGAGACCTTCTTGCTCTCTACAACTACCTGAAGGAAGGTTGTAGACAGGCAGAGGTTGGTCTCTTCACCTAGGCAGCCAGCACCAGAACAAGAGGACACAGTCTCAGGCTGTGCCAGGGGAGGTTCAGGCTGGAGGTTAGGAGGAAGTCCTCCACAGAGAGAGTGATTGCCCATTGGGATGTGCTGCCTGGGGAGGTGGTGGAGTCCCCATCCCTGGAGGTGTTCAGGAGGAGACTTGATAGGGTGCTTGGTGCCATGGGTTAGGTTGATTAGGTGGGTTGGATTGGTTGATAGGTTGGACTCCATGATCTTGAAGGTCTCTTCCAACCTGGCCTATCCTATCCTATCCTATCCTACCTTGTAAATCCTGTATATTGTGCATACATCCATCTGCATTTCATCCTGCTGGTAAATGCAGCTCTTACCCATCTCTGCTCCTCTGACTGAGCTAGCTGTGGTTTGTGTGTGTGTGGGGGGGAGAACTGACCTTTCTCTCACCACCACACACACCCAAGCCCTGCAGCCTCGGCTGTTCCAGTCAGCTACCCTCTGCTGAAAAGCTCAGACCTGCAGGACAGGACTCCAGCTCTTTGGAGGCTCCAGATGCAATTTCAAAGCACACTGTTCCATGAGGGAGCAGCAGGTAACATTCCTTAGGACTCACAAAGTGACAGGGCTTGGAAGGGACCTCGAGAGGATCCTCCTGCCAGGGCAGGAGCACCCAGGGCAGGGCACCCAGGAATGCATCCAGTGGGGTTGGAAAGTCCCCAGAGCAGGAGACTCCACAACCTCTCTGGGCAGCCTGCTCCAGGGCTGCAGCAGCCTCACACCAAAGAAGTGGTGTGGAACCTCCTGGGTTGCAGTCTGTACCCTTGGTTCCTTGTCCTACCACTGGGCACCACCCCAAGGAGCCTGGCACCTCCATCCTGACCCCACCCCACAGATATTTAGACATCACTAAGCCTCCTCTTCTCCAGACTCAACAGCCCCAGGGCTCTGTTCTCCTTCACAGGAGATGTTCCAGTCCCCCAATCATCCTCATGGCCTCTGTTGGGCTCTCTCCAGCAGGTCTCTGTCTCTCTTCAGCTGGGGAGCCCAGAACTGGACACAGCATTCCAGATGTGGTCTCACCAGGGCAGAGCAGAGGGGGAGCAGAACCTCCCTTGCCTGCTGGCCACACTCTTCTTCATGAACCCCAGGTGCTGTTGGCTCTCTTGGCCACCAGGGCACATTGCTGCCCCATGCAGCACTTGCTGTGCACCAGAGCTCCAAGGTCTTTCTCCTTGGAGCTGCTCTCCAGTACCGAGGCCTGGTTCTGTTCCTCCCCAGAGGAAATGCTGTGATGGCTCAGCCTTTCCTCTCAAGCAACTGTACCCACTCCAGGCCCCTTTCTGAGCAGGTGGCTGCTGTGGAGCAGCCCAACAGCCCCCAGCCAGCACCCACAGGAAGTTTCTTCAAGGGAATCAGATCTGACAATAAAGTGACTGCAGGGAACAAGCTCCTTGGAAATCTGTTTTATAGGAAGGCTACCAATGTACACTTGGAGAGTTTGATTTCCACTTTCCCCAAGGGGGAACCAAAGGCAGAGAGGTGGTGTGAGATACATCACACTGCTCTCAGGGGGAGATCCACTTCCAGAGGCTGTTTCAGCGCTCTGGAAACACACAGGGGGGAGTGTGAAGGAAGCAGAGCAGTTCAGAGTGGCTGTCATGGAGCAAAGAGGTTAAATACAGTCAGGACTTCCACCCACACCCCACCCCCCTAAAAATTGTGGCTCCTGGTGATCCATAACCCCAAAGTCTTTAGTTGCCACATGCCACAGGAGCAGAGGTTTCAGTGGTAACTTCCTTTGAGCATGAGCACACAGAAGCATCAGTGAGGAACTGCTCCCCTGGGGCTGGGCAGCTGTGAGCCACAGAGCCCCTTCCACACAGGGGAGGAGATCTGCATCCAGCTTTGTTGTCTCAGCTTCCCCTCCAAACTGCTGTAAACAGGCTCCACACCATCCAGGCATCTCTGGGAAGAGTCAATGCTTCTGTAGAAAGGCCAAGAGATTTACCCTGTGTGAGGTGAGCAGGAAGAGGAAGGCCCTGCCCCTGGCTCAGGAGGCAGCTGAGCAGCCTGGGAGTGACCCAGTCCCTGTCCCTGTCCAGCTGTGGGAACTCAGCTGTGTGCCTCTCCAGCAGGCAGAGACAGTCAGCTTTCAGAAACAGCAAGGACATATTATTGTTATCTGTAAGAACTTCCTGGAAAGTTAACTGTGGAAAAGGAAAGTGCTGCCAGGGTGAGACCGAGGTGCAAAGCTCTGCAGCCTCCTGGCCCTGCTGCTTGCTCAGTGTTCCTTCCCTTAGCAGACTCGTGGTAAGATGAATTGCTGCTGCATCATCATCATCATCATCATCATCCACCTGGGAGGAGCAGGCAGACACTGGAAAATGTTTTATGTTTAGTCCTAAAACGTGGAATAAACCAAAAAGGAAAAGGAAGCCAACCCCAAAAGGCCAACCCCAGATCCTCCTGGGGGCTGTGCCGGGGCTGCAGGGGGCCGGGGGGCGCTGGGGGCCCGGGGCTAGATGCCGATGGCCTGCAGCACTCTCTTCTCGTTCTCGTTGAGGTGGTCAGAGAACATTGCATAGCAGGGCTGCTGTGCAAACTGGCAGAGGAAGTCAGTCAGATAGGCCTGGAAGGAAGACAAGAGGCTCAGTTAGCATCACAACAGCTTTTGTGTTTAAGTCTGGAGAAGGCTGAGAGGGGATTTAATCAATGCTTGTAAATAGCTGGGGGCTGGGGGTCAGGGAGGAAGGGACAGGGACAGCCTCTGCTCACTGTGCCCTGGGATAGGACAAGAGGCAGTGGATGGAAACTGCAGCACAGGAGGTTGCAGCTCAGCAGGAGGAGGAACTTCTGCACTGTGAGGCTCCCAGAGCCCTGCAGCAGGCTGCCCAGAGAGGCTGTGGAGTCTCCTGCTCTGGAGCCTTTCCAGACCCCTCTGGATGTGTTCTGTGTGCCCTGTGCTGGATTCTGTGCTCCTGCTCTGACAGGGGGTTAGTCTGGGTGATCTCTGGAGGTCCCTTCCATCCCCTGACATCCTGTGAGCCCGTGTGTCAAAAGAGAAAGCTCAGCAGGCACCAGGGAAGACCAAGGGAAGAGCCCAGCTGAGGAGGGGGGGCAGCAGAGCAGCACTAAGCAGCAGCTGCCAGGTGGTGGCACAAAGCAGGTGCAAACTGTCACAGAGGCTTGGGAGGATGGCAGCATGCCCAGGAGAGCAGGAAACTCTGCCAGGTTCAGTCTCACACAGCTGTGAAGTGCCTCATCTGCCCTTGCTTCTCCAACCTACAAACACTGATCCAATGAGGGATTCCCCAGGCACTCCTGGGATACTCTGCACTTCCCTAAGCAAGTCCAGGGACCTGAGCCCCTTTGGGACAACCAATAACTGAGGCTTCCAGGGTTACAGTCCTGTTAGAGTGCAACACAACACCAAACCCATAATGACAGGCTGAGAGGGCTGGGGGTGTGCAGTCTGGAGAGGAGAAGGCTCTGAGGAGACCTTCTTGTGGCCTTCCAGGATCTGCAGGGGGCTGCAGGAAAGCTGGGGAGGGACTTTGGAGGGTGTCAGTGCATTGGGTTTGGCTGAGCTGGAGTTAATTCTCCTCAAAGAATCCTTCTAGTGCCAGAGCCAAACCACCACAGTCAGGGAGGGATAGGACTGGGGGGGAGGGATCCAAACTAGAAGTGGGGAGATGGAGATTGGCTGTCAGGAAGAAGTTGTTCCCCATGAGGGTAGTGAGAGCCTGGCCCAGGCTGCCCAGGGAGGTGGTGGAAGCCTCCTGCCTGGAGGTGTTTGCAGCCAGGCTGGAGGTGGCTGTGAGCAGCCTGCTGTGGTGTGAGGTGTCCCTGGCATGGCAGGGGCTTGGAGCTGGCTGAGCCTTGAGATCCCTTCCAACCCTGAGACTCTATGAACTGGTTTAAACCCCAGCACTCTGGAGCATCACCTGGAGATCTATTTGGTACAGAGGGTCCTTTAATGCATCTGGGTCATCCTCTTCATCATCTTCATAGTAATCATCATCTGTTAGAGGCAAACCAGCAGGTTTTAACATCAAAGAGGGCAGCAGTTCTCAGGAATTATTCCAGCAGCCTGTTGTTGAGCTCCCAGGATCCAAGAATAAACACCTGCAGCACTGCTGGGTTTGAAACTCCACTGCATGCAGAATATTCACTCCTGAAGTTCCCATGATCAAGAAACTCTAAAGCCCAGAACAGGCCAGGCCACAGTGGGAGCCTGGAGGAGCACAGAGGTGAGCAGACAGGGGGACCAGACAAGCAGGTCTGTCAGTGACACATTCCCAGCTCCCTGCTGATGTCTGCTGCCTCCCTCACTGTATTTGCCTGAGGGTTCTCCCCTCCAAGACTATACAAAGCAGAGGGAGGCAGAGGAGGAACCTGCTCCATCCTCTTTATGCACCAATTATCCCTCAGGGTCACCCCACAAACAAGCCCAGCCACTCCTGTGTCATTCCAAGGTCACACCTACAGCTCTGAGCAGCAATTGTCTCTTGAGATGAGAGATCTGCACCAACCTCCCAGCACTGTGGAGCAGCATCTGAACTCAGGTGAGAAATGCAGCTCTGCCAGGCCTGTGTTAGTCACAGACTCATCCCTCTTGCAGGTAAGGTTGCCCAGGGAGGGGGTTGAGGCCCCATCCCTGGAGCTCAGGGTGAGGCTCAACCTGATGGAGCTGAGGCTGCTCCTGCTGACTGCAGAGGGGGTTGGACTGGATGAGCCTTGGAGGTCCCTTCCAGCCCAGCCCATCCTGGGGTTCCATGACAAAGGTCCTTGCTCCACATCCCAGTGAGGTTATCTCCTTGCCCTGCCTCCTGAGCTGCTGCCAGGGGCAGACAGCTTTGACCAGGAAGGCATCTCCCCCCTTCTGGCCTTGAGGAAGCCCTTTAAAGCTGTGACTTACCATACTTGTTTGTGGAAAGAATGTCTGATAAGAACTGCCCTGCTAAGCCTTCATCTTCCTCCTCATCCTCTTCCTGATCCTCCCACATATCATTTGAGTCATCTGTTTAGGGGAACAGAAGTGATTCTAGAAATCATCCAAAGCCCAGGGGTCTGCTGGCCACGCTAGGGGGGACTGCAAACACTCCTGCAGGGGAAGGGAAGCAGCTGCAGCCTTTGGCCTCCTTGGGGGATGAGGAGCTGGAGCTAAGCAAAAAGCTTAGAACAGATGCTTGAAGTAGGGGAGAAGAAAGGGCAGCCAGATCCAGCAGGATTTTATTGGCATGTGGTCAGATCCCACCTCCCAGAGTGGCCCAAAATCCTGTTCAGGTGGAAGGGTAAGGAGCACTGCCTGAGCTCAGCCCCTGGGCACTGCCTGAGCCCTGGCAGCCCCTGGCATGCTCTCTGTTCTTGTAAGATCCTCACTGCCATGAGCACTGCTGCAGAGAGGGCAGGGGAGGTCTCAGCCATGCAAGGGCAGCAGCAAGGGCAGCAGTTTACCTTGGCTCCAGTCTGCAGCTGTCTGTCTGGATGCATTTGCCTCCATGGCATTGGAGAGCTCATTGATGATCAGCTTCAAGATCTTGACCAGCAGAGGAATGTTTGTCCAGCGCTCAGGGTCTGCGGGGGGCAACAGCCGACTCAGAGAGTGGCTTGGAAGGGAGCTCAAAGCTCAGCCAGCTCCAGCCCCCTGCCATGCCCAGGGACACCTCCCACCAGCTCAGGGCCTCATCCAGCCTGGCCCTGAACACCTCCAGGCAGGGCACAGCCACAGCCTCCCTGGGCAGCCTGTGCCAGGCTCTCCCCAGCCTCACTCTCAGCAATCTCTTCCTCCTCTCCACTCTCAGCCTCCCCTCTCCCAGCTCCAAGCCATTGTCCTCCCTCACTGCTGTGGATAAAGAATGGTTGGAAACAGAGCTGGGCTGGGCTGGGTGTTTGGTTGCCCTGTGCTGGGTTTCTCCCTGCTCTGTTGTTTGGGGTTTGGTGGTGGTTTTATGGGGGGTTTGTTTGGTTCTGTTTGGGTTTTGCTGTTTCCCTCCCACTCCCAAGGCTCACATCCCCTGAGCTGCACAGGCAGGGCAGCAAAACCTCCAGGCTGGGAGGAGGAAGGAACTGACACAAACCCTTCCACTGTCCTCTCTGTCAGGCTGCACAGCTGGATTTCCAGAGACCCTGACTCCAGCCCCCAGGCCTGCCTGTTTGACATGGAGGCAGCCAGGTCAAAGTCTGCCTGCCTGCCCTTGAGACTCTGCCCCAGGACAGCAGAGCTGCAGCTGGCCTCAGGAAGCTTTCTTCTCTGGAGGGCAGGCACACACAGGGCAGTGCAGCCCCCACCAGTGGCTCTGCCCTGAGGGACACTGTGAGCTTCAGCTTGGCCTCCCCAGTGCTGCAGGGCTGAGTTATCCACAGGGCCAGGCAGAGAGGGGAGGGCCCAGGGGGCCAGGCAGAGAGGGGAGGGCCCAGGGGGACAGGCAGAGAGGGAGGGCCCAGGGGGACAGGCAGAGGGGCAGGGCCCAGGGGGACAGGCAGAGAGGGGAGGGCCCAGGGGGACAGGCAGAGAGGGGCAGGGCCCAGGGGGACAGGCAGAGGGGGGCAGGGCCCAGGGGGACAGGCAGAGAGGGGCAGTGCCCAGGGGGACAGGCAGAGAGGGAGGGCCCAGGGGGACAGGCAGAGGGGCAGGGCCCAGGGGGACAGGCAGAGAGGGGAGGGCCCAGGGGGACAGGCAGAGAGGGGCAGGGCCCAGGGGGACAGGCAGAGGGGGAGGGCCCAGGGGGACAGGCAGAGAGGGGAGGGCCCAGGGGGACAGGCAGAGAGGGGCAGTGCCCAGGGGGACAGGCAGAGAGGGGCAGTGCCCAGGGGGACAGGCAGAGGGGGGAGGGCCCAGGGGGACAGGCAGAGAGGGGAGGGCCCAGGGGGACAGGCAGAGAGGGGCAGTGCCCAGGGGGACAGGCAGAGGGGCAGTGCCCAGGGGGACAGGCAGAGGGGCAGTGCCCAGGGGGACAGGCAGAGAGGGGCAGTGCCCAGGGGGACAGGCAGAGAGGGGAGGGCCCAGGGGGACAGGCAGAGGGGCAGTGCCCAGAGGGACAGGCAGAGAGGGGCAGTGCCCAGGGGGACAGGCAGAGGGGCAGTGCCCAGGGGGACAGGCAGAGAGGGGAGGGCCCAGGGGGACAGGCAGAGAGGGGAGGGCCCAGGGCCCAGGGACAGGCAGAGGGGGCAGGGCCCAGGGGGACAGGCAGAGGGGCAGTGCCCAGAGGGACAGGCAGAGAGGGGCAGTGCCCAGGGGGACAGGCAGAGAGGGGAGGGCCCAGGGGGACAGGCAGAGGGGGGCAGGGCCCAGGGGGACAGGCAGAGAGGGGAGGGCCCAGGGGGACAGGCAGAGAGGGGCAGGGCCCAGGGGGACAGGCAGAGAGGGGCAGGGCCCAGGGGGACAGGCAGAGAGGGGAGGGCCCAGGGGGACAGGCAGAGGGGCAGTGCCCAGGGGGACAGGCAGAGAGGGGAGGTGCCCAGGGGGACAGGCAGAGAGGGGCAGGGCCCAGGGGGACAGGCAGAGGGGGGCAGGGCCCAGGGGGACAGGCAGAGAGGGGAGGGCCCAGGGGGACAGGCAGAGGGGGGCAGTGCCCAGAGGGACAGGCAGAGAGGGGAGGGCCCAGGGGGACAGGCAGAGGGGGGCAGTGCCCAGGGGGCCAGGCAGAGGGGGCAGTGCCCAGGGGGACAGGCAGAGGGGGCAGGGCCCAGGGGGACAGGCAGAGAGGGGCAGTGCCCAGGGGGACAGGCAGAGCGGGGCAGGGCCCAGGGGGACAGGCAGAGGGGAGGGCCCAGGGGGACAGGCAGAGGGGGCAGCCCAGGGGGACAGGCAGAGGGGGCAGGGCCCAGGGGGACAGGCAGAGAGGGGCAGGGCCCAGGGGGACAGGCAGAGGGGCAGTGCCCAGGGGGACAGGCAGAGGGGGGCAGTGCCCAGGGGGACAGGCAGAGGGGGGCAGGGCCCAGGGGGACAGGCAGAGAGGGGCAGGGCCCAGGGGGACAGGCAGAGAGGGGCAGGGCCCAGGGGGACAGGCAGAGGGGCAGGGCCCAGGGGGACAGGCAGAGGGGCAGGGCCCAGGGGGACAGGCAGAGGGGGGCAGTGCCCAGGGGGACAGGCAGAGAGGGGCAGTGCCCAGGGGGACAGGCAGAGAGGGGCAGGGCCCAGGGGGACAGGCAGAGAGGGGCAGGGCCCAGGGGGACAGGCAGAGAGGGGCAGGGCCCAGGGGGACAGGCAGAGGGGCAGGGCCCAGGGGGACAGGCAGAGGGGGCAGTGCCCAGGGGGACAGGCAGAGGGGGCAGTGCCCAGGGGGACAGGCAGAGGGGGCAGGGCCCAGGGGGATAGGCAGAGGGGCAGGGCCCAGGGGGACAGGCAGAGAGGGGCAGGGCCCAGGGGGACAGGCAGAGAGGGGCAGGGCCCAGGGGGACAGGCAGAGGGGGGCAGTGCCCAGGGGGACAGGCAGAGGGGCAGGGCCCAGGGGGACAGGCAGAGAGGGGCAGGGCCCAGGGGGACAGGCAGAGTGGGGCAGGGCCCAGGGGGACAGGCAGAGGGGGCAGGGCCCAGGGGGACAGGCAGAGGGGCAGGGCCCAGGGGGACAGGCAGAGGGGCAGGGCCCAGGGGACAGGCAGAGAGGGGCAGGGCCCAGGGGGACAGGCAGAGGGGCAGGGCCCAGGGGGACAGGCAGAGGGGGGCAGTGCCCAGGGGGACAGGCAGAGGGGGGCAGGGCCCAGGGGGACAGGCAGAGGGGCAGGGCCCAGGGGGACAGGCAGAGGGGCAGGGCCCAGGGGGACAGGCAGGGTATTATTGTCCTTGCCTACAGAAGTGAGGAAGCAAACACAGGAGCTGGGAGCTGAGGTTTTCACTCTGTTTCAGTACCAGCTTTGGTTTAACTCAGGTGCTGGCAGCTCCCTTCCCCTGGCTGAGCAGAAACACCCCCTGTGCTGCTCTGGGGGCTCAAAGCAAGTGATGAGAAGGCAGCAAGTGTCCTGGGACCACTGCTCACCCCTCACACTCCTGGGGCTCTCTCCTAGAGCTCTCCACCCCACACCCCAAATCCCCTGAGCCTGCAAGAGCTGGAGGCTTGAGGAGCAGCTGGCTGGGCCTGCAGGCTGGCTGCATCCAGCTGCCATGTCCCATCCCACATCTGGTCACACAAGCTGCAGCAGTGAGGTTCTGAGTGCCCACTCAGGGTCTGAGTGCTCCCCAGGGTCTTCCTCTGGGGCTCAGTCCTCACCAAGCCCTGCCCAGGGCTCACCCCAGCTGAATCTGGGAATCCCCACAGCACCCTCGAGGCACAGCCTTTGGCTTCAGGCAGTTCATCACCCAAGTCCTCTGCAGCAGCTTGGTCAAGCTTCCCTTCCAAGTGATCTCTGATTTGCTGAAGTCCCTGCTGGGACTTGTGCAGTGCTGCCTCAGGCAGACAGGGACCCAAGGACCACTTCTGGCTTTCAATCTCTGCCCTCTCTACACAAACCTTCCTCCCAGAGCAGGCACTGGGCAGCAGGGAATGGCCAGCTCTGCCTCACCAGCTGGAACAGGCTGATGCAAACCAGCAGCAAATAACTCCCCATCCTATCATCACCTCATTGAGATTAAACCAGAGCCACCAGGAGCCTTCCAGAGCAGCCCTGGTGGAAGGCAGGCAGACAATGGAGGTGTTAAGCACCTGCAGCAATCAGCTCTGAAGTGCCTGCTGCTTGGATCAGCGCTGAAGGACAATGCAGGACAGGGCTCCCACAGCTCTGTGTGAGCTGCAAGAGCTGTGTCAAGGCCTCTCACAGCCCCTGCAGAGGGGCAGGAGCAGCCCTGCAGCAGCCACTCACTCTTGGCCGACTTGGAGCGGGTCCGGATCCCCTCCTCCATGTTGAAGATCTCCTCCCCCTTCACCCGGATGTCCTGCAGCCTCTTGTCCTCTGTGTTGATGCCATACTGCAGGAGTTTGCACAGTGCCACAGAGCTGGCAGCAGGGAACAGGAAAGTGAGAGATCAGAGGTGCCCTGAGTGCCTGCCTGGCTTCCAGCTGTGGCAGCAGCAGCACATCTGCAGCTGGGGGTCCTCAGCCCCACACAGCACCTCAGCCCCTTCCCACTGCCCTGCTTCATGGCAGCCACCACAACTGGGCTGATCTGCAGAGGGCCTCAGCCCTGCAGAGTGAGCTGGGAACAAAGCTTTGGAGTGAACACCTGCAAGCAGTGCAGGCAGGCACTGAAGCTTTCCCAGCCCAGACGGGCCAGGAGGGGAAGGCACTGCTGAGGTGTCAGCTGCAGCTGGAGGAGGAGCCAGGAGGACAGCAGGGGCAGCAACCTGCCTGGCCTGCAGCCAGGAACAGCTCTTCTGCTCTGTTCCACCCTGGTCCTTCACAGCCCTGCTACACTCTGACCTTCCTGGTTTGCTCCTTCAGTATCACAGTATCAGTCAGGGGTGGAAGGGACCACAAGGATCAGCCAGCCCCAAACCCCCTGCCATGGGTAGGGACACCCCACACTAGATCAGCCTGGCCACAGCCTCAGCCAGCCTGGCCTTAAACACCTCCAGGGACAGGGCCCCAACCACCTCCCTGCACAACCCATTCCAGGCCTTCACCACTCTCCTGGGGAAGAACTTCCTCCTCCCCTCCAGCCTCAATCTCCCCACCTCCAGCTTCATTCCATTCCCCCTAGTCCTAGCACTGCCTGAGATCCTGAGCAGTCCCTCCCCAGCCTTCCTGGAGCCCCCTGCAGATCCTGGAAGGCCACAATGAGGTCACCTCAGAGCCTTCTCTTCTCCAGCCTGAACAGCCCCAACTCCTTCAGTCTGTGCTCACAGCAGAGCAGCTCCAGCCCTCTGCTCATCCTCCTGGCCCTGCTCTGGACACCTATCTCTATGTTCTCTCCATCTCTGCACCTTAGCTTTCTGCTCCACACTTCCAAACCTCCTCCAGCTGCAGGCTGCTTTCAAGCCATCCTGAGGATGACAGACTACAGAGGGAGGTCACCAGTTTGGGCTCAGCACTGTTCAACTCTCTCCTGGCTCAAGTCTCAGACTGCAGTTTCAGAGCCCCAGGGCATGTGACCATTGTCTACTTTCCCTTCACACCTCCTTTCTCCCCAACCCTGCTGCTCTGGGCCCAGACCTCACCTGCCAGCCCTGAGCCCTCCACCATGCAAGTCAAGAGCAAACTGCCCCTCAGAGGGGTGGGGACACCCACCCTGAGCACCACTGGGAGCAAGCCAGGAGGGGAGCCCTGCCAAGCCACCTGCTCACAACCTGCTCTCCTCTTGGAGAGCTCTTGGACTGCTCTTGGACTGAGCAGCAGCACTGCACCTTGCCCTCCCTGCCAGCACCAGCCTTGGCTTCTCCCTCTGGCCCTCAGCAGTCTCTGGGGATGCCAGACACAGCCCTGCTCTGTGCAACAGGGCATAAACCACTGCTGCTGGGATGAAACAGGCCAAGCATAGGATGGCTTGGGGTGGAAGGGATCATCCACTCCAACCTCTCTGCCACAGGCAGGGACACCTCTCAACTGGATTTGGTTGCTCAAGGCCTCATCCAACCTGGCCTTGAACACCTCCCTGGGCAGCCTGTGCCTCACCACCCTCATACTGGAGAACTTCAACCCCAGCTCCAGTCTAACCCTGCTCTCCCCTCAGCTTCAAACCATTCCCCCTTGTCCTGTCTCCAGACACCCTCAGGAAAAGTCTCTCTGGAGCCTTCCTGGAAGATCCTTCCAGGAACTGGAAAGAAAGTCTCAGGCCTCCCCAGTCCTCTCTTCTCCAGGCTGAACACCCCCAGCTCCCTCAGCCTGGCCTCACAGCAGAGGTGCTCCAGCCCCTGGATGATCTTCATGCTCTTCCTTCTTGGTTTCTTTTCACACCCAACAAGTAACAGGACAAGAGGAAATCACAGAGTTGGTTGGCTGGCAAAGGCCTCTGAGCTCCCCCAGGCCAACCCCAACCCCCCCATGGCCACCAACCCCTGGCCCCAGCTGCCATGGCCACAGCTTGCTGCAAGCCCTCCAGCCATGGGGACTCCACCACCTCCCTGGGCAGCCTCTGCCAGGCCCTGAGCACTCCTCCAGCAAAGACATTTGGCCTCCTCTCCAACCTCAGCCTCCCCTGGCACAATTTCAGGCCAGTTCCTCTCCTTCTGTCCCCTGAGATTAGGGAGAAGAGACCAACTCCCACCTGGCTCCCTCAGCAGCTCTGCTCTCCAGACCCTTCCCCAGCTCTGTTCCCTTCCCTGGCCCTGCTCCAGCCCTCAGTGTCCTTCCTGCACTGAGTGGCCTAGAACTGCACCCAGGACTCAAGGTGCAGGCTCAGCAGTGCCCAGCACAGAGGCACAATCCCTGCCCTGCTCCTGCTGCCCCACACCATTGTTGATCCAGGTCAGGCTGCTGGTGGCCTTCTTGCCCCCCTGGGCACCCCCTGGCTCATCTTCAGGTGCTGGCACCCAGCACCCCCAGGGCCTTTTCCACTGGGCAGTCACTGTGCCCCAAGCCTGGAGCCTTCATGGGGTTGTTGTGACCCAGCCCTTGGCTTTGTTAACCCTCAGGCACAGGGATCCAGCCTGGCCACAAACCTTTGCAGAGCCTTCCTGACCTCCAGCAGATCACCACTGACAGCCAGCTCCCCCATCCAGATCATTCATACAGATGAAATGGCCTCAGGTTGCAGCAGGGGAGGCTCAGGTTGGACATTAGGAAACATTTCTCCCCAGGAAAGGTTCTCAGGAATTGCAACAGGCTGCCCAGGGGGGTGGGGGAGTCCCCATGGCTGGGGAGGGGAGGGGAGGGGAGGGGGAGGGGAGGGGAGGGGGGGAGGGGGGGGGGGGGGGAGGGGGAGGGGGGGGGAGGGGGGGGGGGGAGGGGAGAGGGAGGGGGAGAGGGAGGGGGAGAGGGAGGGGGAGAGGGAGGGGGAGAGGGAGGGGGAGGGAGGGGGAGAGGGAGGGGGGGAGGGGAGGGGAGAGGGAGGGGGAGAGGGAGGGGAGAGGGAGGGGAGAGGGAGGGGGAGAGGGAGGGGAGAGGGAGGGGAGAGGGAGGGGAGAGAACACCACCTAATCAGCTAACCCATGGCACCAAGCACCCTGTCAAGTCTCCTCCTGAACACCTCCAGGGATGGGGACTCCACCACCTCCCCAGGCAGCACATCCCAATGGGCAATCACTCTCTCTGTGGAGAACTTCCTCCTCCCCTCCAGCCTGAACCTCCCCTGGGGCAGCCTGAGACTGTGTCCTCTTGTTCTGCCATCCTCAGCCCCTTCACAGAAGTTCCATCTGACAAGCACTACTGTGCTTGCAAGAGACACCCCCTGCCCTGGCTGCCCTGGCTGCCCTGGCTGCCCCTGTGCTGGCACAGCCACAGCCAGCAGCGAGGAGCGCTGCGGGGACCCAGAGCAGTGCAGCTCCCTGAGGCAGGCTGAGAGAGCAGGGGAAGTGCATTCCTGCTGCCCAAGGCTGGCACACACCAAGGCAGGCCTGAGCCAGCTGCCCCCCAGCCTGCAGCCAGCTCCTCACCTGACCTTGCCTTCGTACTGCCCATAGAAGAGGTGCTGCCTGCTCATCCACTCGGCCATCACGAACTCCAGCGCCGGCTTGCCCGTGGGACCGGGGAGGCTGCACAGGAACTCCAGCAGTGGCTCCAGTTGGGAGTGAACCAAGTGAGCAAACACCATGATCAAGGACTACAAGGAGGAGAGAAGAGATGCTGGCTGTGCAGAATGGAAGGGCTGCAAACGTTGTATCAAACACTGGAGAGCTCCCTGCGGGGGCAGAGCCTGTGCCTGACAGCCCCAGGGGGAAAGGGGAAGCCAGCTGCAAGATCCTGTGTGCTGCAGAGCAGGCAATGAGCCACCCCCAAACCACAGCAGGAACAAATGTACCCCAAACTATGCCCCAAACCAACAACCCTTCCTAAAGCAAAGCTTAGGCAAATGGCAGTGTGCAGGGCTTTGACTGGCAGCAACCTCCCACAGCAACGCCCAGACACTGCTGGAGCCCCACGGGGCTCTGGGGGGCAGGAGCTGGGCATGGAGCTCTATCCACAGAGCTCTAAACCCACACTGCACAAAGCAGGAGAGTGTCTCACCACCAAGGAACACAAGTGCTTGGTCCAGAGCCAGAAGCCAAGCTCTCTTTCCCCTTCCCCAGGAGCAGCCTCATGCCCCAGCACATCACAGCGCAGCAGCGCTCTGAGTGCCCTCTGCACACGAGGGGCAGGGAAACAACTCCCAGCTCCACAAGGCTGTTACACAGGATGCAGCTTACAGCCTGACTCCTGCAGACCAGGGGCAGAGCTCATACCCTGTGCATCTCAAAATGTCAGTCTCCAAGTCTGAGGCCAGCTGGGAGCTTCCTCAGGGAAAAGCTGCCCAGCTCCAGGGGCTCACAGAATGGTCCAGGCCAGAAGGGAGCTCCAAAGCTCCTCCAGTCCAACCTCCCTGCACTCAGCAGGGACCCCCCCAACCTGATCAGGTTGCCCAGAGCCCTGTCCAACCTCACCTTGAATATCTCCAGGGATGGGGCTTCAGCCACCTCCCTGGGCAACCTGCTGCAGAGCTCCAGCACTCTCAAAGTGAAGAGCTTCTTCCTGATATCCAATCTCAATCTGCTCTGCTCTGCTTTGAAGCCACTGCCCCTGGGCCTGTCCCTGCAGGCCTTTGGGAACAGTCTCTCTCCATCCTTCCTGGAGCCCCTTCAGGTACTGGCAGGCTGCTCTAAGGTCTCCCTGCAGCCTTCTCTTCTCCAGGCTCCCTCAGCCTGGCCTCACAGCAGAGCTGCTCCAAGCCCCTGAGCATTCTCATGGCCTCCTCTGGAGCCTCTCCATCAGCTCCAGGTCCTTCCTATCGTGAGGGCTCCAGCCCTGCACCCAGCACTGCAGGTGAGGTCTCACCAGAGCAGAGCAGGTGGCAGAACCTCCTCTCTGGAGACTCTGGCAACACATCTGATGCAGCCCAGGCTGTGATTGGCCTTCTGGGCTGCAAGCTCACACTGCCTGCCCATGTGCAGCTTCCCATCCATCAGCACCTTGCAGGCTAGCACAGGGAAGAGACTCAGCACTGGCTACAGGGCCCTCAGGTGACTGCTTCAGATCTAAGCTTCAGGACTTTGAAGACCCCGAAATAGGCAGCAAGAGCTCCTCTGAGCAGCTGAGAACCAACACTGCATCCAAGGGGACAGTCAAAGCTTCAAGATGAAATCTGTGCTGGCATCTGAATGGCCTTTTAGATTCACCATGTCCTGGCTTGAAAGATGCACCAAGACCAGAGAAATACACAGGAGAAAGGAGTCAGAGCAGAGGCAACCTCTGAGGGCCCTGAGGACAAAGGCAGGATCTTGCTCAATGGTGCCAGCAAAACCTCTTCCCCCAGCTGCTGCAGGGGCACTGGGGCTGCTCTCCATGAAGGGCACAGACAAGGCAGGAGAGAGAATGAAGACCACTGGGATAAAATTGTTCCATGGAACTGTGCCTCTAGAGGTAGGTCAAGGCTGGGAGAGATCAGGATGCTCCTGAGCCTCTCACCTGCTGCAGGCCACCTACACTGCCCAGCCACCAACCTCCACCTTGGCTCAAGCCCATACAAAACCAGGTGCTGCCTTTGCCACAGCCTCTCTGCTTGGCCATCCCCTGTCCCCTCTGAAGGCTCTCTGCTTGCAAGCACAAGGTCAGGAGGGGCTATTTAAGGGGCATTAAAGCTTACCCACAAGGGCCTGGCTGACCCTGAGATCCAGGCAACTCTCTCTAAGCAGCAGGCATCTTCCTGACTACTTCAAGAAGCTACAGAGACCCTCCAGCTACAGTGGCCATAAATAACAGGCAGACCATTGTAAAAGGTGAGAACTCCTGTTCCTGTCCCTCCTGCACCCCCTGGGTGCCCAAGCTGCTCACCTGCATCACGCTGAGCGTCTCCGCTTGCTGCATCTTGCTCAGGATGGCTCTCAGGATCTGGTCCAGATTCTCCCCCAGTTCACTTCCTGCTTTTGCAATTAAAGTGGAGACCAGCCTGCCTACAAAGGCAGCAGTGAACTCTGAGGTCCTGGGGTCCAGCAGCTGGCTCACCACCTGCATCACATACCAGAGGCCGTTGTGGCCCTGCTCGTCGTGCCACTGCGCGATCTGCTCCAGCGCCACCGACACGTAGGCACGCAGGCACTCGCCGCCGTTCTGAGGAGAGACAACCCCTCTGAGACCCTTCCCTGGGGCAAGGCAGTGGGCAGGCATGGCAGGCATCTCCCTTCACCACCCCACAAAGACCCTCCACCAAGAGGAAAACGGTGGGCAGAGTGGTGGCAGCTGTGGAGGATTGGAGCTCTCTGCCGTGCAGCACAACTGAGTGAGGCAGATGTTAGTCAGTTAGAGGGTAGGAAGGCTCTGCAGAGGGACCTCGACCGACTGGACAGCTGGGCAGAGGCCAACAGGATGGCATTCAACAAGTCCCAGTGCCAGGGGCTGCACTTTGGCCACAGCAACCCCAGGCAGAGCTCCAGGCTGGGGTCGGAGTGGCTGAGAGCAGCCAGGCAGAGAGGGACCTGGGGGTGCTGATCGACAGCCACCTGAATATGAGCCAGCAGTGTGCCCAGGTGGCCAGGAGGGCCAATGGCATCCTGGCCTGCATTAGGAATAGTGTGGCCAGCAGGAGCAGGGAGGTCATAGTGCCCCTGTACTCTGCATTGGTTAGGCCACACCTTGAGTCCTGTGTCCAGTTCTGGGCCCCTCAGTTTAAGAAGGACATCGAAACACTTGAAGGTGTCCAGAGAAGGGCAACAAGGCTGGTGAGAGGCCTTGAGCACAGCCCTGTGAGGAGAGGCTGAGGGAGCTGGGGTTGCTTAGCCTGGAGAAGAGGAGGCTCAGGGGTGACCTCATTGCCCTCTACAACTACCTGAAGGGTGGTTGTAGCCAGGAAGGGGTTGGGCTCTTCTCCCAGGCAGCCAGCACCAGAACAAGGGGACACAGTCTCAAGCTGTGCCAGGGGAGGTTCAGACTCGAGGTGAGGAGGAAGTTCTTCACCGAGCGAGTCGTTCGGCATTGGAACAGATTGCCCAGGGAGGTGGTGGAGTCCCCATCCCTGGAGGTGTTCAAGGGGAGATTGGATGTGGCACTTGGTGCCATGGTCTGGTCATGGGGTCTGTGTTGATAGGTTGGACTCGATGATCCTCGAGGTCCTTTCCAACCTAAGTGATACTGTGTGATACTGTGAGGCTCAGAGGCACTCCTGCAGCCCCCAGGTCGGTCCCAAGCACAGAGCTCTGCCCTGCCCAGGCAGCTCCCAGGAAGACCATTTGTAAATGCAGAGACAACCTGAAGGAGCTGCAGCTTTGTGCCACTCTTGTCACCCAGAGAAACTCCAACAGATTCTACCAAGTGAGAGACAAAGAGAGCAAAGTGTGGAATGGACAAACCACAGCCAGCAGCTGAGCTGCAATCTTTGTGTCCTCCTCCAAACAAGGCTCCAGCAGAGCACACAGCTGCTGGCTCTCTCCAGCCTCTTACTCCTGCTATGCTGTTCAGGGAAAGCCACTGCTATGGTCTGGATTGACATGGCACAGGGTGGCTGGCACAAGGGCCTCACATAAGTGTGGCCAGCAGGGCCAGGGAGGGGATTCTGCCCCTCTGCTCCACTCTGCTGAGACCACAGCTGCAGCTCTGGGGCCAGCTCTGGAGCCTTTGTACCAGGAAGGATCTGGAGGGGCTGGAAGGTGTCCAGAGCAGGGCCAGGAGGAGGAGCAGAGGGCTGGAGCTGCTCTGCTGTGAGCACAGCCTGAGAGAGTTGGGGTTGTGCAGGCTGGAGAGGAGAAGGCTCCCAGGAGACCTCCTTGTGGCCTGCCAGGATCTGCAGGGGGCTCCAGGAAAGCTGGGGAGGGACTTTGGAGGGTGTGAGGGAGGGATAGGACTGGGGGGGATGGAGCAGAACTAGAAGTGGGGAGATTGAGATTGGCTGTGAGGAAGAAGTTGTTCCCCAGGAGGGTGGTGAGAGCCTGGCCCAGGCTGCCCAGGGAGGTGGTGGAAGCCTCCTGGCTGGAGGTGTTTGCAGCCAGGCTGGAGGTGGCTGTGAGCAAGCTGCTGTGGTGTGAGGTGTCCCTGGGCATGGCAGGGGCTTGGAGCTGGCTGAGCCTTGAGCTCCCTTCCAGCCCTGACAGCTCTGTGATTCACCTCCCTTGCCCTGCTGGCCACACTTCTCTTGATGCAGCCCAGGATATTAGTAAAAGCCACTCAGGCCCCTGAAGTACTTCCATGACAAACTGGATGGCAGACTCCTGAGGAGGTGCCAATACAGCCATCAGCAAGGAAAGCCTTGGCTCCCTTGAAGGCTGGCACCTCTCTTGGACTGGCACAGCCCTGCAGCCCTTCCCACTCCCCACACTGTTACCTGCATGGTTGCATTGTCATCTGTGTTCAGGCTGCACTGAGCCACTGCAGGGAAGGCTTGGCAGATGAGCAGCTGGGACAGAGGAGGTTTTGTGTTCCTCACAACTGTGGTCAATATATCAATAGAGGTCTGAAAGGAGAACACCAACAAAACACAGCTCAGCAGCAGCCACAGTGCCCTAGGGCAGCACCACCCACCCCTGGCACAGGCATCAGGCATCAACTGGAGGGCTGTGAGCCAGCACTGCAGGCTCAGCCAGCCTGGCTGGACAGGCCAGAACACTTCCTAAATGAGAGGAACTCAGAGTCCCAGCCCCAGGCAGCACTGCCTCTGGCATGAACACATGGTGTGTGCTGGCCAAGTGCCCACAGCGCTGCAAACATCCAAAGCAGGGCAGCCACCTACGTGGGGCAGCTCCACAGCACCCTGATGCCTGCTGTCAGCACAGCCAGAGAGCTGCTCCAGCTGACTCACTCCACTGTGCTGGGATTGATCTCAATGTGTGTTAATTACCCAGAAGCAAGTGTTAGCCATGCCAATCAGAGCAGAGCATTAGCAGTTCATGAGGTTAGTTCCACACAATCACTCTCCACAGCCAATGCTCAATCTTTGGTGAGGAGCCCTTGCACAGAAAGGACAAACCTGTGTCACTCATCTCCAGCAGCTCACACACAGGTGACAGAAACCAGAACAAGCCTTACACAAAAGGGCAAGGAAGAGCTGTGCAGCCTGCTGGAGAACATTGCAGCAGAAAGAGGAGGCTGTGACTGGAGAAGGGTGGCAAAACAAACAGTAGAAGTGACCAGGGGAACGCTGCAGAGACTGAGAGGAGCCCAGAGGGGCAGTTTATGGTTAACTTTCACAAGCATCTCCCCCCACCTGCAGTTTGCCATCTCTCACAAAGAAACCTCCACCAGTGACCACAGTCACTGCTGCAAAGCAGTTTAGAAGCACCCTCCCTACTCTCTGCAGATGTTAAAGAGGGAACCCCCTCCAGCTAAGCCCCCGTCCCACTGTAGCACTTACTGCACAAAGCCCTGCTGGGATCTTGTCAGCAGGGGCCTGCATGATGCTGACAAGGGTTGGGATTAGCCTCATCTGCATTGGACCCTGGCAGGCTTCTATCTGAGCTAGCTCCTTAAAGATATCTTGGGCAAGAGAAGCAACAACTGGATCTGGAGAGAGAAAGCAGCATTTACTGAGACACACTGACAAACACCCCCAGGACTGCCAGCCCTGCTCTGAACAGGCCAAGCAGCTCCCTTCCAGCGCCCCCAGCCCAAGTCACGGGCAGCCAGCTGTCACTTGTCAAGGGCTCAGCACCAGGGCTCAGGAGCAAGCCCAGCAGCAGGCTGAGGGTGCAGGCTGCAGGCCTACCATTGCTGTACTTGACAAAGATGGCAATGGTGAAGGGGCAGATCTTGCTCTCCACGCTGGCGGTGAAGGCTGCGTCCACCGTGCAGACGATGCAGAGCGTCTCCATCACCAGGTTGAGCACCTCGGAGCTGAACTGAGCTGCCAGGTGGATGAGGCCGTCCAGGATGCTGGGAAGGAAAGGCTGCAGCACGTGGGTGCTCTCTGAGATCTTCAGCTGGTCACAGTAGCTAGAGAGGAAACAAGGGATAGAGGAATAACCCCAAGAGACCAAGGGGAGTGCTGCGTGTCTGGAGGGGAGCGCCGGGGGCTCTCCCACCCCTCCCCTTCTGCTGCCTCAGGTTCACTCCTAGAGGACTTTTCCCTTCACTCCAGCAGAATCACAGAGTGGTTTGAAGGGACCTCCAGAAATCATCCAGTACAACCCCTTTGCAGCCAGCAGGGACAGAGTCCTGTCCAGCCTCACCTTGAGTATCTCCAGGGCTGGGGCCTCAGCCACCTCCCTGGGCAACCTGCTGCAGCGTTCCAGCAGCCTCCTGGGGCAGAACCTGACACAGTGTCCCTTGATCTCAACAGCTCAGCTAACTCTTCTCATTCCACCCCTGATGCTTCCCAGCAGCAGAGTTGAGCCAAGTGATGTTAAAAGCTTCTACCCTCCCTCAGGAACAGCTCTCTCAAGACCTGTCCATGGATGGAGAATGTGAATGGGAAGCAGCAGCCTGAGCCAGGCTCTCCCTGCTTACAGAGCTTCACTCCCCTGTTCCAGAGGTGAGCTAGGGAGCCACAACAGCTCAGGAATAACTAAGCTATGGCTCTGCCTTCATTGCCTCCTTAACATTTCAGCACAAATAGACAATCAGAGCATCACAGAATGCAGCAGGCTGGAAGGGACCCTCAGAGGTCACCTTGCCCAAAGTCCCTGCAGGCAGCAGGGACATCCCCAACTAGATCAGGCTCAGGGCCACACCAAGTTTGACCTTGAATGCCTCTAGGGATGGGGACAACCTGTTCCAGTGTCTCAACACTCCTTGTGCAGAACTTCCTCCTGATGTCCAACCTGTATCTCCCCTGCTCCAATTTCAAACCATTGCCCCTGGTCCTACTGCTACAAGCCCTTGGAAACAGTCTCTGCTCAGCCTTCCTGGGGGTTCCCTTCAGGTACTGGAGGGCTGCTCTAAGGTCTCCTTGGAGCCTTCCCCAAGCTGAACTGCCCCAACTCTCCCACAGGAGAGGTGCTCCAGCTCTCTGATCAGCTCATGGCCTCCTCTGGACTCTCACTGCAGGTGAGGTCTCACCAGAGCAGGGTGGCAGAATCACCTCTCCTGGAGTGCTGGCCACATGAGGTAGCTCTCTGGGGGGAAGGTACAGCAGGGCAGGGGTTTTGCAGGAGAGGTTTGTGTTGCTGCTTGTTTTTTCCATTAATGTTCACATTTCACTTTGGGATCAATGCAGAATTTCCTTTGTCCTCATGACTTATCTACAAACCCAGGACAAATAAAACCCCAGCAAACCAAACATCCCTCCTTGCTGTGATTTGCTCCACAAAGCCATCTGATGCCATTCTGCCACCTCTGTGGCTGAACAGAGTAGTCTGAGGTTCATCATGATGCTTTTCATCACTACCTACTTCTGCTTGGCTTTGGGACTCTATCTTAGAATAGTTTGGGTTGGAAAGGACCTTAAAATTCCTTCCAGCTCCAAGCCCCTGCCATGGCTGGGGGGACACCTCCCACCAGCCCAGCTTGCTCAAGGCCTCATCCAGCCTCATCTCAAAACACTTCCAGAAGAGGGGCAGCCACAGCTTCTCTGGGCACTGCCTTCCAGGGCCTCCCCTCCCTCACTGTACCCACTGGAGCATTTCATAGCAAAAGGCAGAGTTGCTTAACACCTTCTTTGCCTCAATTTTTACTAGCAGGACAGAATGTCTTCCAGACAGCTGGCCTGCAGAGCTGGCAGAAGGAGCCAGGGAGCCGCACAGGTTCCCTCTGCTCCAGAATGGGGTAGTTGGTGATCTGCTCAGCTGCTTGGATCCCCACAAGTCCATGGGACCGGATGGGATCCATCCCAGGGTGCTGAGGGAGCTGTCAGAGGAGTTGGCCAAGTCACTATCCATCATTTTTCATCAGTCCTGGCTCACTGGAGAGGACCCAGAGGACTGGAAGCTGCCAACGTGGTGCCCATCCACAAGCAGGGCCGGTTGGATGAGCCAGGGAATTCCAGGCCTGTCAGCCTGACCTCAGTGCCAGGCAAGATCATGGAACAGTCATCCTGAGTGCAATCACACAGCACTGACAGCATGGCCAAGGGATCAGGCTCAGCCAGCATGGAGTTAGGAGGGGCAGCTCCTGCCTGACCAACCTGATCTTCTATGATCAGGTGACTGCCTGGTGGCTGTGGGGCAGGCTGTGGATGTGGTCTGCCTGGACCTCAGCAAGGCCTTTGACACCATCCCCCACAGCCAACTCCTGTCCAAGCTGTCAGCCCCTGGCTTGGACGGGAGCACACTGCATTGGGTTAGGAACTGGCTGGAGGCTGAGCCCAGAGAGTGGTGGTGAATGGTGCCACAGCCAGCTGGCAGCCAGGCACCAGTGCTGTGCCCCAAGGATCAGTGCTGGGCCCTGTGCTCTTTAACATCTTCATTGATGATCTGGAGGAGGGCATTGAGTCCATCAGCAGTGAATGTGCAGCTGACACCAAGCTGGGGGCAGGAGTTGATCTGCTGGAGGGCAGAGAGGCTCTGCAGAGGGACCTGGCCAGGCTGGGCAGATGGGCAGAGGCCAAGGGCAGGAGATTGAACACATCCAAGTGTCAGGGGCTACACATTGGCCACAGTAACCCCAGGCAGTGCTACAGGCTGGGGGCAGAGTGGCTGAGAGCAGCCAGGCAGAGAGGGAGCTGGGGGTGCTGGTGGATGGCAGGCTGAACACGAGCCAGCAGTGTGCCCAGGGGGCCAGGAGGGCCAAGGGCATCCTGGCCTGCAGCAGGAAGAGTGTGGCCAGCAGGAGCAGGGAGCTCATTCTGCCCCTGGACACTGCACTGCTGAGGCCACTCCTGGAGTCCTGTGTCCAGTTCTGGGCTCCTCAGGTCAGGAAGGAGGTTGAGCTGCTGGAAGGTGTCCAGAGAAGGGCAACAAAGCTGGGGAGGGGTCTGGGGCACAGCCCTGTGAGGAGAGGCTGAGGGAGCTGGGGTTGCTTAGCCTGGAGAAGAGGAGGCTCAGGGGAGACCTTCTTGCTGTCTACAACTACCTGAAGGGAGGTTGTAGACAGGCAGAGGTTGGTCTCTTCTCCCCGGCAAGCAGCACCAGAACAAGAGGCCACAGTCTCAAGCTGTGCCAGGGGAGGTTCAGGCTGGAGGTTAGGAGGAAGTTCTCCACAGAGAGAGTGATTGCCCATTGGGATGTGCTGCCTGGGGAGGTGGTGGAGTCCCCATCCCTGGAGGTGTTCAGGAGGAGACTTGACAGGGTGCTTGGTGCCATGGGTGAGTTGATTAGGTGGTGTTGGATGATAGGTTGGACTCCATGATTTTGAAGGTCTCTTCCAACCTGGTCTATCCTATCCTATCCTATCCTATCCTATCCTATCCTAGAACAGGCTGGGCTGGAAGGGACCTCTGAAGCTCATCCAGCCCAACCTCCCCGCAGTCAGCAGGGACATCCCCAACCAGACCAGGTCCTCCTTGAGCCTTACCTGGAAGTGCCCTCAGCCACCTCCCTGTGCAAGCTGTGGCCATCCCTGCCGCCCACTTTGCTGCTCCTCAGAGCTGTGCTGTGCTGGAGCTGCTCTCTTACTGCTTTCCGCTCCCCTCTGTTTCACCCACAGCAACCACCGCCACAGCCCGGACAGAGACGTCCTGTTGGGTGTCACTTGGCGTCCCCTGCGAGGCTTCCTTACCCCCAGATGGCCCTGACGGCGGAGATGCGCACGGAGGGAGGCTGCGTCTCGTGGAGGCCGCTGACAGTGGCCTGCAGGAACTGCTGGATCAGCTCCGGCGACATGGCCACGGTGAAGCGGCTGGCGGCCCAGAGCGCGCGGCCCAGCAGGAACGGCGACACTGCGGCAGAACACAGGGCCCAGCGCCCTCAGGGTTGGGCCAGCAGCAGGTGAGAACCACAGCAGCGTCCCAGACCTCCCCAGCCCGGCAGGAAAGCAGGAGAGAAGCGTGCAGGCAGGCAGCCTCTGCCCACGGGCAGAACCCAGCTCACCCTCTGGGTTATTGCAGAGAAGAGTTTCCCCTCTGTGTCAAAGCAACCAACCAGGCAGCCTTCCCCTCAGCTGCTCACACCTGTGCACCAACACAGCAGTGCTCTGCTGCTCACCAGGTCAGAGGTGAAGGAAGAGGAGGGAGGCCTTTCAGCACCTCCTGCTCTCCCAGCTCCACGCCCTGTCCCCAGCAGCAGCACCAGGGGGAAGAGTGAGAGAAAGAGAGGATGTGCACAGGAGCTGCTGCAGGGGACTCCTCTGGTTTCCAACCATCACCTTGAACAGAACCCTCAACAGCACCAGGGGAGCTCTGGCTACTCAGTCCCTCCTCACCTGTTCACACCTACCAAGTGATGATGATGCTTTATGGTACTTAACCCTTCTGCCTTTGCAGGCTGGAAGCATCCTGCTCTAGCCAGCCCACCTCAAACAGATGATGCTCTCTGTGTCCCTGCATCTTTACTGCCACCCTTTATACACCTGCAAGTGTTCCTTTTAAGATGAGGACACAAAAACCACCCAGCAAGACAGAAGCTTTGTTTGCTAAGGCATTCAGTAAAGCAAAATAAAAGTAACAGTATAAAAGCCCTGCACCGAGATTGGAGCAGGCCCCAGGGCCAGTGCAGGCTGATGAGATCCAGAGCAGCCCTGCAGAGAAGGCCTTGGGGGTGCTGGTGGGGGAGAAGCTGGACAGGAGCCAGCAATGGGCACTGGCAGCACAGAAGGCCAAGGGCAGCCTGGGCTGCATCCAAAGCAGCTTGGGCAGGGATGGAGAGAGAGGATCCTGCCCCTCTGCTCTGCTCTGGGGAGACCTCACCTGCAGGGCTGGGGCCAGCTCTGGGGCCCCCAACACAAGAAGGACCTGAAGCTGCTGGAAAGTGTCCAGAGGAGGCCACAAAGATGATCAGAGGACTGGAAAACCTCCCCTGTGGGGACAGGCTGAGAGAGTTGGGACTGTTCAGCCTGGAGAAGAGAAGGCTCCAGGGAGACCTCAGAGCTGCATTTCAATGTCTGAAGGGAGCTGCAGGAAGGCTGGGCAGGGGCTGTTTCTAAGGGGTTGCAGTGATAGGACAAGGAGCTATGGTTTGAAACTGGAGCAGGGCAGATTTGGGTTGGACATCAGAGGAAGCTCTGCACCATGAGGCTGGTGGGACACTGGATCAGGCAGCCCAGGGAGGTGGTTGAGTTGCCACCCCTGGAGACATTCAGGATCAGACCTGATGTGGCCCTGGGAGCCTGATCTAGTTGGAGGTGTCCCTGATGACTGCCAGGGGGTTGGACAAGATGACCTTTGAGGGTCTCTTCCAACCCAGTACAAGCTGTGAGTCTGTGAAAAAGTTACAAAACACAAGATCTCTTTGTCTGGCCACCACTGCTCAGCATTTAATGCTTATCCCCAGAGCTATCCTGACCCTGGCTCCAGGAGCTCTCTAGAGCCAACAGCTCACAGCCCAACAGCACACATGGGAGTGAATGGCAACAGCTGAGGCTGGTTTCCCACGTGCACTGCACACTGAGCACCACTACTTCTTCATCCAAAAGGAAGTTCCACCAGCCCAGGTTCCTCAAGGCCTCATCCAGCCTGGCCCTGGACACCTCCAGGGAGGAGGCAGCCACAGCCTCCCTGGGCAGCCTGTGCCAGAGTCTCCCCAGCCTCACTCTCAACAATCTCTTCCTCATCTCCAGTCTCAGTCTCCTCTCCCAGCTCAAATCCATTGTCCCTCATCCTGGCACTCCCAGCCCTTGTCCAAAGTCCCTCCCCAGCTCTCCTGGAGCCCCTTCAGGTACTGGAAGGTTGCTCAGAGGTCTCCCTGGAGCCTTCTCTTCTCCAGGCTGCACAGCCCCAACTCTCCCAGCCTGTGCCCATAGGAGAGGTGCTCCAGCTCTCTGATCATCTTTGTGGCCTCCTCTGGACCTGCTCCAGCAGCATGCAGACACTTTTGTTAGGAAGGGATTGCCAAGATCTGGCTCTCAGCAGTGGCTCTGAGGAATGGCAAGGTCCAACACACCTGAGAGGTTGAGGTCTGCAAGCACAACGTTGGTGAGGAAGCCGTGCATGTCGAAATGTATCCTGCCGTTCTTCACGCTGTCTGTGATGATGGACTTCACTGAGCCCAGGGCTAGCATACAAGCTTCATGGATTTTCCACCTGCAAAGCAATTCAGACACCCTGAGGCTGTCCTAGCACCATCACCTCCATAAAGGAACACAAACTCTGAAGTGAAGCTGTCACAGTTACTTGCTCCAAGCTACCGCAGCTATTTTCTTGAGCCCAGAGCAGAGGATTTGTAAAGGCCCTGAAAGAAGTGAACAGCAGCACAGCTCTGCAAGGTGGGAGCTGGGAAACTCACCCAGGACACACACCCTCCTTAATCACCTCCTGCAGCATCACTTGAGTTAATTGTTACCTCCTGGACCAGTTTTGTTCCCAGCACACAAAAGCAATGCAGCTCCTCTCTGAAGGCTTCCACCTCAGCTGTGCCTTGCTGGACCATTCCCCCTGCAACAGCCCTGTGCCACCCAGTACTTGAAAGGTTTCCAAAGGTCTGGGTTTGCATTGTGTTGATGCTGATGAAACTGGGTCATGTGCAAACACAGCCTCTCCTTGGATTTAGCTCTGCAGCAAATGGCCTACTGCAGAAGTCCCCCAAAGCCTCAGAGGCTGATCTCAGCCACTCACTGGCGGCTGACTGCACAGAGAGGCTGCTGACACACATTCCCAACTCTGAGCTAATGCACTGGAAAACCAAAGGAGAACAGCTGTGGAGCAGCAAGCAGGTATTCCTGCAGCTGAGCTTTCTCCTCCCATCCCCAAGTAACATCAACCTCAACACTGAGGCCCTTGAAGGTTTGCATGAGCTGAGCCCAGAGGCTAAGTGCTGCCATTTCCCTTCAGTGTGCACAACCAACCCTCACTGGTACAGGAAACTGCCAGGGAAGAAAGCAGCCAGTGGGGACAGGCAGCTTGTGCTGGAACTGCTGAAAGCATCCCACAGGAGGTGTCCTCATCTGGCTCAAGAACTGCTGCCCTGCCTTTTTCTCCTTCTAAGCAGGGTTCTCTCATTTCACCCTTGTCCCTCAGCAGCAGTGCACCCAGGGCTGCAGAAGAGCCTGAAACTCCCAGCAGGGTCACTCCTTGCTGCCCCTCTCCTTACCAGTGCTCAGCACCACTGTTTTTAGCCTGCTCAGCTTCTTGGAGATGTCTTGTAGCTGCTGCAGCCAAGGCAGATGCACTCTCATTCTGGAAATCAGCAGCCACAGCCTGTGCAGAGGGCAATGACAACACTTCATTTGTGCAGGGTAAGGCCCTCCTGAAGCTCTGTTATTTGCTATTCCTGGTTTGGTTGCACCTAAATGTGGAACACATTTCATACCAGCAGCAGATCCTGGGCAGCAATCCTCACTGTGTAAGAGAAAGTATCATCATCTTCATCCTCCACAAACTGCTGTGGGTTTGCAGTCCAAACCTTTATCTGAAACAGAAAGGGGACAAGGACAGGAGGAGTGGGTGATGAGTTCAGGACACAAGGGCTACAGGGATGCTGAGGAGGTTGGAGCAGCTCCCTGATGAGGAAAGGCTGAGAGAGTTGGGGCTGTTTAGGCTGGAGAAGAGCAGCCTGAGTGGGGATCTGATCAATGCTGGTCAGTACTTCAAGGGTGTCAGGAGGGAGGGACCAGGCTTTGCTCAGTCACAGCTCAAGGGGCAATGGGCACAAAGTGGAGCATGAGAAGCTTCATCTAAACCTGAGGAGGAACTTCTTGAAGGGTGGCAGAGCACTGGAGCAGGCTGCCCAGAGAGGTGGTGGAGCCTCAGTCTCTGGTGATGTCATGAGCTCTGTGGTGACAGGTTGGACTCAATGATCCTCGAGGTCTCTTCCAACCTTAGTGATGCTGTGAGACTGTTTAAAAACCTTCCCTAGGTGCCCCTGCCTTGGCAGGGGGCCTGGACTCAGTGATCCCCAGAGGTCCCTCCCAGCCCCTACCACTCTGATTCTGTGCTAAAAGGGAACTCTTCTGTTCCCAGGAACCTTAGTTTTGTTAAACTCCCTCCAGAATTGTTCTCTGCTATAAGAAGTGGCATCACAGTCTCACAGTATCACCAAGGTTGGAAGAGACCTCAAAGATCATTGAGTCCAACCTGTCACCACAGACCTCATGACTAGACCATGGCACCACATCCAATCCCCTCTTGAACACCTCCAGGGATGGGGACTCCACCACCTCCCTGGGCAGCACATCCCAATGACTCTCTCAGTGAAGAGCTTTCTCCTCACCTCCAGCCTAAACCTCCCCTGGCAGCTGCTGGGTCTTACACCCTCCTGGAGAAACCTCTGAGAAGGAGACTCTGAGCTCAGCTTGCTCTCTGCTCCTCATTTCAGCTCAGAATCTGACAGAGCTGAGGACTGACCTGGAGCCAGTGGTAGAGAGTTTGATTTAGAGATGAGGAATGGGAGAGGCAGCTGACTCTGGGCAGAGTGCCTGCTTTCCTGCATCCCCACCTAAACCAGATGCTGGCAGCCAGGCTTGGCAGGCCAGGAGCCATGGGGGTCTCACTACAAATTATCTCATGCTCCCAGCACAATCCCAGGCAGCATGACAATCCTCCTCTGACAGTATAGTACTTCATGAAGGGAGAAAGAAAGAGAGCTCCTTAGCCTGGAGATGGCTCTGGGCAGGCTCCTTGCAAGAAAGAAGGAGATGTTTCAGCAGGGCCTAGACTCACACACACACCCCACATGCCCCCAATCCTTCCTGCTTTAAGCTTTCAGGCCCAATTTCAGAGTTCTGAATCCTTGTTCAGCCACTGCCAGCCCTGAACACTGGACTGAGCCTACATTTTCAGCACTCCCTAAGTACTGATCATGATTTTTGGAGAAGCTTAGGACTCAGCTCTTGACAGTGCTGAAAACCACAGAATCTGCTGGGACAGACAAGGGCTGATGGTCTGAAACCAAAAGAGGGAAGATTTGGATTCAATGCAGAGAAGAAATGCTGAGGCTGCTCCATGCTGCCCAGAGCAGCTGTGGATGGTCCAGCACTGAGTGAGCTCAAGCTCAGCTTGGCTGGGGCTCTGAGCAACCTCATCTGAGGGAGCTGGGGTTGCTTAGCCTGCAGAAGAGGAGGCTCAGGGGAGAACTTATTGCTGTCTACAACTCCCTGAATGGAGGTTGGAGCCAGGTGGGGGTTGGGCTCTTCTCCCAGGCACCCAGCAGCAGAACAAGAGGACACAGTCTCAAGCTGTGCCAGGGGAGGTTTAGGCTGGAGGTGAGGAGAAAGTTCTTCACAGAGAGAGCTGTTGGCCATTGGGATGTGCTGCCCAGGGAGGTGGTGGAGTCCCCATCCCTGGAGGTGTTCAAGAGGGGATTGGATGTGGCACTTGGAGCCATGGTTTGGTCATGAGGTCTGTGGTGATAGGTTGGACTTGGTGATCTTTGAGGTCTTTTCCAACCTTGGTGATTCTGTGATGTTCCTGCTCACTGGAACCAGATGAGCTCTGCTGGTCCCTTACAACCACTCTGTGGCTTGCTGTCCACATTCCACCTCCTTAGTCCATCTACAAACATGGACAGTCTGAGTGCCAAGAGGCTGGAGCCAGGCTCTGCTGGGGGATGCTCAATGAGAGGCCAAGGGGCAATGGGAGAAGCTGAGGCATAGGAAGTTCCATGGAAACAGGAGGAAAGTTTTTCCTTGTGAGGCTGCCAGAACCTGGAGCAGGCTGCCCAGGGGGGTTGTGGAGTCTCCCTCTCTGGAGATACTCAAAACCTGCCTGGATGTGTTCCTGTGTGACCTGCCCTGGGTGACCCAGCAGGAGCAGGGAGGTGACTGTCCCCTTGCACTCAGCTCTGCTGAGACCCCACCTGGAGTGCTGTGTCCAGCTCTGGGCACCTCAATACAAGAGAGATGTGGAGAGGCTGGAGCCAGGGCAGAGGAGGGCAACAAAGCTGGGAAGGAAGGGCCTGGAGAATAAATCTGATGAAGAGTGACTGAAGGAGCTGGGGATGGTTAGTGTGAGGAAGAGGAGGCTGAGGGGAGACCTCACTGCTCTCTGCAGCTGCCTGGAAGGAGGCTGTGGAGGGAGAGGTTGGTGCTGGTCTCTTCTCACAGGTCAGTAGTGACAGAAGAAGAGGCAATGGCCTCAAGCTGCAGCAGGGCAGGGTCAGGCTGGACATCAAGAGTGCTCAGACACTGGCACAGGCTGCCCAGGGAGGTGGAGTCCCCAACCCTGGAGGTGTTTGAGGGTCATTTGGATGTGGTGCTTGGGGCTATGGCTCAGGGGTGACCCTTGTGGAGCAGGGTCAGTGGCTGGACTTGGGGATCCTGAGGTCTTTTCCAAGATGAGTGTCTCTGTGATTCTGTGACCCTGCTCTGGCAGGGGATGGATTGGCTGACCTCCTGAAGTCCCTTCTAAGCCCTAACATTCTGTGATTCAGGAACACCTGGATGCTGTTGCCCTGCTGGCAGAGCAGTGACAGAGCAGCCCAGCGGATTACAGCAGCTTCCACACACTGGGAGCCCTCCTAGGCATTAGCTGTTTCAAACCCTTTCTTTTGCTCCCCACAGCAGACAGACATGCTCACCTGCTCCTCTGTGATCTGCATGTAGAGAAGGATGTAGTAGATCAGCTCTGGCAAGGCCTTCTTCACTGTGCTTTTAAACTTGTTGTTCTCCAGCAAGGCATGGACAAACTCAAATATGCTGAACACCAGGTTCTCAAACCCCAACACTTCACCTGGACAAAGGAATGGAAGAGGAAGAAGAAGGTGCCTGGACATGCCAACACAGAGAGGAAGGCAGAAGTGACAACAAGCCCCATGACTGAGCATGCTGACAGACAGGAAAGCTATACCTGGGTGTCCAAACTGTTAGCCTGTCTGATGAGCTCAGGCTCATTCTTACTTCTGGACTAGCAAGAGCAGCAGCAGCCCCAGGCCTGACCTCATCTCTCTCCTCTCTGCACACCCCTCACTGAAACTGCTTTAAGCTCCACCTCAAAACCTCTTTGGTTTTCTTTTGTGCCATTCTTTTCACCTCAAAACTGTTGCAGAACTCACTGCCTGAGTCTTTAGAATGACTAAGCTGTGTGGCTTCACCGACCACAGGCACAGCTGGCTTGGAACAGGGTGATGGACACTGCTCCAACACCAGAAATGGAGCTCTAAGCTCTGAACTCCAACCTCCTGCAGGGTTTCAGGCACTGTGCTGACAGCAGCAGTGGTCAGGTAAGGCCATTCCTCCCCAGAGTGAAGGCTGAAGTGCAGTTCTCACCATCAGAGTCCACAGGGTCCTCCACCTCCTCGGTGTAGTTCACCTCAGTTCTCACATAAGTGCCTGGAGTCAAGGACATAAATGCATTTCTCTGAAGAACTGCAGCTGGCTGGGGATGGAGCTGCTCCTGCCTTACAATCCCTGCAGCTAGGGAAGCCTTCTGCCTCACAAACAAACCTCTGTCTTATGCAGTCCTGTGTGTGACAGTCACAGAATTAACCAGGGTGGAGAAGACCTCTGAGATCATCAAGCCCAACCCACCACCCAACCCCTTCTAACCAACTAAGATGGGCTCTGTGTGCTGCCCAGCTTCAAAGAGCACTTCCACAACCCCCTCCCCTTCAGCACATCCTTTAGATCATTTAATTAACTTAATCCAAGGCCACCCAGGACTGCACCTACACTCCAGCTCTGCAGGAACAGAACCACCCAGACTCCCACTTTGCAGAGGGCACTGACCCAGCTCAGCACTTCAATGCTGCTGAAGGGTGAGGAGCCACCCCCTGATCCCACCTCGTGGTGGCTCTGCTCCCTGCCAGGCCTCTCCACAAGCCTCCAACCCTGGGAAGTGGCAGAAAACTAACTTGGGGGTGGATAAGAAGGAAGTTTCTTTGGGGATGCAAACTGAAGGTTCCACAAACCCCAGAGCAAGCCCAAGGGAAGGAGGGACAAGGCTCTGCCCTTCTGCAAACACAAAGCTGTTCTGGTCAGCTCAGGACTGCAGAGGGAGTCAGGAGAGGAGAGGGAGCAAAGCACCATCAAAACCTGAGCAGACAGCTCCTGAACTTTAACAAGGGTCTGAAAAAGACCCAAATGGAAGCAGCCTGCCTCTACTTGCAGCAGCACTAAGGCCACTTTTCTGTTCTCCCTGCCCATTTTCACTCTCCAGGAGCCTTTCACCCAACATGCAGTAGGATTCTCAAACACCAGACTGTGCACAAGCAGCTCTGATATAATGAGATCAAGGTCTGTGGCCTCCAGAACAGCCAGCCTTATCACACTGCAGGGGAAGAGCTCAGGGAGCCCCTGTGCTATTGTCACAACCAGTGACAGTACCCCAAAATGCAGAACCAGTGACAATAACCCCAAAATGCAGAAGGAGCTGCAGGAGGCTCAGCATTCTCCAACTGCTGATGAGAAAACCCCAGCTTTGGGATGACCAAGATGGACAAGTTTGGCTTGGCAGTTGGGAGGCACTGGGAAAAGCACCAGCAGAGCATTAGAGCTCTGAGTGACGGTGCAGGAATGACCACGGTGAAGTCCAAAGGCAAACCAGCTCCAGGTGTAAGCAGCCACTGGTGCTGCTGCAGCACAGGGATCTTGTGGGTTCTCCTCCACCTGCAGCCTTTGCACTGGCATTGGACATCCCTTAACAAAGCCAACTTTGGCTGGGCAGCAGCAGAGGCCATGCAGAGCTCAGCTCAGCTCCACAGCCTGTGCCACACCGGCACTCGCAGCATGCACCGAGGACACTCTGCAGCTGCAAGGAGCTTCCTGGAGCCTGCTGCAGTGACAGAGATCTCCAGGACATCTACACCACAGGTGTTTCTCAGGGCAGAGTGCTCCATGGCCACCAGCCCTGGGCAGGCCCCCCTCTGCCTGAGGCAGCTGGCCCTGCTCCAGCTGAGGCTGTCCAAAGGATATAAGGCAGCGCTCTCGGTCAGGGTGTTCCAGACGATGGGCAGGATCTGCTGCATGGAGGACACCATGTGCTTGGGGTAGTTCTTCACCAGTGCTGTCACAGCCTGGGAGAGAAAGAGACTGGAAACAGGTGTGGCAAAGCATCAGCACACCCAGAGCGTGGGCTGCCCTTCCCTCAACAACTGAGAACACACAGAGTCTCCTCCTGGCCAGGCAGTCCCCTCCCCTGCACCATCACAGAGCCCTCTTCAGAGGGACTCTTCTGCAGGGAAGGGAAAGGCCAAGGCCAGATTCACAGATTCACAGGCTGGAAGATCCACACCTCTGGAGATAGAATAGAATAGAATTAACCAGGTTGGAAAAGACCTTTGAGATCATCGAGTCCAACCTATCACCCAACACTATCTAATCAACCAAGCACCAAGCACCCCATCCAGTCCCTTCCTAAACACCTCCAGTGATGGTGACTCCACCACCTCCCTGGGCAGCACATCCCAATGGATGAAGGCAAGGGGAAGGTTGGGTGGCAAGGTGCAGACTGCAGTCAGAAGTGGAGGGCTGCAGTGAGCAGCTGGAGTGATCTCATCCCAGAAAATGAACTCTGCCACCAAACCAAAGCAGGCCACAGCCTCCTCCCCACAAGACATCCACCTGCACCCCCAAGCTCCCCACAAGACATCCACCTGCACCCCCATGCTCCACACAAGACATCCACCTGCACCCCAGGGCAGTGCTGCAGATGAAACCCCAGCCAGAGAATTCCCTCACTCAGTTCAGCTGCAGACACAGGCAGCAGTGCAGCACCAGGGCTGGCTGAGGGCAGCAGTGCAGCACTAGGGCTGGCTGAGGGCAGCAGTGCAGCACCAGGGCTGGCTGAGGGCAGCAGTGCAGCACCAGGGCTGGCTGAGGGCAGCTGTGCAGCACTAGGGCTGGCTGAGGGCAGCAGTGCAGCACCAGGGCTGGCTGAGGGCAGCAGTGCAGCACTAGGGCTGGCTGAGGGCAGCAGTGCAGCACCAGGGCTGGCTGAGGGCAGCAGTGCAGCACTAGGGCTGGCTGAGGGCAGCAGTGCAGCACCAGGGCTGGCTGAGGGCAGCAGTGCAGCACTAGGGCTGGCTGAGGGCAGCTGTGCAGCACCAGGCCTGGCTGAGGGCAGCAGTGCAGCACTAGGGCTGGCTGAGGGCAGCAGTGCAGCAGTAGGCCTGGCTGAGGGCAGCAGTGCAGCACTAGGCCTGGCTGAGGGCAGCAGTGCAGCACCAGGGCTGGCTGAGGGCAGCAGTGCAGCACTAGGGCTGGCTGAGGGCAGCAGTGCAGCACCAGGGCTGGCTGAGGGCAGCAGTGCAGCACCAGGGCTGGCTGAGGGCAGCAGTGCAGCACCAGGGCTGGCTGAGGGCAGCAGTGCAGCACCAGGGCTGGCTGAGGGCAGCAGTGCAGCACCAGGGCTGGCTGAGGGCAGCTGTGCAGCAGTAGGGCTGGCTGAGGGCAGCTGTGCAGCACCAGGGCTGGCTGAGGGCAGCAGTGCAGCACTAGGGCTGGCTGAGGGCAGCAGTGCAGCACCAGGGCTGGCTGAGGGCAGCTGTGCAGCACCAGGCCTGGCTGAGGGCAGCAGTGCAGCACCAGGGCTGGCTGAGGGCAGCTGTGCAGCAGTAGGGCTGGCTGAGGGCAGCTGTGCAGCACCAGGGCTGGCTGAGGGCAGCAGTGCAGCACTAGGCCTGGCTGAGGGCAGCAGTGCAGCACCAGGGCTGGCTGAGGGCAGCAGTGCAGCACTAGGGCTGGCTGAGGGCAGCAGTGCAGCACCAGGGCTGGCTGAGGGCAGCAGTGCAGCACCAGGGCTGGCTGAGGGCAGCTGTGCAGCACCAGGGCTGGCTGAGGGCAGCTGTGCAGCACCAGGCCTGGCTGAGGGCAGCTGTGCAGCACTAGGGCTGGCTGAGGGCAGCTGTGCAGCACCAGGGCTGGCTGAGGGCAGCAGTGCAGCACTAGGGCTGGCTGAGGGCAGCAGTGCAGCACCAGGGCTGGCTGAGGGCAGCAGTGCAGCACTAGGGCTGGCTGAGGGCAGCAGTGCAGCACTAGGGCTGGCTGAGGGCAGCAGTGCAGCACCAGGGCTGGCTGAGGGCAGCAGTGCAGCACCAGGGCTGGCTGAGGGCAGCTGTGCAGCACCAGGCCTGGCTGAGGGCAGCAGTGCAGCACTAGGGCTGGCTGAGGGCAGCAGTGCAGCACCAGGGCTGGCTGAGGGCAGCAGTGCAGCACCAGGGCTGGCTGAGGGCAGCTGTGCAGCACTAGGCCTGGCTGAGGGCAGCAGTGCAGCACCAGGGCTGGCTGAGGGCAGCTGTGCAGCACCAGGGCTGGCTGAGGGCAGCTGTGCAGCACCAGGCCTGGCTGAGGGCAGCAGTGCAGCACCAGGGCTGGCTGAGGGCAGCAGTGCAGCACCAGGGCTGGCTGAGGGCAGCAGTGCAGCACTAGGGCTGGCTGAGGGCAGCAGTGCAGCACTAGGCCTGGCTGAGGGCAGCTGTGCAGCACCAGGCCTGGCTGAGGGCAGCAGTGCAGCACCAGGGCTGGCTGAGGGCAGCAGTGCAGCAGTAGGGCTGGCTGAGGGCAGCTGTGCAGCACCAGGGCTGGCTGAGGGCAGCAGTGCAGCACCAGGGCTGGCTGAGGGCAGCTGTGCAGCACTAGGGCTGGCTGAGGGCAGCTGTGCAGCACTAGGCCTGGCTGAGGGCAGCTGTGCAGCACCAGGGCTGGCTGAGGGCAGCAGTGCAGCACCAGGGCTGGCTGAGGGCAGCAGTGCAGCAGTAGGGCTGGCTGAGGGCAGCTGTGCAGCACCAGGGCTGGCTGAGGGCAGCAGTGCAGCACCAGGGCTGGCTGAGGGCAGCAGTGCAGCACTAGGGCTGGCTGAGGGCAGCAGTGCAGCACTAGGGCTGGCTGAGGGCAGCTGTGCAGCACCAGGCCTGGCTGAGGGCAGCAGTGCAGCACTAGGGCTGGCTGAGGGCAGCTGTGCAGCACTAGGGCTGGCTGAGGGCAGCTGTGCAGCACCAGGGCTGGCTGAGGGCAGCAGTGCAGCAGTAGGGCTGGCTGAGGGCAGCAGTGCAGCACCAGGGCTGGCTGAGGGCAGCAGTGCAGCACCAGGGCTGGCTGAGGGCAGCAGTGCAGCACTAGGGCTGGCTGAGGGCAGCAGTGCAGCAGTAGGGCTGGCTGAGGGCAGCTGTGCAGCACCAGGGCTGGCTGAGGGCAGCAGTGCAGCACCAGGGCTGGCTGAGGGCAGCAGTGCAGCACTAGGGCTGGCTGAGGGCAGCAGTGCAGCACTAGGGCTGGCTGAGGGCAGCTGTGCAGCACCAGGCCTGGCTGAGGGCAGCAGTGCAGCACTAGGGCTGGCTGAGGGCAGCTGTGCAGCAGTAGGGCTGGCTGAGGGCAGCAGTGCAGCACTAGGCCTGGCTGAGGGCAGCTGTGCAGCACCAGGGCTGGCTGAGGGCAGCAGTGCAGCACTAGGGCTGGCTGAGGGCAGCTGTGCAGCACCAGGGCTGGCTGAGGGCAGCAGTGCAGCAGTAGGGCTGGCTGAGGGCAGCAGTGCAGCGCCAGGGCTGGCTGAGGGCAGCTGTGCAGCACTAGGGCTGGCTGAGGGCAGCAGTGCAGCACCAGGGCTGGCTGAGGGCAGCAGTGCAGCACCAGGGCTGGCTGAGGGCAGCTGTGCAGCACCAGGGCTGGCTGAGGGCAGCAGTGCAGCACTAGGGCTGGCTGAGGGCAGCAGTGCAGCACCAGGGCTGGCTGAGGGCAGCAGTGCAGCAGTAGGCCTGGCTGAGGGCAGCTGTGCAGCACCAGGGCTGGCTGAGGGCAGCTGTGCAGCACCAGGCCTGGCTGAGGGCAGCAGTGCAGCACTAGGGCTGGCTGAGGGCAGCAGTGCAGCAGTAGGGCTGGCTGAGGGCAGCTGTGCAGCACCAGGGCTGGCTGAGGGCAGCAGTGCAGCACCAGGGCTGGCTGAGGGCAGCAGTGCAGCACTAGGGCTGGCTGAGGGCAGCTGTGCAGCACCAGGGCTGGCTGAGGGCAGCTGTGCAGCACTAGGCCTGGCTGAGGGCAGCAGTGCAGCACCAGGGCTGGCTGAGGGCAGCTGTGCAGCACTAGGCCTGGCTGAGGGCAGCAGTGCAGCACCAGGGCTGGCTGAGGGCAGCAGTGCAGCACTAGGGCTGGCTGAGGGCAGCAGTGCAGCACCAGGCCTGGCTGGCTGCAGCACTAGGGCTGGCTGAGGGCAGCAGTGCAGCACTAGGGCTGGCTGAGGGCAGCTGTGCAGCACTAGGCCTGGCTGAGGGCAGCTGTGCAGCACCAGGGCTGGCTGAGGGCAGCAGTGCAGCACCAGGGCTGGCTGAGGGCAGCAGTGCAGCACCAGGGCTGGCTGAGGGCAGCTGTGCAGCACCAGGGCTGGCTGAGGGCAGCTGTGCAGCACCAGGGCTGGCTGAGGGCAGCTGTGCAGCACCAGGGCTGGCTGAGGGCAGCTGTGCAGCAGGTTTTGCCCAGGGCTGCTGGAGTGGGGAGCCTGGCTCAGGGCAGTCCCCTCACAGGAGCCAGGGAAGCCTCAGGCCACCTCCCAGACACCAGCTCCTGCAGGGGCACAGCTCCAGTTCCTTTCCTTACCTCTCAAACTGACTGGGAGCTGCTCCAAGACATGTGGCTGTCAGTTGGTTTCTGCTTACCCCATCCTACCCTCAGCCCAGTGTGGGTGTTTGTAGCACTGGCTGCATGAAGAGAGGTCTAAGAGTAATTTACCCTCCTAACCCCCAGCTTTCTACTGCTGGGCCTGCAGCCACTGTGCCTGGTGAGAGTGGGCAGGCAGAGACAATCCAGACACCCACAGAATGAGCCTGGGAGCTGCCAGACATCCACAGAATGAGCCTGGGAGCTGCCAGACACACTACAGAAAAGCCCTGCTGGCAAAAAGCAGCCTCAGAAACTGAGAGGCTCCTGCAGGTGCTGGCAGAGGAGCTGAAGCTCAGCTGCAGGGCAGCTGCAAGCCCAGCCCCCCAACTATGGCCACAGCAGCAGCTGAAGAGACTTGTTCCATCTGCCAGTGCCCCCTGGGAGCTTCTCTAAGCAGCAAGCACTGCTGGAGAGCTAAGAGAGTCCTTCAACAGCTCTGCACTTGCACCAGCCAGGGGCTGCAAGATCATCACTTCCCTGCAGGGTAAGTCAGAGGAAGAAGAGCTCTCTGGGCTGGCAAATGGTGCACCTCACCCCCTGGCCTCCCATTCTGCCAGGTCCCACTGCCTGTGGGAGCTAAAAGAACTGCCCTTCAGATCTCCTCCAGTCTGCTCCACCACACAGTGAACTCTCCAACAAAATCCTTCTCCACCTGCCTTCAAGCTGCTCCCCAAGCAGAGCATGCAATGGCCAAGCCAGGCAGTCAGCCACTGCCCCCAGCCCCCAGCCTGAGCCACTGCACAGACCCCAAGATCACCACTGGGGAGCAAGACCACAGCTCCTGAGCCCCTTCCAGCTACTCCAGAAGCAAATACCTGACCACATCACCGCTCATTGCTCAGCTCCTCCCTAAGGTCACTGCACTAAAGCCTTTTCTTGCTTCACTTCCTCTTTGTGTCTCTAGACAGAGAAGGGATGCCCCAGTCTGGGGCTAAACAGCTTACAGCAGAGGGCAGGCAGCTGCAGGAGCAGCCCAAGCTGAGCATTCAGCAGCAGTGCAGCTCAGAAGCCTGGGAGCTTTGGCCATGGCTGCCACCCCCAGCCAGCAGTGAGGAGGGCAGGCTTAATGGCTTTCTGTAACTGACCTTTTGTTCCAGCAGCAGGAAAAACAGAACCTTAACTGCTGTGCCTCACCCCAGGTGTTGGAGGCACAGGGCTGGAGTGAGGCAGCAGGGCAGCAAGGCTGTGAGGCGCTGCTGCTGCTTGTGATGCAATCACTGCACACCAGACACAACCATGGAGCTGTTTGGCTTGGCAAAGGCCTCTGAGCTCCCCCAGGCCAGCACCAACCCAACCCCCCCATGGCCACCAAACCCTGGCCCCATGGCCACCCCTTGCTGCAACCCCTCCAGCCATGGGGACTCCACCACCTCCCTGGGCAGCCTCTGCCAAGCCCTGAGCACTCTTCCAGCAAAGACATTTGGCCTCCTCTCCAACCTCAGCCTCCCCTGGCACAATTTCAGGCCAGTTCCTCTCACCCTGTCACTTGTTACCTGGGAGCAGAGCCCAACCCCCCCTGGCTGCAGCCTTCTCTCAGGGAGCTGCAGAGAGCAATGAGGTCTCCCTCAGCCTCCTCTGCTCCAGGCTCAACCCCCCCAGCTCCCTCAGCTGCTCCTCCCCAGCCCTGCTCTCCAGACCCTTCCCCAGCTCTGTTCCCTTCCCTGGCCCTGCTCCAGCCCTCAGTGTCCTTCCTGCACTGAGTGGCCTAGAACTGCACCCAGGACTCAAGGTGCAGGCTCAGCAGTGCCCAGCACAGAGGCCCCAGCTTCTCCAGCCTCTCAGTGTCCTTCTTGGAGTGAGGGGCCCAAAGCTGACCCCAGGATTTGAGGTGCAGCCTCACCAGTGCCCAGTCCAGGGGGCAAATTGCTGCCCTACTCCTGCTGGCCACACCACTGCTGATCCAGGCCAGGATGCTGGTGCCCACCTGGGCACCCCCTGGCTCATCTTCAGCCAGCTGCTGACCAGCACAAACACATCACACTCATACTCCCTTGCTATGAAGTTTGCCTTCCCTCTCCTGCCTGCCATGCTCAGTGGCTGCTCCTCTCACACCAGGCACCATGGGCACACCAGCACTGGGCTGGGATTCAAGAGCTCATTCCCAGGTTAATCCAGGCCACTCTCAAACACCAGAGCAGTAAATGCTACCACTGCTGCTGCCCTCTAGTCCTCACCATTGGAAATATTTCCAAGCTTCCCATCTGCTCCCAGGGTTAAAGGCACAGACTCCTCCTGATCACTGCTTCCAGATGCCCTGGGAAAGACTGGGGCCAGATGAACACCCAGGGCCTTGCCATGATGTGATCCAGCCTGCTTCCTCTGCTAGCCAGAGCTGTCCCAGCAGGTCAGGCAGCTGTGGGCACTCCAGCACTGCTCCCTAGAGCTCCCAGCCCCCTCCTGCAGAGTGTTCTGCTCTGGACAGCAAGGACTGCCCCTGACTTCCACTGAGACCTTCATCAGCCTTGGAGTACAAAACTCTCAGGAGAGAGGGAAGGAAAACAATCATCAGTCTGGGGCAGTCCTCACAGACTGGAACAGGGGAAACATCACCCCCATTTTCAAAAAGGGTGAGCAAGAGGAACCAGGGAGCTCCAGGCCAGGCAGTCTCACCTCTGTGCCTGCAGAGATCATGGAGCAGATCCTCCTGGAGGCACTGCTGGCTCAGAAGAATAGTGAAGAGGTGATGGGGAGCAGTCAGCATGGCTGCACCCAGGGCAAACCCTGCCTGAGCAACCTGGAGGCCTGCTCTGAGCAGGTGACAACATCAACAGCTGAGGGGAGAGCAGCTGATGCTGTTCCCCTGGGCCTGAGCACAGCCTTCCACACTGTCCCCACCACAGCCTGGGCTCCAGGCTGGTGACACATGGGGGTGAGGGGTGACCACCAGATGGATACAGAACTGGCTTGAGGGCTGCACCCAGAGAGTGGCTCTCCATGGCTCCATGGCCCAGGGACAAGCAGAGTCCCTCAGGGATCAGTCCTGGGCCCAGGCTCGTTCAACATCCCTGTGGGTGCCATGGACAGTGGCACTGAGTGCAGCCTCAGCAGGTTTGCTGCTGGCACCAAGCTGTGTGGTGCAGCAGACAGCTGGAGGGAAGGGATCCATCCAGAGGGAGCTGGGCAGGCTGCAGAGCTGGGCACAAGCCAACCTCAGGAGGTTCAACAAGACCAAGGGCAGGGTCCTGCAGCTGGGTGGAGGCAATCCCAGGCACAAATCCAGGCTGGAAAGCAGCCCTGAGGAGAGAGCCTTGGGGGTGCTGGGGGAGGAGAAGCTCCCAGGAGCTCTCAGTGTGCTCTTGCAGCCCACAAAGCCAAGCAGAGCCTGGGCTGCAGCAGGAGAAGTGTGGCCAGCAGGGCAAGGGAGGTGATTCTCCCCCTCTGCTCAGCTCTGGGGAGACCCCACCTGGAGTCCTGCCTCCAGTTCTGCAGCCCCTATGGCAAGAGGGATGTGGAGGTGCTGGAAGGTGTCCAGAGCAGGGCCAGGAGGAGGAGCAGAGGGCTGGAGCTGCTCTGCTGTGAGGACAGACTGAAGGAGTTGGGGCTGTTCAGGCTGCAGAAGAGAAGGCTCTGAGGTGACCTCATTGTGGCCTTCCAGGATGTGCAGGGGGCTCCAGGAAGGCTGGGGAGGGACTGCTCAGGATCTCAGGCAGTGCTAGGACTAGGGGGAATGGAATGAAGCTGGAGGTGGGGAGATTGAGGCTGGAGGGGAGGAGGAAGTTCTTCCCCAGGAGAGTGGTGAAGGCCTGGAATGGGTTGTGCAGGGAGGTGGTTGGGGCCCTGTCCCTGGAGGTGTTTAAGGCCAGGCTGGCTGAGGCTGTGGCCAGGCTGATCTAGTGTGGGGTGTCCCTGCCCATGGCAGGGGGGTTGGGGCTGGCTGATCCTTGTGGTCCCTTCCACCCCTAACTGATTCTGTGATACTATGATACTATCTTCCTGCCATCTGCTGCACAGCAGCTCACCAAGGGGCAGAGGCTTGGGTTGAGCTTGCAGCTGGCTGCAAATGTGCTATAGAAAGAGGCTCAATTTCCCTGCTGGTGCATCAGCTCTCAGAGGGTTCCTGTGCTGAGCTCATCCCTGGAGCTGCCTTAGCTAACCCCTTGAGGTCTCTCACTTCTGCATTACAAAGCCTATGAAATCCACTCCTCTGCAGGGGAAGGCAGCTCATGGCTCCTTCACCTCCCTTTCTTTGCCCCTAAGACAACTGGGGGCATCAGCTCAGAAGCCCTCAGTGACAAAAGCCTGAATGGCCCTGAGCCAACAGCCAGAGTGCTCAGCTCTTCACAGCAGGCTCCCACAGACCCTGCCAGCAGCACACCTCCTGCATTCACTGCTGAAATCCACCCTGCCACCCGTGGCAGCCAACACACAGCTCTGCATTCAGGCCCACAACCTCTCTTGCACTGCACCCAGCAGTGGCCAAGGAACACAGCAGCCAGGAACAGAGCAGGAGGATGATGACATCTCCTCAAACTTTCCCAGGCTGTCCCTGCTCTCAAGAGCCTACTGCTGTGTCCCAGCACAGACACCAACAGCTCCAGCTCCTGCAGGCACTGCTGGGGAAGGAGCAAAAAAGGCTGCAGAGTGAATGAAGAGAAGAAGAGAACTGGCCTGGAAACTTCTCCCAAGCAGCAAGTGGCAGGACAAGAGGCACTGGCCTCAAGCTGCCCCAAGGGAGGTTTAGGTTAGACATGGGGAACAATTTCTTCCCCAAAAGGGCTGTTGAGCCCTGGCCCAGGCTGCCCAGGGCAGAGGTGGAGGTTCAAATCTGTGGAGCTGTGGTGCTGAGGGCCATGGTTTGGTGGTGCCCTGGCAGCACTGGGGGAAGGGTTGGACTCCATGCTCTGAAGGGCTTTTAAAAGTGAAAGGATTCTGTCAGGGTTGGACTGGACCTACCCTTTACAAACTGCTGTCTGTGTGGGCTGGAAGCTCCTCCTGCTAGAGCTGGATGTTTAATCTGGACTCAGAGATCCAGCCACTCCTGAGCTGCAGCCTCTTCAAACCAGAGCAGCCCAGAGCTCCCTCTTCATGTCAGAGTCCCAAGGTTCCTGTCCCAGGAGCCCCAGTGCCCAGAGAATGGGAAGGAAAAAGCCCACCAGAGCCATGCCCCAACCTGCCAGCATCCACCCAGACTGCCCCTGGTGCAGCGCAGCAGGGAACAAGCTCCTGCTGTCCCCAGGGCATGACAGCCCTGCAGCCCCTGCCTGAGAAGGGCCAGGCTGCCACAGCCAGGCTACCACTGCCCTCAGCAGGACTAAGGACAAGCTCCATGCTGCAGGACTCAGCAGCTCCTCTTGGGGTGCTGCAGCAAGAGGCTTCCTTGTCCCAGTGCAAAGCTGGTCCTTAGGAAGCACCTTTGGTGCCTGCCTTCAGCAGCTCCTCCTTACAGCTCTCTTCAGGGACCATGGCTGCAGGGGCCTGAGCCCCCCCTGCAGCAGCCTGAGCACTGCTCACCCCAGCAGACAGGCAAGGAATGCAAGGCTGCATTTGATTCTGCAGCTCATCTCTCTGAGCTCTCTTTCTCCCAGTGCTCCCCAGCCACTGCAGGGCTGCCTCAGCCACACTGGCACTCCTGGCCACACACAGCTCTGCAGGCCCCTCTCCTTTGGCCAGGAGGCCAGGGCAAGACAAACCCTTCCCATTTCTCTTTGGCAGAGAGAACTTAGCCTTGAAGAGAGATGGAAAGCATCTGCCAGGAGGAAGCTTTTAGGACTTCACTGCAGCAGAATTCTGCAGCAAAGCCATTTAGTAACTGTGAATGGTGTCCCAGCAAGGTGTGCCCAGGATCCCCAAGAGCAGGGAGGGACAAGGAATAGATCCCTGTGGATCTGTCAATGGACAGCTCCCTGGGGATCTCAGCACTGCTGTCTTCAGGAACTGCTTGAGAGAGAGTCACAAAGTCAGAGCACAGAGTCACAAAGCTGCTGCAGGCAGTGCAAGGTGTCCAGAGAAGGGCCACGAGGATGAGCAGAGGGCAGGAGCTGCTCTGCTCTGGGGACAGGCTGAGAGGAGTGGAGAGTCCCTGCCCATGGCAGGGGGGTTGGAACTAGATAGAATCATAGAATCAATAAGGTTGGAAGAGAACTCAAAGATCATCAAGTCCAACCTGTCACCCAGATGGTCCTTGGAGTCCCTTCCAGCCCTGACAGTTCTGTGATTCTATGATCTGTGAGCACAGCTGAGGCAGCTGGGGCTGGGAGCTGGGAGCAGAGCAGCCTGAGGGCTGCCCTCAGGGCTGGGATAAAGCTGTGCAGGGCTGGAGCCAGGCTCTGCTCAGGGATGGCCAAGCACAGCACAAGGGGCACTGGGGGCAAGCTGGAGCAGAGCAGCTGCCAGGGGAACAGGAGGGAAAACTTTGTCCCTGGGAGGCTGCTGGAGCCTGGAGCAGGCTGCCCAGAGAGGCTGTGGAGTCTCCTCTGGAGCCTTTCCAGCCCCCCCTGGATGTGTTCTGTGTGCCCTGCCCTGGCAGGGCTGGGCTGGGTGAGCTCCAGAGGTCCCTTCCAGCCCCTCACCCTCTGTGACTCTGTGACATTTTCCTCTTCTCAAGAGGAGAGCAGCAGCAGAGGTGATACAGACTGCAGCCTCTGCTCCCCAGCACACCTGACAGGGCACTGGCTCCCAGCTCTCTGGCCAGGCTGCAGAGCCTTACCTTCAGCACTTCCATCTTAAAGCCACTGTCTGATGTGGGTCCATCAGGCATCTGCAGGGCCTGGACAAAGGCCTCAGTGAACTGCTGCACCACAGGGAAGATCAGGACCTTGGCTGCACCCTGGATGGAAGCAACACAAGCACAGGTGAGTCCCAGGCAGACCCCAGGCTGGACAAGCAAAGCACTTTGCTGCTGCACCAGCAGAGAGGGCCTGGTGGCAGCACTGCAGAGTCACAGCCTTGCCTCAGGCCTCACATTGGCTTCCTCCTGATGCTGGCAACTAAGCTCAGCTGAATGCCACCCTTCAGACCACACAGCAGGGCCTGCTCCACAACACCACCCCCCATTACACTGATCACCTCAGGCTCTAGAGGCAGACAATCCAGTTTGGAGAGTCTCAGGAGGAGGATGAATTAGGTGAGATGAATCATGCCCTGCACCCAGACCTGCCCTAGGCTGTGGAAGAAGCCTGGGGTGACTCCACCACACAGCAGCAATCAGAGTGAGCCCTGCAGGAGTCATTTAGCTGCCTCCTGAGCCACCCAAGCCAAACCAGCTCTTTGGGAGCTGAGTATCAACAGCTGGCCTGAAGATTCCCAGGATGATCCTTGCTAGGAAGTGCAGCACTTCTCCAGAGGTCAAAGCAGTGCACAAGCAGCACTTGGCAGAGACACTGAACAGAGCCATTGTGTTGAGAGGATTCCTCCTGAGCCAGCTAAGGGCTGGGAGCTTCCATCAGCTGCCAGAGGCCACCTCAGCCATTGGCAGCAAGATTGCCTCTCTCTCTTTTGCTCTGAACCCACATTCCAAGAGCAAAGGTTTTGTCTCCAAGGTGTAAGGCCCCTTTAAGCTCCCCTGCAGAACAAAGACAGTGGGGAGCTACAGGTAACCTTGCACCTTTGCCACCCAGCAGTGACCAGCCACTAGACTGAGAGCCATCCCTTTCCCACCCTCACCCCCAAAACCAGTCTGAAAAGCCACTGGCAAAGGCCTTGGGTTAGGGTTAGGGCCATGGCCATCTGGCCTTTACCAGCTGTGCTCAGACCAGCCTGTAGCTCTGCAGTTTGGTTTCTATCACCCCCTGAGGAGCAGCAGCTTGCAAGCAAAGCCTCCCCCAACAGCCACAAACTGCCCCTGCAGCCCAGATGGCCAAGGCCTGGCAGTTCACCAGCCTGCTGGAGACTGGCAGCTCTGAGGGCTTTCCAAACCAGAGGCTGTGACACCACCTCCTCCCCCTGCTCTCAGCTCTTACAGGCACATCTCTTGACACATCCAACTCCAGGAGCAGGGGCAGCACAGTCCCAGGCCGTGCAAAGGAGGGACTCAGCCCCTTCACGCCTGGGAGGTGACACAGCCTCCCTCCCCACAAATGACAGCATTCTCCAAGGTTTAATTCCCACATGCCCAGGTGTTTGGAACCTGACTCCATGGAGTTTGAAAGCCTCTTGCCTTTTCCAGCTCCTCCATGTTGCAGATCATGTGGGCACAGGTGGTGAAGATCTCCACTGCCCGCGACCTCGTGCGGATGCCGTAGACCTGGGGAAGGTCCCACAGGGGGTCAGGGACACAGCACACCACTTCCTCCTCTCTGCTGGTACCTGTCAGCACTTTAGGCTTCAGCTTGATTCCCTCATTCCATCCCTGGCTGCACCATTCCTGTAGCACCATCAGCTGCCCTCAGCTGTCACACCACAGAGGCAGCTCTTGGAGCGGAGCTCGCAGCAGAGTTCACCTCAACCACTAAAGCCAGAGCTGCTCTGCTCCAGAAACAGCCTCACCAAAGCCACCCAGAGGCAGCCTCAGAGGGAAGTAGGGGCTGACCTGCTGGGAGCAGCTCCATGGACAAGGACCTTGGAGTCCTGGTGGACAAGAAGAAGGTTCTTCCCCATGAGAGTGGTGAAGCCCTGGAATGGGTTGTGCAGGGAGGTGGTTGGGGCCCTGTCCCTGGAGGTGTTTAAGGCCAGGCTGGCTGAGGCTCTGGCCAGGCTGATGTGGTGTGGGGTGTCCCTGCCCATGGCAGGGGGGTTGGAACTGGCTGATCCTTGTGGTCCCTTCTAACCCTGACTGATACTATGATAAGTCATCCATGGAACAGCAAGGAGGCCAAGGGACTCCCGGGGGGGTTCAGAAGGATGTGGCCAGCAGGTCAAGGGAGGATCTCCTCCTCCTCTACTCTGCCCTGGGGAGACCACATCTGCAGTACTGTGCCCAGCTCTGGGCTCCTCAGTTCAAGAGGGACAGGGATGTACTGGAGAGAGTCCAGTGGAGGCTGTGAGGATGATGAAGGGCCTGGAACATGTGTGATGAGGCAAGACTGAGACGTGGGGCTGCTCAGCCTGGAGAAGGCTGAGGAGATCTCAGTGATGCTTACAGACAGCTGAGGGGTGGGGGGCAAGCAGGGGCCAGGCTCTGCTCAGTGCTGTCCTGTGAAAGGACAAGGGGCAATGGGCACAAACTGCAATGAGCCCAGGAGGCTCCATCTGAACAGGAGGAGAAACTTCTTTGGTGTGAGGGTGCTGGGGCCTTGGAGCAGGCTGCCCAGAGGGGCTGTGGAGTCTCCTTCTCCAGGGACTCCCACACCTGGCTGTGCCCCTGCCTGCTTTGGCAGGGAGGTTGGACTGGATGATGTGCAGATGTCCCCTTCCAGCCCCCAGCATGCTCTGAAGATCCTACCTCTGCCATGGTGAAGATTTTGTACATCTCTGGCAGGATCACAGGAGCCACCAGGGGCATCTGGGTGTCTGTCACCTCCCGTGTGAACTCTAGGGAAAGGAGAAGGGAAGGAAGTTACTGCCCCAGAGCAGTGCTGCAGGCAGCACCACAACAGTCTGGGGGCAGCACAAAGAACATTGCAAATGTGCTGATTTGTGCTGCACTGGACCTGAGTCACCTGGCCCACCCATGGTAATCCTTGAGGGCAAGCTGAAAAACACCCTGTTAAAACCAGTGTGAATCTGGAAACTGAGTGTTAAAGCTCAGCAGGAGCCAGCAGGGAGCACTGCAGCCCAGAGAGCCAAGCAGAGCCTGGGCTGCAGCAGGAGAAGTGTGGCCAGCAGGGCCAGGGAGGGGATTCTGCCCCTCTGCTCCACTCTGCTGAGACCACAGCTGCAGCTCTGGGGCCAGCTCTGGAGCCTCTGTGCCAGGAAGGCTCTGGAGGGGCTGGAAGGTGTCCAGAGCAGGGCCAGGAGGAGGAGCAGAGGGCTGGAGCTGCTCTGCTCTGCAGACAGCCTGAGAGAGTTGGGGTTGTGCAGGCTGGAGAGCAGAAGGCTCCCAGGAGACCTCCTTGTGGCCTGCCAGGAGCTGCAGGGGGCTGCAGGAAAGCTGGGGAGGGACTTTGGAGGGTGTGAGGGAGGGATAGGACTGGGGGGGATGGAGCAGAACTAGAAGTAGGCAGATTCAGATTGGATGTCAGGAAGTTGTTCCCCAGGAGGATGGTGAGAGCCTGGCACAGGTTGCCCAGGCAGGTGGTGGAAGCCTCCTGGCTGGAGGTGTTTGCAGCCAGGCTGGAGGTGGCTGTGAGCAAGCTGCTGTGGTGTGAGGTGTCCCTGGGCATGGCAGGGGCTTGGAGCTGGCTGAGCCTTGAGCTCCCTTCCAGCCCTGACAGCTCTGGGATTCTATGATCCTAAGTTCCCTGTAGCACAGAATCTTCTTCCTCAGCTTCCATCTCCTGAGGAAGCAATCCAAGAGTGACCAACAAGCTCCATGCCCAGGAGAGGAGAGCAGCAGATCCTGCTCTGCAGTTTGGAGTGGAAAGCAGCAGGACACTGTGGCAAGGAACTGGCTCCCCAGAGCAGCTGCCAAAGCCTTGGCTCAGACCTACCTGTGAGCACCCTCATGGCTCCATGCACTGCATTCACATCCCCACTGACCAGCATCTCCATCAGCAGGCTGAAGAGCTCAGGCCAGGCCTCGGGCCAGTCCCAGTGGGCGATGGCAGAGACGGCGTAGGCCACGCTGGAGCGCACCTTGCTGATGGACTCCCTCAGCCCATTGGGCAGCAGGTCCCTGATGGCAACCTTGGCCTGCAGGGAAGAGAGCAGGGAGGGAAAAAGCACCAGGGCCTCAGCCACAGCACAGTGCCAGACACTGACCTGCAGGCAGAGTACCCTGAGCCTGCCTTAACGCTGGCTTTGCTGCCAGGGCAGAGAAGCCCTGCAGGGACCCCCCCCACAGCCCTGCAGGGACCCCCCCCCCAGCCCTGCAGGGACCCCCTCACAGCCCTGCAGGGACCCCCCCACAGCCCTGCAGGGACCCCCAGGCACCCTGCAGGGGACCCCCAGCACTCCTGCAGGGACCCCCTCACAGCCCTGCAGGGACCCCCCCCCCCAGCCCTGCAGAGACCCCCAGCCCTGCAGGGACCCCCACAGCCCTGCAGGGACCCCCACAGCCCTGCAGGGACCCCCCACAGCCCTGCAGGGACCCCCAGCCCTGCAGGGACCCCCCACAGCCCTGCAGGGACCCCCAGCACTCCTGCAGGGACCCCCACAGCCCTGCAGGGACCCCCCCAGCACTCCTGCAGGGACCCTCCCCCAGCCCTGCAGGGACCCCCCAGCACTCCTGCAGAGACCCCCAGCACTCCTGCAGGGACCCCCAGCACTCCTGCAGGGACCCCCCAGTACTCCTGCAGAGACCCCCCACAGCCCTGCAGGGACCCCCCAGCACTCCTGCAGAGACCCCCCAGCACTCCTGCAGGGACCCCCAGCACTCCTGCAGGGACCCCCAGTACTCCTGCAGAGACCCCCAGCACTCCTGCAGGGACCCCCAGCACTCCTGCAGGGACCCCCCAGCACTCCTGCAGAGACCCCCAGTACTCCTGCAGAGACCCCCAGCACTCCTGCAGAGACCCCCAGCACTCCTGCAGGGACCCCCAGTACTCCTGCAGAGACCCCCAGCACTCCTGCAGGGACCCCCAGCACTCCTGCAGGGACCCCCAGCACTCCTGCAGGGACCCCCAGCACTCCTGCAGAGACCCCCAGCACTCCTGCAGGGACCCCCAGCACTCCTGCAGGGACCCCCAGCACTCCTGCAGAGACCCCCAGTACTCCTGCAGAGACCCCCAGTACTCCTGCAGAGACCCCCAGCACTCCTGCAGAGACCCCCAGCACTCCTGCAGAGACCCCCAGCACTCCTGCAGGGACCCCCAGTACTCCTGCAGAGACCCCCACAGCCCTGCAGGGACCCCCAGCACTCCTGCAGGACCCCCAGCACTCCTGCAGGGACCCCCCAGCCCTGCAGGGACCGCCCCAGCCCTGCAGGGAACCCCCCAGCCCTGCAGGGACCCCCAGCACTCCTGCAGGGACCCCCTCACAGCCCTGCAGGGACCCCCCTAAAGCCCTGCAGGGACCCCCCCAGGCACTCCTGCAGGGACCCCCCCACAGCCCTGCAGGGACCCCTCCATCCTCCCACTCCTCACAGCTCCCTGGGCAGGCACACAGCAGCCAGCTCCCAGCTGCTGTGAGGACAGGATGCAGATAGCTACGTGGAAGGCATCCAGAGCCTGCTGAGCTGGATCCCAGCTCCAGTCTCAGGGACCAAGTTTGCTTACTTTGGAAGGCTGCAGTAAACAAGACCTGGTCACCCAACCCTGCAGGGACAGGAACAAAGCCCAGGCCTGGGGGGCATCACTCACAAGATCTGTTTCCAGTAATTACACAGTCTCACAGCATCACAGAATCACCAAGGTTGGAAAGGACCTCGAGGATCATTGAGTCCAAGCTGTCACCACAGAGCTCATGACCAGACCATGGCACCAAGGGCCACATCCAATCCCCTCTGGAACACCTCCAGGGATGGGGACTCCACCACCTCCCTGGGCAGCACATCCCCAGGGCCAACAACTCTCTCTGGGAAGAACTTTCTCCTCACCTCCAGCCTAAACCTCCCCTGGCACAGCTTGAGACTGTGTCCTCTTGTTCTGGTGCTGGCTGCCTGGGAGAAGAGCCCAACCCCCACCTGACTCCAACCTCCCTGCAGGGAGTTGCAGAGAGCAAGAAGGTCTCCTCTGAGCCTCCTCTTCTGCAGGCTAAGCAACCCCAGCTCCCTCAGCCTCTCCTCCCAGGGCTGTGCCCAGACCCCTCCCCAGCTTTGTTGCCCTTCTCTGGACACCTTCCAGCAGCTCAACCTCCTTCCTGACCTGAGGAGCCCAGAACTGGACACAGGACTCCAGGTGTGGCCTGAGCAGTGCTGAGCACAGGGCAGGATGAGCTCCCTGCTCCTGCTGGCCACACTCTTCCTGCTGCAGGCCAGGATGCCCTTGGCCTTTTTGGCCCCCTGGGCACACTGCTGGCTCTTGTTCAGGCAGCTGTCAATCAGCACCCCCAGCTCCCTCTCTGTCTCTCTGTTTGGCAGCTCTCAGCCACTCTGCCCCCAGCCTGTAGTCTGGCTGACCCCAGCCTGGGGCTGCTGCCTGGCAAGGTCCCTCTGCAGAGCCCTTCTGTCCTCTAACTGACCAACCTCTGCTCCCAGCTTGGTGTCAGCTGCACATTCACTGCTGATGGACTCCATCCCCTCCTCCAGATCATCACTGAAGATGTTAAAGAGCACAGGGCCCAGCACTGCTCCCTGGGGCACAGCACTGGTGCCTGGCTGCCAGCTGGCTGTGGCACCATTCACCACCACTCTCTGGGCTCAGCCTCCAGCCAGTTCCTCACCCAGCTCAGAGAGCTGCTGTCCCAGCCAGGGGCTGACAGCTTGGCCAGGGGTTGGCTGTGGGGGATGGTGGCAAAGGCCTTGCTGCAGTCCAGGCAGACCACATCCACAGCCTGCCCCACATCCACCAGGCAGTCACCTGATCACAGAAGGATCTCTGGATGATCACAGAGATCATAGAATCCTCTCTGACTGGGATGAATCACAGCCAGGATGTGAGAGATGGCCCAGACAGCAGTGGCAAGGGCTGGCACTCTTGGCCATTTCAGCTGCTAAAGAGCTGAGATCTCTGCCATGGGAAAACAGCCTTTAGGTCTCAAGCTGAAAAGCAGAGGCACTGAGCAAGGCTCTGATAAAGGACTCCAGAACCAGCATTGGTAAGACTCACAAAGCTGCCTCCTAGGCTTGCTTAGAGCAGCAGAACCAACATGGCTGAGCTTTGCCACAGAAATGAGCCCAGAACCAGCATGGCTGAGCTTTGCCTACAGAAATGAGCCCAGAACCAGCCTGGCTGAGCTTTGCCTACAGAAATGAGCCCAGAACCAGCCTGGCTGAGCTTTCCCCACAGAAAGGAGCCCAGAACCAGCATGGCTGAGCTTTGCCTACAGAAATGAGCCCAGAACCAGCATGGCTGAGCTTTCCCCACAGAAATGAGCCCAGAACCAGCATGGCTGAGCTTTGCCTACAGAAATGAGCCCAGAACCAGCATGGCTGAGCTTTCCCCACAGAAATGAGCCCAGAACCAGCATGGCTGAGCTTTGCCTACAGAAATGAGCCCAGAACCAGCCTGGCTGAGCTTTGCCTACAGAAATGAGCCCAGAACCAGCATGGCTGAGCTTTGCCTACAGAAATGAGCCCAGAACCAGCATGGCTGAGCTTTGCCTACAGAAATGAGCCCAGAACCAGCATGGCTGAGCTTTGCCTACAGAAATGAGCCCAGAACCAGCATGGCTGAGCTTTGCCTACAGAAATGAGCCCAGAACCAGCATGGCTGAGCTTAGCCTACAGAAATGAGCCCAGAACCAGCAAAGAAATGAGCCCAGAACCAGCATGGCTGAGCTTTGCCTACAGAAATGAGCCCAGAACCAGCATGGCTGAGCTTTGCCTACAGAAAGGAGCCCAGAACCAGCATGGCTGAGCTTTGCCTACAGAAATGAGCCCAGAACCAGCATGGCTGAGCTTTGCCTACAGAAAGGAGCCCAGAACCAGCATGGCTGAGCTTTGCCTACAGAAAGGAGCCCAGAACCAGCATGGCTGAGCTTTGCCTACAGAAATGAGCCCAGAACCAGCATGGCTGAGCTTTGCCTACAGAAAGGAGCCCAGAACCAGCATGGCTGAGCTTTCCCCACAGAAATGAGCCCAGAACCAGCATGGCTGAGCTTTCCCCACAGAAATGAGCCCAGAACCAGCATGGCTGAGCTTTCCCCACAGAAATGAGCCCAGAACCAACATGGCTGAGCTTTCCCTACAGAAATGAGCCCAGAACCAACATGGCTGAGCTTTCCCTACAGAAATGAGCCCAGAACCAGCATGGCTGAGCTTTGCCTACAGAAATGAGCCCAGAACCAGCATGGCTGAGCTTTGCCTACAGAAATGAGCCCAGAACCAGCCTGGCTGAGCTTTGCCTACAGAAATGAGCCCAGAACCAGCATGGCTGAGCTTTGCCTACAGAAATGAGCCCAGAACCAGCCTGGCTGAGCTTTGCCACAGAAATGAGCCCAGAACCAGCATGGCTGAGCTTTGCCCACAGAAATGAGCCCAGAACCAACATGGCTGAGCTTTGCCTACAGAAATGAGCCCATGAGCCCAGAAAACCAGAACCAGCCAGCTGAGCTTTCCCCACAGAAATGAGCCCAGAACCAGCATGGCTGAGCTTTGCCTACAGAAATGAGCCCAGAACCAGCCTGGCTGAGCTTTGCCTACAGAAATGAGCCCAGAACCAGCCTGGCTGAGCTTTGCCTACAGAAATGAGCCCAGAACCAGCATGGCTGAGCTTTGCCTACAGAAATGAGCCCAGAACCAGCATGGCTGAGCTTTCCCCACAGAAATGAGCCCAGAACCAGCATGGCTGAGCTTTGCCTACAGAAATGAGCCCAGAACCAGCCTGGCTGAGCTTTGCCTACAGAAATGAGCCCAGAACCAGCCTGGCTGAGCTTTGCCTACAGAAATGAGCCCAGAACCAGCATGGCTGAGCTTTGCCTACAGAAATGAGCCCAGAACCAGCATGGCTGAGCTTTGCCTACAGAAATGAGCCCAGAACCAGCATGGCTGAGCTTTCCCCACAGAAAGGAGCCCAGAACCAGCATGGCTGAGCTTTGCCTACAGAAATGAGCCCAGAACCAGCATGGCTGAGCTTTGCCTACAGAAAGGAGCCCAGAACCAGCATGGCTGAGCTTTGCCTACAGAAAGGAGCCCAGAACCAGCCTGGCTGAGCTTTGCCTACAGAAAGGAGCCCAGAACCAGCATGGCTGAACTTTCCCCACAGAAATGAGCCCAGAACCAGCCTGGCTGAGCTTTGCCTACAGAAAGGAGCCCAGAACCAGCATGGCTGAACTTTCCCCACAGAAATGAGCCCAGAACCAGCATGGCTGAGCTTTCCCTACAGAAATGAGCCCAGAACCAGCATGGCTGAGCTTTGCCTACAGAAAGGAGCCCAGAACCAGCATGGCTGAGCTTTGCCTACAGAAAGGAGCCCAGAACCAGCATGGCTGAGCTTTGCCTACAGAAATGAGCCCAGAACCAGCCTGGCTGAGCTTTGCCTACAGAAATGAGCCCAGAACCAGCCTGGCTGAGCTTTGCCTACAGAAATGAGCCCAGAACCAGCATGGCTGAGCTTTCCCCACAGAAATGAGCCCAGAACCAGCATGGCTGAGCTTTGCCTACAGAAATGAGCCCAGAACCAGCATGGCTGAGCTTTGCCTACAGAAATGAGCCCAGAACCAGCATGGCTGAGCTTTGCCTACAGAAATGAGCCCAGAACCAGCCTGGCTGAGCTTTGCCTACAGAAAGGAGCCCAGAACCAAGGAGCCCAGAACCAGCAGCCTGGCTGAGCTTTCCCCACAGAAATGAGCCCAGAACCAGCCTGGCTGAGCTTTCCCCACAGAAATGAGCCCAGAACCAGCATGGCTGAGCTTTGCCTACAGAAATGAGCCCAGAACCAGCATGGCTGAGCTTTGCCTACAGAAATGAGCCCAGAACCAGCCTGGCTGAGCTTTGCCTACAGAAAGGAGCCCAAGCATCTCAGGTCTGCTTTGTTTCAAGCAACTGAAAGCATACTTTGAAGTGAAGCTGACCAGAAGCCAGGAGCCCAACAGAGGGACAGAGGCTTTTGGAACTCCTGATTAAATTAATCCTCTTGAGGGATAAAGTCTCTGCAGGCAGACAGCATGAAACCAAACCTTACCCTTTCTGTGGTCTCTGGAGGTCTAAACTTCTCTGACTGGGAACACCAGTGAGTCTCCACATACTGCTTCAAAATGACAGAGGCCAGCTGTGAGGAGAGAGGTCAGGAGTCAGGACCACAGCTCCCAACCCCACCAGGGGTCACCCCCACCCCCTCTGCTCAACCTCCTGTCCCACCCTGCTGCTTTTAGAGGGGCCAGAAGGGGCAGACTGCTTCTGAAGCAGACAGGAAGAGAGGTGAGGCAGCAGAAAGATGAAGGCATGGCCAACCACAGAGCAGTGGGGGCCTGCAAAGCACAGCCACAGGGCAGCAGCTTTATTCCCTCACCTCTCAAAAGGCAGAGGGCACAGGGCTGTGTGGTAAGCAAAGCAACACAGAACCCAAACTGCCTCTTCAAGGGGGAAAACACCAACAGAGAGAGCTGCTGCAAGGGTGAGCCACAGGGCTGCCTGCTGATGCCCACCACCCCATGCAGCCCTGCCCCAGCAGCAGGCTGAAGTGCAAACAGCACTGGCCCCAAAAAGGTAAAGAAAGGAGAAAGAGCTGAGAAGAGAGAATGAACCAGGCTGGAAAGGACCTCAGAGCTCATCCAGTCCAACCTCTCACCCAGCACCATCTGATCAACCCAACCATGGCACCAAGGGCCTCAGCCAGGCTCTTCCTAAACACCCCCTGGGCAGCACATCCCCAGGGCCAATCTCTCTTGCTGGGAAGAATTTCTTCCTCACCTCCAGCCTAAACCTCCCCTGGCACAGCTTGAGACTGTGTCCTCTTGTTCTGGTGCTGGCTGCTTGGGAGAAGAGCCCAACCCCCACCTGGCTCCAACCTCCCTGCAGGGAGTTGCAAAGAGCAAGAAGGTCTCCCCTGAGCCTCCTCTTCTGCAGGCTAAGCAACCCCAGCTCCCTCAGCCTCTCCTCCCAGGGCTGTGCTCCAGACCCCTCCCCAGCTTTGTTGCCCTTCCTGGACACCTTCCAGCAGCTCAACCTCCTTCCTGACCTGAGGGCCCAGAGCTGGACACAGGACTCCAGGTGTGGCAAGGGCTCTGACAAACTGCCAAGGAGAAGAGGGGCAGTGCCAGACAGCCACCTCCAATTCCTCACCTGGAAACAGGAGAGAGCTTTTGAAACCCCTCAGGCTCTGGGATGTGCTGCCCAGGGGGTGGTGGAGTTGCCACCCCTGGAGGGCTTTAAGCCAAGTCAGGATGTGGTGCAGGGTTTAGCTGCTGTGGGGGTGTTAGGGCAGAGGCTGGGCTGGATGAGCTCAGAGGTCAGACAGGTCTCAGACTCTGTGTGAAGCTCCCTTGGAACTTCCTTCCCCAGCCCCAGGCACACTCACCTGCCGGATGGCCAGGGCCCCCTGGGGATCCACAGTCAGCTCTGCCAGATGGACACCAAACTCTGGGGGGGAAAAGGGGACAGACAGACAAGGATCAGTGCTGGGAGCCTCATTTTATCCCCACACAGCCAAACCCATCAAGGCCTTTGGTCACAGCCATCACACCACCCCAGCTCCTCAGAGGTGGGAAGGAGGCAGTGGCCAAGCCCCACTGCATCATAGTATCATAGAATCATAGCATCAGTCGGGGTGGAAGGGACCACAGGGATCAGCCAGCCCCAACCCCCCTGCCATGGGCAGGGACACCCCACACTACATCAGCCTGGCCACAGCCTCAGCCAGCCTGGGCTTAAACACCTCCAGGGACAGGGCCCCAACCACCTCCCTGCACAACCCATTCCAGGCCTTCACCACTCTCCTGGGGAAGAACTTCCTCCTCCCCTCCAGCCTCAATCTCCCCACCTCCAGCTTCATTCCATTCCCCCTAGTCCTAGCACTGCCTCAGATCCTGAGCAGTCCCTCCCCAGCCTTCCTGGAGCCCCCTGCACATCCTGGAAGGCCACAATGAGGTCACCTCAGAGCCTTCTCTTCTGCAGCCTGAACAGCCCCAACTCCTTCAGTCTGTGCTCACAGCAGAGCAGCTCCAGCCCTCTGCTCATCCTCCTGGCCCTGCTCTGGACACCTTCCAGCCCCTCCACATCCCTCTTGCCATAGGGGCTGCAGAACTGGAGGCAGGACTCCAGGTGGGGTCTCCCCAGAGCTGAGCAGAGGGGGAGAATCACCTCCCTTGCCCTGCTGGCCACACTTCTCCTGCTGCAGCCCAGGCTCTGCTTGGCTTTCTGGGCTGCAAGTGCACACTGAGAGCTCCTGGGGAGCTTCTCTTCCCCCAGCACCCCCAAGGCTCTCTCCTCAGGGCTGCTTTCCAGCCTGGATTTGTGCCTGGGATTGCCTCCACCCAGCTGCAGGACCCTGCCCTTGGTCTTGTTGAACCTCCTGAGGTTGGCTTGTGCCCAGCTCTGCAGCCTGCCCAGCTCCCTCTGGATGGATCCCTTCCCTCCAGCCTGCCCAGCTCCCTCTGGATGGCTCCAGCTGCTGCCCCACACAGCTTGGTGCCAGCAGCAAACCTGCTGAGGCTGCACTCAGTGCCACTGTCCATGGCACCCACAGGGATGTTGAACAAGCCTGGGCCCAGGACTGATCCCTGAGGGACTCTGCTTGTCCCTGGCCTCCCCTGGGCCATGGAGCCATGGACAGCCACTCTCTGGGTGCAGCCCTCAAGCCAGTTCTGTATCCATCTGGTGGTCACCCCTCACCCCCATGTGTCACCAGCCTGGAGCCCAGGCTGTGGTGGGGACAGTGTGGAAGGCTGTGCTCAGGCCCAGGTAAATGACATCAGGAGCATCAACTCTCCCTGCTGCTCCCTGCATACCTTCACTCCTGCCCTCTGCCTCTTATTTCTTCCTCTCATAGGCAAAAGTTTTTGCAGGGCAGGCTCCTGCCCAGCACAGGATTTACTGCTTTCACTAAAAATCATCTCAGGGAAGTCAAGATCCTACCCCAGGGGTCAGAACAGATCCCAGAGGGGCTCAGCTTGGAAGGGACCTCACAGATCATCTACTGCAAGCCCCTGCCATGGCCAGGGACACCTCTCAGCTACACTCAGCTGCTCAAGGCCTCATCCAGCCTGGTCCTGAACACCCCCAGGCAGGAGGCAGCCACAGCCTCCCTGGGCAGCCTGGGCCAGAGCCTCAGCAGCCTCACACTGCAGAACTTCTTCCTCAGCTCCACTCTGACCCTGCTCTGCCTCAGCTCCAAACCCTTCCCTCTTGGCCTGGCTCAGACCCCCTCAGGAATGTTCCCTCTGCAGCCTTCCTGCAGGATCCCTTCTTGGAAGGCAGCTCTGAGGTCCCCCTGGACTCTTCTCCAGGCTGAACAAGCCCTGCCCCCTCAGCCTGTCCAGCCCTTGGATCACTTTTGTGGCTCCTCTGGACACCCTGCAGCAGCTCTGTGTCCTTAAGCTGGGGACACCAGCCCTGAACACAGCCCTGGAGGTGGGGTCTCAGAACCATCTCTCTTCCCTGCTGCCCACACACCTTGGGATGCAGCCCAGGACAGAGAGGCTCAGGTGAGATCCAGGCTGGGGCAAGACAGAAGCATTGGAGCCAGCAGTCCCTCTTTGGACACCCTGAGCTCCTCCAGAGAGTGGTTTGCAAGCACCACTCCAGCTGTCCCCAGGCACCCCCTGAGCAGCTGTGAGCACAGCACACTGCCCCCAGGAGCTGCCCCCCAGCCACTGGGCTCTGGGGGCTCCTGCAGCAAGAAGCTTGTCAGGAAAAGCAGAAACTTCCTGCAGTTGCCAAGCAAGTTGTGTAGCAAAGGCAAAGTGAGATCCCTGGCACCCATCCTGGGACAGCTGAGCACAGGAAGCAGCAGAGCAGCTGCTCTGCAGGGCAAACACTCCAGAGATCTGCCTCTGACTGCAGCTTGAGCTTGCACTCAGCTGGCACCTGGACTAAAGGCCAAGGGCAAGGCCCTGCAGCTGGCTCAGGGCAATCCCCAGCACAAATCCAGGCTGGGGGAGGAGTGGCTGAGAGCAGCATCAGGAAGGCCTTGGGACTGTCAGCTGGAGACAAACTCACTGCCAGCCCAGAATCCAACCACAGCTGGGCTGCAGCCAGGGCAGGGAGGGCAGCAGCACAGGGAGGGGATTCTGCCCCTCTGCTCTGCTCTGCTCAGCCCCCACCTGCAGCACTGCCTCCAGCTCTGGGCCCCCAGCACAAGGAGGACCTGGAGCTGCTGGAGAGGCTCCAGAGGAGGCCACAGAGATGAGCAGAGGCTGCAGAACCTCCCCTGTGGGGCCAGGCTGGGAGAGCTGGGGCTGTGCAGCCTGGAGAAGAGAAGGCTCCAGGGAGACCTCAGAGCAGGACCTGAAGGGCTCCAGGAGAGCTGGGGAAGGCCTTGGGCCAAGGGCTGGGAGGGACAGGCCCAGGAACAATGGCTTTGAGCTGGGAGAGGGGAGACTGAGAGTGGAGAAGAGGAAGGAATTGTTGAGAGTGAGGCTGGGGAGACTCTGGCACAGGCTGCCCAGGGAGGCTGTCCCCTGCCTTCTTTTTGGCTGGATGAGGCCCTGAGCAGCCTGTGCTGGTGGGAGGGGTCCCTGCCCATGGCAGGGGGCTGGAGCTGGATGCTCTGGAAGCTCCCTTCCCACCCAACCCATTCCATGCATCTGTGAACTGAATTTCCCCAACCTGCTGGGGAATGCAGTGCTGAGGCTGCAGCTCCAGAAGCTGAGGAGCAGAAGGTGTGCCCTGAGGCCCCAGCAGCACAGCCTGCTCCACAGCCAGGTCAAACCTGCTGCCAGCAGCCCTGAGAGAAACCCACTGAGAATCCTGCTCCAAATGGGCTCTGCCACTTCCCTCAGCAGCAGATCTGAGCCCCTCCCAGCTGTGCTGAGCTGAGCTCCTGCTCAGATCCACCCCACTGCTTTCCTGGGTGGGAGGTGACTGCCTCTCCCCTCCCCAGGCTGCCCCTCAGCAGCTCTGCCCCTTCTGCACTGATCATGTCTTCAACAAGCTCTGAGCTGAGGAGCTGGGAGCCCCACTCCAAGAGGTGCTCAGCAGCAGCTGCTCTGCCCTGCAGCAGGCTGCAGTGGTCAGGCTGAGCCTGGCACCACAGGTCACCCATGCTCCTGAGGGCTCTACTCCAGCTGAGAGGCCAGGATGAGCCCAAGGCTTTCACACAGCTGTGGCTCACTCCTACAGCTGCTCTGCAGTCCTCAGCCCTCTCTGCACACAGGTTCTGATCCCCTCCCCTCACACCCAGTGCTCTGCACTGAAGCTCTCTGTCTCAGTGCCTGTGGGGCAGCTCTCCTGTTCTCCTGTGCCTTGCCAGCACTGCAGGGCTGTCCCTGGCAAGCCAGAGGAGCAGCTCTGCCTGAAAGCCCTTTGGGCCTGAGCACAGCAGGGAGGTGTCCTGCCCTGCCCATGGCAGGTAGGTTGGAGCCAGATAATCTTTAAGGCCCTCTCCAAGCCAATCCACTTTGTGACCCTGAGCTAATCCTCCAGATCTCTCCTTCCACACAGCACCTGGGAGCCAGGGCCTGAGTTCAGGTACCCCAGGAAGCACCCAAGGCAGTACAGCAGCCCCCCTCAAAGCCACATGCATGAGAAGCTGCCGGGCAGCAGCTGACCACAAGCAAGACCTGGTGGAGCTGCTGCAGCTCAAGTGGTGCCACAGGTGCCAAGCTACCACCCCTGGTACAAAGGGACAGCAAAATGCATCAGGCAGGCACCAGGAGAGGATGAAGAGGGCTTTAAAGCCCCAAAGGAAGTGTGCTGAGCCACAGGGGACACAGAGAGCTTTGCCCAGACCCACAAAGCCAGCACTCCAAGCTGAGATGGGCTCCAGCCCCAAGCACTGCTTGTCTCCTGCACAGGCCCAGCCTCACAGACAAGGCTCAGGGTGCCCAGAGCGACCCTGACCAGCCTGCCAAGCTCAGCACCACCTCCCCTGCCCCTGCACACCTCAGCTCCTGCCAGAAGCACCTGGCAAAGCCCTGAGCTGCAGACACCTTCCCCTGCACGGGGGTGGGGGGGCAGGGGTCTGGGGGCTGCTCACGGGGGCCGGGGGTCAACCTGCTGTGCCAGCTCAGCCTCCTTCCACAGCCCCACCTGCAAGCAGCTTAGAGAGAGAGGGGAGGGCAGAGCAAGGCTTCCCCCCCCAGGGGTCCTGCAGCAGCTGCTGACTCCAGCTGCTGTCTCCAGCCACCCTTCAGTGCTTCTGGAGGAGTTTTTCCCTCCAGGAGATCCTGAGCCCCTTCCACTGCCTGCACACTGCCTGCTCCCAGGCTCCTTTCCCCCGAGCTCAGCCCAGGCGCCCTCTCCTCACTCTCCTTTGCCCCTCAGGACCCTCCAGCCTCCATCCTGGCTCTGTCCCTGGCAGCAGTGTCGCACACAGCATCTGCTCACTGGGGGAGCTGCAGCTCCTCCACACCCCCGGGACAGTCCCCGCACTGCCCTCCCCCTGCCGGGAGCAGCAGAGCCCCAGGAGTGGAGCAGCAGAGCCTCGGGAGCGGAGCAGCGGCAGCAGGGCCCCGGGAGCGCAGCTGCAGCGGCAGGGCCCCGGGAGCGCAGCAGCAGAGCCTCGGGAGCGCAGCTGCAGCGGCAGAGCCCCGGGAGCGCAGCTGCAGCGGCAGAGCCCCGGGAGCGCAGCAGCAGCGGCAGGGCCCCGGGAGCGCAGCAGCAGCGGCAGAGCCCCGGGAGCGCAGCAGCAGCGGCAGGGCCCCGGGAGCAGAGCAGCAGCGGCAGGGCCCCGGGAGCGCAGCAGCAGCGGCAGGGCCCCGGGAGCGCAGCAGCAGCAGGGCCCCGGGAGCAGAGAAGCAGCAGCAGAGCCCCGGGAGCGCAGCAGCAGCAGCAGAGCCCCGGGAGCAGAGCAGCAGCGGCAGAGCCCCGGGAGCGCAGCAGCAGCGGCAGGGCCCCGGGAGCGCAGCAGCAGCGGCAGGGCCCCGGGAGCACAGCAGCAGCAGGGCCCCGGGAGCAGAGAAGCAGCAGCAGAGCCCCGGGAGCGCAGCAGCAGCGGCAGGGCCCCGGGAGCAGAGCAGCAGCAGCAGAGCCCCGGGAGCGCACCAGCAGCGGCAGGGCCCCGGGAGCGCAGCAGCAGCGGCAGGGCCCTGGGAGCGCAGCAGCAGCGGCAGGGCCCCGGGAACACAGCAGCAGCAGGGCCCCGGGAGCAGAGAAGCAGCAGCAGAGCCCCGGGAGCAGAGCAGCAGCAGCAGAGCCCCGGGAGCAGAGCAGCAGCAGCAGCAGAGCCCCGGGAGCAGAGCAGCAGCAGCAGAGCCCCGGGAGCGCAGCAGCAGCAGCAGAGCCCCGGGAGCGCAGCTGCAGCGGCAGAGCCCCGGGAGCAGAGCAGCAGCAGCAGCAGAGCCCCGGGAGCGCAGCAGCAGCAGCAGAGCCCCGGGAGCGCAGCAGCGGCGGCAGGGCCCCGGGAGCAGAGCAGCAGCAGCAGAGCCCCGGGAGCGCAGCAGCGGCGGCAGGGCCCCGGGAGCAGAGCAGCAGCAGCAGAGCCTCGGGAGCGCAGCTGCAGCGGCAGAGCCCGGGAGCAGCTGCAGCAGAGCCCGGGAGCGCAGCTGCAGCGGCAGAGCCCCGGGAGTGCAGCAGCAGGGCCCCGGGAGCGCAGCAGCAGCGGCAGCAGAGCCCCGGGAGCGCAGCAGCGGCGGCAGGGCCCCGGGAGCAGAGCAGCAGCAGCAGAGCCCCGGGAGCGCAGCAGCGGCGGCAGGGCCCCGGGAGCAGAGCAGCAGCAGCAGAGCCTCGGGAGCGCAGCTGCAGCGGCAGAGCCCCGGGAGCGCAGCTGCAGCGGCAGAGCCCCGGGAGCGCAGCTGCAGCGGCAGAGCCCCGGGAGTGCAGCAGCGGCGGCAGGGCCCCGGGAGCGCAGCAGCAGCGGCAGAGCCCCGGGAGCAGAGCAGCAGCAGCAGCAGCAGAGCCCCGGGAGCGCAGCAGCAGCAGCAGAGCCCCGGGAGCGCAGCAGCGGCAGGGCCCCGGGAGCAGAGCAGCAGCAGCAGAGCCCCAGGAGCGCAGCAGCGGCGGCAGGGCCCCGGGAGCAGAGCAGCAGCAGCAGAGCCTCGGGAGCGCAGCTGCAGCGGCAGAGCCCCGGGAGCGCAGCTGCAGCGGCAGAGCCCCGGGAGTGCAGCAGCGGCGGCAGGGCCCCGGGAGCGCAGCAGCGGCGGCAGGGCCCCGGGAGCGCAGCAGCGGCGGCAGGGCCCCGGGAGCGCAGCAGCGGCGGCAGGGCCCCGGGAGCAGAGCAGCAGCGGCAGGGCCCCGGGAGCGCAGCAGCAGCGGCAGGGCCCCGGGAGCAGAGCAGCAGCAGGGCCCCGGGAGCAGAGCAGCAGCGGCAGGGCCCCGGGAGCGCAGCAGCAGCGGCAGGGCCCCGGGAGCGCAGCAGCAGCGGCAGGGCCCCGGGAGCAGAGCAGCAGCGGCAGGGCCCCGGGAGCAGAGCAGCGGCAGCAGAGCCCCGGGAGCGCAGCAGCGGCGGCAGGGCCCCGGGAGCAGAGCAGCAGCGGCAGGGCCCGGGAGCGCAGCAGCAGCGGCAGGGCCCGGGAGCAGAGCAGCAGCGGCAGAGCCCCGGGAGCAGAGCAGCAGCGGCAGGGCCCCGGGAGCAGAGCAGCAGCGGCAGGGCCCCGGGAGCGCAGCAGCAGCGGCAGGGCCCCGGGAGCGCAGCAGCAGCGGCAGGGCCCCGGGAGCGCAGCAGCAGCGGCAGAGCCTCGGGAGCGCAGCTGCAGCAGCAGAGCCCCGGGAGCAGAGCAGCAGAGCCCCGGGAGCGCAGCAGCAGAGCCCGGGAGCGCAGCAGCAGCAGCAGAGCCCGGGAGCAGAGCAGCAGAGCCCCGGGAGCAGCAGCGGCAGGGCCCCGGGAGCGCAGCAGCAGCGGCAGAGCCCCGGGAGCAGAGCAGCAGCAGCAGAGCCCCGGGAGCGCAGCAGCAGCGGCAGGGCCCCGGGAGCGCAGCAGCAGCGGCAGGCCCCGGGAGCGCAGCAGGGCCCCGGGAACACAGCAGCAGCAGGGCCCCGGGAGCAGAGAAGCAGCAGCAGAGCCCCGGGAGCAGAGCAGCAGCAGCAGAGCCCCGGGAGCAGAGCAGCAGCAGCAGCAGAGCCCCGGGAGCAGAGCAGCAGCAGCAGAGCCCCGGGAGCAGAGCAGCAGCAGCAGAGCCCCGGGAGCGCAGCAGCAGCAGAGCCCCGGGAGCGCAGCTGCAGCGGCAGAGCCCCGGGAGCGCAGCTGCAGCGGCAGGGCCCCGGGAGCAGAGCAGAAGCAGGGCCCCGGGAGCAGAGAAGCAGCAGCAGAGCCCTGGGAGCGCAGCTGCAGCAGCAGAGCCCCGGGAGCGCAGCTGCAGCAGCAGAGCCCCGGGAGCGCAGCTGCAGCAGCAGAGCCCCGGGAGCGCAGCAGAGCAGCAGCAGAGCCCCGGGAGCGCAGCAGCAGCGGCAGGGCCCCGGGAGCACAGCAGCAGCAGGGCCCCGGGAGCAGAGAAGCAGCAGCAGAGCCCCGGGAGCGCAGCAGCAGCAGTAGAGCCTCGGGAGCGCAGCAGCAGCAGCAGAGCCCGGGAGCAGAGCAGCAGCAGCAGAGCCCGGGAGCAGAGCAGCAGCGGCAGAGCCCGGGAGCGCAGCGCGGCAGGGCCCCGGGAGCGCGGCGGCAGGGCCCCGGGAGCGCAGCAGCGGCGGCAGGGCCCCGGGAGCGCAGCAGCAGCAGGGCCCCGGGAGCAGAGAAGCAGCAGCAGGGCCCCGGGAGCAGAGAAGCAGCAGCAGAGCCCCGGGAGCGCAGCAGCAGCAGTAGAGCCCCGGGAGCGCAGCAGCAGCAGCAGAGCCCCGGGAGCAGAGAAGCAGCAGCAGAGCCCCGGGAGCGCAGCAGCGGCGGCAGGGCCCCGGGAGCGCAGCAGCAGCAGGGCCCCGGGAGCAGAGAAGCAGCAGCAGAGCCCCGGGAGCGCAGCAGCAGCAGTAGAGCCCCGGGAGCGCAGCAGCAGCAGCAGAGCCCCGGGAGCAGAGCAGCAGCAGCAGAGCCCCGGGAGCAGAGCAGCAGCGGCAGAGCCCCGGGAGCAGAGCAGCAGCGGCAGAGCCCCGGGAGCAGAGCAGCAGCGGCAGAGCCCCGGGAGCGCAGCAGCGGCGGCAGGGCCCCGGGAGCGCAGCAGCGGCGGCAGGGCCCCGGGAGCGCAGCAGCAGCAGCAGCAGGCAGAGCCCCGGGAGCAGAGCAGCGGCAGGGCCCCGGGAGCGCAGCAGCGGCGGCAGGAATTGTGCTGAGCTTTGTTCCCTGCTCCTCCTCCCTGCTCTGTTTGGCTCTGGGAGCGCAGCAGTGGATGGGGGCCCGCAGGAAGCTCTCCACACGGACAAAGAGCTTTCTTCTCCAGCAACACCGCTTAGGCCAGCCCACTGCTGCCTAAGGTATGCCCTGGGCTGCCTGCTCCTCCTCCAGCAGTGCTCTGCTGGCCTGCAGCCTGCCCTGGTACACTCCAAACTCCCTCCTGTGAAGTGCTGCTGCAGTTTGCCAGCAGTTCTCACCCCAGCAGCACCTCCACCAGCTCTGCCTCAGCACTCTCCTCTCTGCCACATTGTTTATGGGTGCACTGAGCAGCCCAGGTCCACAGCAGCCTCCTGATTCCCTCCCTGCAGCATGGGACACCATCAGTCACTTCCCCCTCTCCTCTTCACCCCTGCAAGCAGCTCCCGATCCGAGAGCTGTCCACACCAGGTTAGTTTGCTTCAGACACTTCCAGCAGGGGAATGTTCCAAAAGGTCTCTGGCAGCCCCAGGTCTCCTTCACACTGAACACAGATCCCCTCTGCCACAACAGGCTCATGTTCCTGCCCTCCTCGTTCTAACTGCTGGCAGGATTTAACCCTTCGAGGCAGAGTGAAGGCCACCCCAGCACCCCACCAGCTCCAGCCCTCTGCTCCTCGCCTCTGGGCTCCTCCTAAGAGCTGTCCCTCCTTTGCCACCTGAGCTCATCAGGTCCCTCCAAGTGTTGCAGCACAGCAGTTCCAGGTTTCAGTCCCTCCAGAACTGGAGATCCAGCCTGCAGCACCTGCAGTTAGAAGCAAACTGAGAAGTAGAACTGCTGCTGCTGCTGCTTCCTGGCCTCACCAGCAGAAGGAGTTCAGCCCTTCTGCAGCCCTGCACCCCCTGGCTGTCCCTGGCACACAGCTGGTGCACCACCCCTGAGATGCAGCCAGCAGCACTGCCAGCTTCCATGGCTTTGACAAGATTTGCCTCCCTTCTTCCCTTGCTCTACCTTCATCTCTCTTGCATGCAAAGCTCCAGCACTCTGTGCCTCCCCCTGCTGCCCTCACCTGCACTCACAGCATCTGCTTCTCACGGCTTCCTCACCTTCTGTCTCTGTGGAGTAGCTCTGACCCATCAGCTGCATCTCCCTGCCTCAGACACAGCACAGCTGCATTCCTCTGGCTCCTCCTTGTAGTCTCTGCAGGTTTCTCCAGCCCAAAAACAGCACAAAAGGGAGACTGTTGTTATTCCTCCTATGCTGCCTGGCCAGGACAAGAGGAGCAGAACAATTCAGCTGAAAGAGACCTCAGGAGGTCTCCAGTCCACCCCCATGATCAAAGCAGCATCAAATGAGGTTGCTCAGAGCCTCTTCTAGGCTGGTCTTGGAGATGCTCAAGGGTGGAAATGGCAAAGCCTCTATGGACAACCTGCTCCAAAGTCTGGCTCTCCTCCCAGTGAAACATGTCTCCTTGGAGCCAGGGTGAGCCTCTTGCTGCAGTTTCTGCCTCTTCATCCTTTCCCATCCCTCAACATCTTGACAACCTCCTCAGTTACCCAAAGCTGCTGCCAGATCCACCCCCAAAGCCCTCCTGTCTGCACACTGGAAAACCCCTCTGTCCCAGCACCTCCTGCTGTGGAGGTGCTGCAGCTGCCCAGCCAACCTGGCAGCCCTTTGCTGAGCTCACTCACACTCCCAGCTGTCCTTCTTGTCCTGGGGAGCAGAGCCAGGCCACTGCTGCAGGTGTGGTCTGCTCAGTGCTGACCAGAGAGGGATGATCACTCCCTCTGATCCTCCTCTTACAGCCTGGGCTGCAGGTGGCCTCCAGGGCACTGTGAGCCCTCTCCAGCCCACTGGCCACCAGGATCTCCAAACCTTTTGTAGCAGAACTGCTGCCCAGCCAGGCAGTGCCTGACCCACACCCCCCTGGTAGGTTCTGTTACCCTGGGGCAGAACTTGGGGCCTGTCCTTCCTGCATGTCAGGAGGTTCCTCCCAGTCCATTCCTGCAGGGCAAGCTGGACATCAGCCACCTCCTGCTCAGTCTGGTGTCACCTGCAGACACCTGGCCTCCTTCAGGTCAGGAGTACAGGTCCTGCACCAGGCCTCTGCAGCTCTGGGATGGCAAGCAGAGAGGTCCTGGGTGACTCTAGGCTGCAGCACCCAAACAGCAGCACTGATGGCTCTCTTCCTCTTGCCCTTGAAGTTATCCCCCACATGGAATTCTGCTGCACCCCTGGGCTCTTCAAGGGACCTTGGAGACATCCATCAGGAAGCAGCCTCCAAATCCAGTACCTTCTGAAGCCCTACTACCTAAACCACTGCAGGAACTTGATTTGCTGAGGCAGGACTCTGATTGGGGAAAACCAAGCTGCCAGTGGGAGCACATTGACAGCAGCAGCTATGCCAGGCAAAGGCCCTGTGGGGCAAGGCCCCTCAGGACATCATCACTCCTTAACCCTCCAGCAGCTGTGGTGGCCACAGACTTCCCCCCAGCACATTACAGAAGGTTTCCCTGCAAGTGCTACAAGCACAGGGAAGAGGCTGCACAGCCAGGCACACTTCACCCATTGGCCTCCCACCTGCCCCACAGCACCCCAGGCACACCCTGACAGCTTCCCTCTCTTTACCACCAACTTCCTTTGCAGCATTCCCAAGCTAAAGCTCAGGAGCAGGAAGAGTTGAAAACACTTCAGAGAAGTCTCTCAGAACAGCACAATGAGACAAAGCTGAGGCAAAGTGTCCAGCAGGGGCCAGAAGCAGCCAGGCCATCAAGAGGCACAACTTCAGGCTGCCCAGCTCCTGTCGCAGCAGACCACCTGCAGACCCTCCAGTGCTTCCTACAGAGCCCAGGTCTGCAGGGTGGATCAGAGCACTGAAGCTGAAGTGAAATCAAACATTAGCATCAATGAGTGTTTAAGGGTAGCTTGCAGCCAGCAAGAGCAACAAGCACACGAACCAGCTCAGTGCCAGCATAGAGAGAGCAGTACAGCAGAGTCACTCCCTGAGTGTGAGCTGCTGCTCACTCCAGCTCTGTCCTGTCAAAGCCACAGACCAGCTGCTGTCCAGCTCCAGCTCCTCGGCTCTCCACAGCAGCCTGAAGCCTGATGCTGGAGCCTCACACAAGACAAGGGCAGAGCCACGTCCTGACCACGCTCCACACAAACCACACCGCGGAGACGATGCCTGCAGGACATGGGCACAGCCATGGGAGCAGGACAGGGCCTGCCCAGGAGCAGCAGCAAGGGGCATCGTGTGAGCAGCCATGGGAGCAGGCGGCAAGCCTGCTTCAGCACCCTGCTGCCCCTCCGTGTGCCACCAGCAGCGAGCTCAGAGTGCCCCACACCGCCCCACGGTCGTGCCCCACACTGCCCCACGGTCGTGCCCCACACCGCCCCACGGCCGTGCCCCACACCGCCCCACGGCCCCACGGCCGTGCCCCACCGCCCCACGGCCGTGCCCCACACTGCCCCACGGCCGTGCCCCACACCGCCCCACGGTCGTGCCCCACACCGCCCCACGGTCGTGCCCCACACCGCCCCACGGCCACGGCCGTGCCCCACACCGCCCCACGGCCGCCCCCCCGCTGCCCCCCTGCCGGCAGCGCTGCCTCGGGGCCCGGCTGCAGCTTTGTGCGGCGACCTGCGCTGCAGGCCGGAGGCAGCCCGCAGCCAAGCCCCAGGGCAGCCGCACTCCCGAGGCGGGCAGGGGCTGCTCCAGAGGACGCCGGCACCGTCGGGAGGAGAGGCGGCGCCGCCCGCCCCCCGCCGGCCCCCCCGCCGCAGATGGAAGTTCTGGCCGAGGCCGACGCGCGGCCACGAGGCTCCGGTACCGGGGCGCGCTCGCGGGCGGCCTTTCCCCGCCCTAACACCGCCGGGGCCCCGACCCGCTCCCCTCAGCGCGGCCCGGCCCCCACTCACCCTCCGTCACCTCCAGCACCTTCACCTGCTCCTCGGCGGCGGCGCGCACCGCCTGCACCGGGCACAGGATCCCGGTCAGCGTCTCCACCAGCGCCTCCTTCAACCCCTGCGCCACCGGTCCCGGCCCCGGCCCGCCGCCGCTGCCGCCGGCCCCGCCGCCGCCGCCCGCCCCCGCTGCCGCCGCTCCCGCCATCGCCCCCCGCCCCCCGGCCCGGGCTCCGCCGCCGCGCGGGCTACGGGCCGCCGCGCGCCAAACGCACGCACGCACGCGCGAAGCAGCGACGCCGGAGGCCCCGCGCGGCAGAGGCGCGCGGCGCACACCCAGCGGGCGGCGCCCCCTGGCGGCCCGGAGGGATCCGCGGCCGAGAGCGGCAGGCGGCAGCTCGCGCCCGGCCCCAGGCCCCTGAGAGGCTTCTGCTGCAGAGCTCAGAGCTGCTGCACGGAGCCGGGGAGCCCCGGGGCTGGGAGCCAGGGGCTGGGAGCTGGGGCTGGGGCCCGGAGCTGGGAGATGGAGCTGGGAGCTGGAGCTGGGAGCCGGAGCTGGGGCTGGGAGCCGGAGCTGGGGCTGGGGCTGGGAGCCGGAGCTGGGGCTGGGAGCCGGAGCTGGGAGCTGGAGCTGGGAGCCGGAGCTGGGGCTGGGAGCTGGAGCTGGGAGCTGGAGCTGGGAGCCGGAGCTGGGGCTGGGAGCTGGAGCTGGGAGCCGGAGCTGGGGCTGGGAGATGGAGCTGGGGCTGGGAGATGGAGCTGGGGCTGGGAGCTGGAGCTGGGAGCTGGAGCTGGGAGCCGGAGCTGGGGCTGGGAGCTGGAGCTGGGAGATGGAGCTGGGGCTGGGAGCTGGGGCTGGGAGCTGGAGCTGGGAGATGGAGCTGGGGCTGGGAGATGGAGCTGGGAGCCGGAGCTGGGGCTGGGAGATGGAGCTGGGAGCCGGAGCTGGGGCTGGGAGCCGGAGCCGGGAGCCGGAGCTGGAGCTGGGAGATGGAGCTGGGGCTGGGAGCTGGAGCTGGGAGCCGGAGCTGGGGCTGGGAGCCGGAGCTGGGAGCTGGAGCCGGGGCTGGGAGCCGGAGCTGGAGCTGGGAGCTGGAGCTGGGAGCCAGAGCTGGGGCTGGGAGCCGGAGCTGGGGCTGGGAGCTGGAGCTGGGAGCCGGAGCTGGGGCTGGGAGCTGGAGCTGGGGCTGGGAGCCGGAGCTGGGAGCCGGAGCCGGGGCTGGGAGCCGGAGCTGGGAGCCAGAGCTGGGAGCCAGAGCTGGGAGCCGGAGCCGGGGCTGGGAGCCGGAGCCAGAGCTGGGGCTGGGAGCTGGAGCTGGGAGCCGGAGCTGGGAGCCAGAGCCGGGGCTGGGAGCCGGAGCCAGGAGCCAGCCGCGCAGGGCTGGCACAGGCCCGGAGGGGACTGCGGGAAGCTCATGAAGAGTAGCAGGGCCAAGGGCAAGGTCCTGCCTCGATCAGGGCAGCAGTCCAGGCTGGGGGCAGCCCTGTGGAGAAGGCCTTGGGGGTGCTGAGGGTGCAGAGCTGGCACTGAGTGCTGCCAGCCCAGCCCCAGCCTGCCCTGGGCTGAGCCCCAGCAGGGTGGGCAGCAGGGGCAGGAGGGGATTCTGCCCTCTGCTCTGCTCTGCTCAGACCTCCCCTGCAGGGCTGGGGCAGCTCTGGAGCCCTCAGCACAGACAGGGAGCTGGGGGAGCAGAGCCAGAGGAGGCCACAGCAGTGCTGGCAGGGCTGGAAGCCCTCTGCTGGGAGCCAGGCTGAGAGGGTTGGGGTTGTGCAGCCTGGAGAGGAGAAGGCTCCAGGGAGACCTCCTGGTGGCCTTGCAGTGCTGGAAGGAGCCTGGAAGAATGCTGGGGAAGAAGGCAGGGCAAGGGCAGATGGTTTGAACCCCAAGAGGTAGATGAGAGTGATGGTTTTTGTGCTTGGCCCAAGTTGCCCTGAGAGGTGGGAGCTGCCCTGAGGGGTGGGAGCTGCCCCAGGGGGTGGGGGCTGCCCCAGGGGGTGGGAGCTGCCCCGAGGGGTGGGAGCTGCCCTGAGGGCTGGGGGCTGCCCCAGGGGGTGGGAGCTGCCCCGAGGGGTGGGGCTGCCCCGAGGGCTGGGAGCTGCCCCAGGGGGTGGGAGCTGCCCCTGAGGGCTGGGGGCTGCCCCAGGGGGTGGGAGCTGCCCCGAGGGGTGGGAGCTGCCCTGAGGGCTGGGGGCTGCCCTGAGGGGTGGGGGCTGCCCCAGGGGGTGGGAGCTGCCCCGAGAGGTGGGAGCTGCAGGGGTGGGAGCTGCCCCAGGGGGTGGGAGCTGCCCTGAGGGGTGGGAGCTGCCCCGAGGGCTGGGAGCTGCCCCGAGGGGTGGGAGCTGCCCCAGGGGGTGGGAGCTGCCCCGAGGGCTGGGGGCTGCCCCAGGGGGTGGGAGCTGCCCCGAGGGGTGGGAGCTGCCCCGAGAGGTGGGAGCTGCCCCAGGGGGTGGGAGCTGCCCCGAGGGCTGGGAGCTGCCCTGAGGGCTGGGGGCTGCCCCGAGAGGTGGGAGCTGCCCTGAGGGCTGGGGGCTGCCCCAGGGGGTGGGAGCTGCCCCGAGGGCTGGGAGCTGCCCCGAGGGCTGGGAGCTGCCCCAGGGGTGGGAGCTGCCCCGAGGGCTGGGGGCTGCCCCCTCCCTGAACACTGCAGGGCAGATGCAGTGCTGAGCAGCCTGCTCCAGCTGCAGTGTCCCTGCTGCTTGCAGTGGGGTTGGACTGGATGAGCTGCAGAGGTCTCCTCTCACCCCAACCATTCCATGGCTCCAGCTGCTCTGTGCCAGCTCCAGACCATCCCAGGGCAGCTCTCCTGTGCTCCATGTGCACAGGGTGTTGGGAGAGGCCCTCCCTGTGCCCTCCTCTGGCAGCCTTGGGCTGTGCCTTTGGGATCTAGCTGCAGATTTCCAGCAGAAAGGTAGAAGAGCAGAAACAACTCACCCTTGGGTGTGAGAAAGGAGAACAGAAGATTCTGCTAAGCAAAGGCACTGGCTGGGGGCCTGGGGCACAGCAGCAGCTGAACATCTCTCAGACTTCCATCCCACTCCTTGTCTTTGGCTTGGCTGCTCTGCTGGGGAGATCACCACCAGCTCTGGCTGGCATGGAGGGAAGGTGACACTGCCCCTGCTCCTCTGACATTCCTTCCTCCTCCTCCTCTTTGGTACCCAGGCAGGGCAGGTTGGATGAGCCAGGACTGACCTCAGTGCCAGGCAAAATCATGGAACAGTCATCCTGAGTGCAATCACACAGCACTGACAGCATGGCCAAGGGCTCAGGCCCAGACAGCATGGATTTAGGAAGGGCAGCTCCTGCCTGACCAACCTGAGCTCCTTCCATGCCCAGGTGATGCCTGGTGGCTGTGGGGCAGGCTGTGGATGTGCTCTGCCTGGACCTCAGCAAGGCCTTTGCCACCATCCCCCACAGCTGCTGGAAGGTGTCCAGAGAAGGGCAACAAAGCTGGGGAGGGGTCTGGAGCACAGCCCTGGGAGGAGAGGCTGAGGGAGCTGGGGTTGCTTAGCCTGGAGAAGAGGAGGCTGAGGGGAGACCTTCTTGCTCTCTGCAACTCCCTGCAGGGAGGTTGGAGCCAGGTGGGGGCTGGGCTCTTCTCCCAGGCAGCCAGCACCAGAACAAGAGGACACAGTCTCAGGCTGTGCCAGGGGAGGTTCAGGCTGGAGGTTAGGAGGGAGCTCTCCACAGAGAGAGTGATTGCCCATTGGGATGTGCTGCCTGGGGAGGTGGTGGAGTCCCCATCCCTGGAGGTGTTCAGGAGGAGACTTGACAGGGTGCTTGGTGCCATGGGTTAGTTGGTTAGGTGGTGTTGGATGATAGGTTGGACTCCATGATCTTGAAGGTCTCTTCCAGCCTGGTCTGGTCTCTTCTGTTCTATTCTATGTAGAGGGAAAGGAGAGGAGGTGTGGGCAGGGCAGTGGAGCAGCTCCCCTGCTCTCTGGGGCACAGGGGGGGCACAGGGGGGGTCCATGTCACTTTCTGCTTGTAAATATCTGTTCTGCATCGTAGCTCCTGGACATTTGGTGCCTGTCCACTGCACTCCAGTGCAGAGTGAAGTTCCTGCTTGTCAATGCAGCTTCCCTCTGCTGCCAGCTGAGTCAGTTGTGCCTAGGGAATGGGAATGGGAAACTTCAACCCAGCACACCTGCCCCTGGGAGAGCCTTGCCCAGGGCAGGGGCAGCCAAGGGCCCCAGGGCTGTGCTCAGCTCTGGCAGCCTGGGCAGGCTCTGCTGGGCCCAGAGGCAGAGCCCCAGCAGCAGCCAGGCAGGGTTGGGCTCCAAGGCACTTTGCTGGCAGGGAGAGCAGAAGCTCAGAGCCAGGGCCCAGGCTGTGGAGGCTTCAGGATCTAACAAAGCCCTGAGCAAAATGCCCCCAGCTGGAGCCTGGGCAGAGGAGAGCTGCAGAGCTGGGCAGGGGGCAGCTGGAGCCCACAGCTCAGGAAGCCCCCCAGGAACCTGCCCCAGCTCCACCCTGGGGCCAGCTCCTTCCTTCCCCTGCCTAGTCCCTGCCTCTCTGCTGCCATCTCCCACCCACCCAGCCTCACCCAGCCCCTTGTCTCCTCCTCCCCAGGCCATGGCTGAGGCCATCCTGACCCTCCTGGCCCTGGTGCCACTGGTGCTGAGCGTGGGGAGCCTAGTGAGGCTCCCACAGCAGAGCTCCTGGGGCAGGGGTGAGGAGCAGCAGAAGCAGGACCCAGCCTGGCAGTGCCAGGAGCTGGAGGAGAGGAGCCAGCAGCCACAGGAGCTCCTCACTGCCTGCCAGCCCTGGGGGCTTTGGGCCCCTGCTGGGGCTCCTGGGGCTCTGCCGCCTGCCCAGGAGGAGCTGGCAGTGAAGCTCCAGAGGTGCCAAGGAGGAGAGGCAGCACCAGCAGGGCAAGGCCAAGTCTCTGGGCAGGGTGGGCACCTCCACTGCCTTTGCCCAGGAGCAGCCTTCTGAGGGGCTGCATCCAGCCCTGGGGGCTCAGCTTGCTCTGGCTGGCCTGGCTTGGTGCCCAGTGGGTCACAGTGCTCTGAGTGTGGCCACTCTGGGTCCTTCCCCTTGCATTTCTTCAGCTGCTGGCTCCAGCTTGTTCCCCTCCCAGACACCGTCCCCAGCCCCTGGCACTGCTGCTGCACTTTGTTCTACTCCCTGCCAGCTTTGCCAGGCCCTGAGCTGGAGCCCACCCCCCGGGACACCATGCCCAGGGCTTGCATGCAGGGAGAGGCACCCAGGAGTCCTGCAGGAAACTGCTGCAACCTGGCTTCAAGAGCACCTGGAGGCTGCAGCAGCCCCAGGCGGGGCTCAGCTCCTGCAGCCTGAGCTGGGGGTGGGTGTCCCACTGCAGCCAGGCTGGGGGTGGGTGTCCCACTGCAGCCCAGGCTGGGGGGTGGGTGTCCCACTGCAGCCCAGGCTGGGCAGGACCCCTGGGACCCCACTTGGGCAGCACTGACCCAGCTGCCAGTAAGGCCTCTGGCCCTGCCCTGGGGTCTCCCTGCCCCGGGGTCTCCCTGCCTGGGCAGTCACAGCCCTGCAGAGGGCAACTTGTCAGTGCCAGCAGCGGCGCCGGCAGCAGCTCCTCTCGGCGGCTGTCCAGGAGCTGTGCGAGCTGAGACGCCTCTGGGAAAGGCTCTGCCGGCAGGGAGACCTCCTGCGGCTGCTGCAGGGAGACCTCCTGCTGCTGCTGTGGGGAGACCTCCTCCTGCTGCTGCTGGGGAGACCTCCTGCTGCTGCTGTGGGGAGACCTCCTGCTGCTGCTGCTGCTGCGGGGAGACCTCCTGCTGCTGCGGGGAGACCTCCTCCTGCTGCTGCGGGGAGACCTCCTCCTGCTGCTGCGGGGAGACCTCCTCCTGCTGCTGCGGGGAGACCTCCTGCGGCTGCTGCGGGGAGACCTCCTGCTGCTGCTGCGGGAGACCTCCTCCTGCTGCTGCAGGGAGACCTCCTGCGGCTGCTGCGGGGAGACCTCCTGCTGCTGCGGGGAGACCTCCTCCTGCTGCTGCGGGGAGACCTCCTGCTGCTGCTGCGGGGAGACCTCCTGCTGCTGCGGGGAGACCTCCTCCTGCTGCTGCTGTGGGGAGACCTCCTCCTGCTGCTGCTGCTGCGGGGAGACCTCCTGCTGCTGCTGTGGGGAGACCTCCTCCTGCTGCTGCTGTGGGGAGACCTCCTGCTGCTGCTGTGGGGAGACCTCCTCCTGCTGCTGCTGCTGCGGGGAGACCTCCTGCTGCTGCTGCTGCTGCTGCGGGGAGACCTCCTGCTGCTGCGGGGAGAGCTCCTGCTGCTGCTGCGGGGAGACCTCCTCCTGCTGCTGCTGCTGCGGGGAGACCTCCTGCTGCTGCTGCGGGGAGACCTCCTCCTGCTGCTGCGGGGAGACCTCCTCCTGCTGCTGCTGCTGCGGGGAGACCTCCTGCTGCTGCTGTGGGGAGACCTCCTGCTGCTGCTGCAGGGAGACCTCCTGCTGCTGCGGGGAGACCTCCTCCTGCTGCTGCTGCTGCGGGGAGACCTCCTGCTGCTGCTGCGGGGAGACCTCCTGCTGCTGCTGCAGCAGTGTAATGGGTTGGGGCAAACCCCCTCCCCACCACAGGGCAGAAACAAGGACTCAGACAAAGGGATTGCAAAAGTGATGGAAAGTTTAAATAGGAAAACAATTTAAGAACAAACAGCAATGAAAGCTTTCCAGAGAACCACAAGCACCGTGACAAAGAGAGACATCCCAGAACATACCCAAGAGCATCCCATCCCCTCCTGGGGGTACACCCAAACCCCGCCCAGGGCTCTTTCCTCCCCCCCCCAACCCAGCCTTGGGCCTGGGCAGGCCCAAGGGAGGCGGCTCAGCCATTTTACCTAGGCTGCAGCAGGGGACGAAAGAGGAAGTGGAGACCCTGCATGGGCATTTTATAGGGGAGCAGGGCATTATGGGAAATGGAATACCTGCCTGTGACCACCCCCTGGGCCGTGCCCACCCTTTGGGACCTCCCAGATGTGGTCTGTGCAGTGGCATCCAGGCCAGCACCCAGCCTAAACCACCACATGCAGGGAGACCTCCTGCTGCTGCTGCTGCAGGGAGACCTTCTGCTGCTGTGGGGAGAGTTCCTCCTGCTGCTGCTGCTGTGGGGAGACCTCCTGCTGCTGCTGCGGGGAGAGCTCTGGCTGCTGCGGGGAGACCTCCTGCTGCTGCTGCGGGGAGAGCTCTGGCTGCTGCGGGGAGACCTCCTGCTGCTGCTGCTGCGGGGAGACCTCCTGCTGCTGCGGGGAGACCTGCTGCTGCTGCTGCGGGGAGACCTCCTGCTGCTGCGGGGAGACCTGCTGCTGCTGCTGCGGGGAGACCTCCTGCTGCTGCAGGGAGACCTGCTGCTGCTGCAGGGAGACCTCCTGCTGCTGCTGCTGTGGGGAGACCTCCTGCTGCTGCTGCGGGGAGAGCTCTGGCTGCTGCAGGGAGACCTCCTGCTGCTGCTGCTGTGGGGAGACCTGCTGCTGCTGCTGCGGGGAGACCTCCTGCTGCTGCTGCGGGGAGACCTCCTGCTGCTGCGGGGAGACCTCCTGCTGCTGCTGCTGTGGGGAGACCTGCTGCTGCTGCGGGGAGACCTCCTGCTGCTGCTGCTGCGGGGAGAGCTCCGGCTGCTGCGGGGAGACCTCCTGCTGCTGCTGCTGCGGGGAGAGCTCCGGCTGCTGCGGGGAGACCTCCTGCTGCTGCTGCTGTGGGGAGACCTGCTGCTGCTGCGGGGAGACCTCCTGCTGCTGCTGCTGCGGGGAGATCTCTGGCTGCTGTGGGAGACCTCCTGCTGCTGCTGCTGTGGGGAGACCTCCTGCTGCTGCTGCGGGGAGAGCTCCTGCTGCTGCTGCTGAGGGGAGACCTCCTGCTGCTGCTGCGGGGAGAGCTCCTGCTGCTGCGGGGAGAGCTCTGGCTGCTCCTCCTGCTGTTGCAGGGAGACCTGCTGCTGCTGCTGCGGGGAGACCTCCTGCTGCTGCGGGGAGACCTGCTGCTGCTGCTGCGGGGAGAGCTCTGGCTGCTGCGGGGAGAGCTCTGGCTGCTGCGGGGAGACCTCCTGCTGCTGCGGGGAGACATCCTCCTGCTGCTGCTGCGGGGAGACATCCTCCTGCTGCTGCGGGGAGACCTCCTGCTGCTGCTGCTGTGGGGAGAGCTCCGGCTGCTGCAGGGAGACCTCCTGCTGCTGCTGCTGCGGGGAGAGCTCTGGCTGCTGCGGGGAGACCTCCTGCTGCTGCTGCCGCGGGGAGACCTCCTACTGCTGCGGGGGGAGGGAACTTAGGGTGCTGGAGCCCACCTGGGCCCTCAAGTGAGCACTGCCCCTGAACTGTGCCCAGAACTGCCCAGTGCCCAGCACTGCTCTGTGCTCAGCACTGCCCTGTGACCAGCACTGCCCCTGCCCAGCCCCAGCACTGCCCCTGCCCAGCACTGCCCTATAGCCCAGACCTGCCCCTGCCCAGCACTGCCCCTGCCCAACACTGCCCTATAGCCCAGCACTGCCCCTGCCCAGCACTGCCCCTGCCCAACACTGCCCTATAGCCCAGCACTGCCCCTGTGCCCAGCACTGCCCTATAGCCCAACACTGCCCTGTGCCCAGCACTGCCCTATAGCCCAGCACTGCCCTATAGCCCAGCACTGCCCCTGCCCAGCACTGCCCTGTGCCCAGCACTGCCCCTGCCCAGCACTGCCCTATAGCCCAGGACTGCCCCTGCCCAGCACTGCCCCTGCCCAGCACTGCCCTGTGCCCAGCACTGCGCTATAGCCAAGCACTGCTCTATAGCCCAGCACTGCCCTGTGCCCAGCACCGCCCCGTGCCCAGCACTGCTCTATAGCCCAGCACTGCCCTGTGCCCAGCACTGCCCCTGCCCCGTGCCCAGCACTGCCCCTGCCCAGCACTGCCCTATAGCCCAGCACTGCCCCATGCCCAGCACTGCCCTAAAGCCCAGCACTGCCCTGTGCCCAGCACTGCCCCTGCCCAGCACTGCCCTATAGCCCAGCACTGCCCCGTGCCCAGTACTGCCCTATAGCCCAGCACTGCCCTATGCCCAGCACTGCCCCTGCCCAGCACTGACCTGTGCCCAGCACTGCGCTATAGCCAAGCACTGCTCTATAGCCCAGCACTGCCCTGTGCCCAGCACCGCCCCGTGCCCAGCACTGCTCTATAGCCCAGCACTGCCCTGTGCCCAGCACTGCCCCTGCCCCGTGCCCAGCACTGCCCCTGCCCAGCACTGCCCTATAGCCCAGCACTGCCCCTGCCCAGCACTGCCCTATAGCCCAGCACTGCCCTGTGCCCAGCACTGCCCCTGCCCAGCACTGCCCTATAGCCCAGCACTGCCCCGTGCCCAGCACTGCCCTATAGCCCAGCACAGCCCCTGCCCAGCACTGCTCTGTGCCAAGCACTGCCCTGTGCCCAGCACGTGGCACTGCCTATAGCCCAGCACTGCCCTATAGCCCAGCACTGCCCCTGCCCAGCACTGCCCTGTGCCCAGCACTGCCCCTGCCCAGCACTGCCCCTGCCCAGCACTGCCCTGTGCCCAGCACTGCCCCTGCCCAGCACTGCCCTGTGCCCAGCACGGCCCTATAGCCCAGCACTGCCCTATAGCCCAGCACTGCCCCTGCCCAGCACTGCCCTATGCCCAGCACTGCCCCTGCCCAGCACTGCCCTATGCCCAGCACTGCCCCTGCCCAGCACTGCCCTATAGCCCAGCACTGCCAGCACTGTGCCCAGCACTGCCCTATAGCCCAGCACTGCCCCTGCCCAGCACTGCCCTATGCCCAGCACTGCCCTGTGCCCAGCACTGCCCCTGCCCAGCACTGCCCTATAGCCCACCACTGCCCTATGCCCAGCACTGCCCCTGCCCAGCACTGCCCTGTGCCCAGCACTGCCCTAAATCCCAGCACTGCCCTATAGCCCAGCACTGCCCCTGCCCAGCACTGCTCTATAGCCCAGCACTGCCCTGTGCCCAGCACTGCCCTGTGCCCAGCACTGCCCCTGCTCCGTGCCCAGCACTGCCCCTGCCCAGCACTGCTCTGTGCCAAGCACTGCCCTGTGCCCAGCACGGCCCTATAGTCCAGCACTGCCCTATGCCCAGCACTGCCCTGTGCCCAGCACTGCCCTGTGCCCAGCACAGCCCCTGCCCAGCACTACTCTGTGCCAAGCACTGCCCTGTGCCCAGCACTGCCCTATGGCCCAGCACTGCCCTATAGCCCAGCACTGCCCTGTGCCCAGCACTGCCCTATAGCCCAGCACTGCCCTGTGCCAAGCACTGCCCTGTGCCCAGCACTGCCCTATAGCCCAGCACTGCCCTGTGCCCAGCACTGCCCCTGCCCAGCACTGCCCTGTGCCCAGCACTGCTCTATAGCCCAGCACTGCCCTGTACCCAGCACTGCCCCTGCCCAGCACTGCCTGTGCCCAGCACTGCCCTGTGCCCAGCACTGCCCTATAGCCCAGCACTGCCCTCTGCCCAGCACTGCTCTATAGCCCAGCACTGCCCTGTGCCCAGCACTGCCCCTGCCCAGCACTGCCCTGTGCCCAGCACTGCCCCCCCTGCCCAGCACTGCCCAGTGCCCAGCACTGCCCTGTGCCCAGCACGGCCCTATAGTCCAGCACTGCCCTGTGCCCAGCACTGCCCTGTGCCCAGCACTGCTCTATAGCCCAGCACTGCCCTGTGCCCAGCACTGCCCCTGCCCAGCACTACTCTGTGCCAAGCACTGTTCTATAGCCCAGCACTGCCCTATGGCCCAGCACTGCCCTATAGCCCAGCACTGCCCTGTGCCCAGCACTGCCCTATAGCCCAGCACTGCCCTGTGCCAAGCACTGCCCTGTGCCCAGCACTGCCCTATAGCCCAGCACTGCCCTGTGCCCAGCACTGCCCCTGCCCAGCACTGCCCTATAGTCCAGCACTGCCCTGTGCCCAGCACTGCCCTGTGCCCAGCACCGCTCTATAGCCCAGCACTGCCCTGTGCCCAGCACTGCCCCTGCCCAGCACTACTCTGTGCCAAGCACTGCCCTGTGCCCAGCACTGCCCTATGGCCCAGCACTGCCCTATAGCCCAGCACTGCCCTGTACCCAGCATTGCCCCTGCCCAGCACTGCCCTGTGCCCAGCACTGCTCTATAGCCCAGCACTGCCCCTGCCCAGCACTGCCCTGTGCCCAGCACTGCCCCTGCCCAGCACTGCCCTATAGCCCAGCACTGCCCTGTGCCCAGCACTGCCCCTGCCCGTGCCCAGCACTGCCCTATAGCCCAGCACTGCCCTGTGCCCAGCACTGCCCCTGCCCGGTGCCCAGCACTGCCCTATAGCCCAGCTCTGCCCTGTGCCCAGCACTACCCCTGCCCCGCACTGCCCTATAGCCCAGCACTACCCCTGCCCAGCACTGCCCTGTGCCCAGAACTGCCCCTGCCCAGCACTGCCCTATAGCCCAGCACTGCCCTGTGCCCAGCACTGCCCCTGCCCGTGCCCAGCACTGCCCTATAGCCCAGCACTGCCCTGTGCCCAGCACTGCCCTGCCCCGTGCCCAGCACTGCCCTGTGCCCAGCACTGCCCTGCCCAGTACTGCCCTGTGCCCAGCACTGCCCTATAGCCCAGGACGGCCCTGTGCCCAGCACTGCCCCTGCCCCGTGCCCAGCACTGCCCTGTGCCCAGCACTGCCCCTGCCCAGCACTGCTCTATAGCCCAGCACTGCCCTGTGCCCAGCACTGCTCTATAGCCCAGCACTGCCCTGTGCCCAGCACTGCTCTATAGCCCAGCACTACCCTGTGCCCAGCACTGCCCTATAGCCCAGTACTGCCCTTGCCCAGCACTGCCCCTGCCCAGCACTGCTCTATAGCCCAGCACTGCCCTATGCCCAGCACTGCCCATGCCCAGCACTGCCCGTGTCCAGCACTGCCCTGTGCCCAGCTCTACCCCCTGCCCAGCACTGCCCATGCCCAACACTGCCCTATAGCCCAGCACTGCCCTGTGCCCAGCACTGCCCCTGCCCAGCACTGCCCTAGCCCAGCACTGCCCTGTGCCCAGCACTGCCCCTGCCCGTGCCCAGCACTGCCCTATAGCCCAGCACTGCCCTGTGCCCAGCACTGCCCCAGCCCGGTGCCCAGCACTGCCCTATAGCCCAGCACTGCCCTGTGCCCAGTACTGCCCTATAGCCCAGCTCTGCCCTGTGCCCAGCACTGCCCCTGCCCCGCACTGCCCTATAGCCCAGCACTGCCCTGTGCCCAGCACAGCCCTGCCCCGTGCCCAGCACTGCCCTGTGCCCAGCACTGCCCCTGCCCAGCACTGCCCTGTGCCCAGCACTGCCCTATAGCCCAGCACTGCCCTGTGCCCAGCACTGCCCTGTGCCCAGCACTGCCCTATAGCCCAGCACTGCCCTGTGCCAAGCACTGCCCTGTGCCCAGCACTGCCCTATAGCCCAGCACTGCCCTGTGCCCAGCACTGCCCCTGCCCAGCACTGCCCTGTGCCCAGCACTGCTCTATAGCCCAGCACTGCCCTGTACCCAGCACTGCCCCTGCCCAGCACTGACCTGTGCCCAGCACTGCCCTGTGCCCAGCACTGCCCTATAGCCCAGCACTGCCCCTGCCCAGCACTGCTCTATAGCCCAGCACTGCCCTGTGCCCAGCACTGCCCTGCCCCTGCCCAGCACTGCCCCTGCCCAGCACTGCCCAGTGCCCAGCACTGCCCTGTGCCCAGCACGGCCCTATAGTCCAGCACTGCCCTGTGCCCAGCACTGCCCTGTGCCCAGCACTGCTCTATAGCCCAGCACTGCCCTGTGCCCAGCACTGCCCCTGCCCAGCACTACTCTGTGCCAAGCACTGCCCTGTGCCCAGCACTGCCCTATGGCCCAGCACTGCCCTATAGCCCAGCACTGCCCTGTGCCCAGCACTGCCCCTGCCCAGCACTACTCTGTGCCAAGCACTGCCCTGTGCCCAGCACTGCCCTATAGCCCAGCACTGCCCTGTGCCCAGCACTGCCCCTGCCCAGCACTGCCCTATAGTCCAGCACTGCCCTGTGCCCAGCACTGCCCTGTGCCCAGCACCGCTCTATAGCCCAGCACTGCCCTGTGCCCAGCACTGCCCCTGCCCAGCACTACTCTGTGCCAAGCACTGCCCTATGCCCAGCACTGCCCTATGGCCCAGCACTGCCCTATAGCCCAGCACTGCCCTGTGCCCAGCACTGCCCTATGGCCCAGCACTGCCCTATAGCCCAGCACTGCCCTGTGCCCAGCACTGCCCTATAGCCCAGCACTGCCCTGTGCCCAGCATTGCCCCTGCCCAGCACTGCCCTGTGCCCAGCACTGCTCTATAGCCCAGCACTGCCCCTGCCCAGCACTGCCCTGTGCCCAGCACTGCCCCTGCCCAGCACTGCCCTGTGCCCAGCACTGCCCCTGCCCAGCACTGCCCTATAGCCCAGCACTGCCCTGTGCCCAGCACTGCCCCTGCCCGTGCCCAGCACTGCCCTATAGCCCAGCACTGCCCTGTGCCCAGCACTGCCCCTGCCCGGTGCCCAGCACTGCCCTATAGCCCAGCTCTGCCCTGTGCCCAGCACTGCCCCTGCCCAGCACTGCCCTATAGCCCAGCACTGCCCCTGCCCAGCACTGCCCTGTGCCCAGCACTGCCCCTGCCCAGCACTGCCCTATAGCCCAGCACTGCCCTGTGCCCAGCACTGCCCCTGCCCGTGCCCAGCACTGCCCTATAGCCCAGCACTGCCCTGTGCCCAGCACTGCCCCTGCCCCGTGCCCAGCACTGCCCTGTGCCCAGCACTGCCCTATGCCCAGTACTGCCCTGTGCCCAGCACTGCCCTATAGCCCAGCACTGCCCTGTGCCCAGCACTGCCCCTGCCCCGTGCCCAGCACTGCCCCTGTGCCCAGCACTGCCCCTGCCCAGCACTGCTCTATAGCCCAGCACTGCCCTGTGCCCAGCACTGCTCTATAGCCCAGCACTACCCTGTGCCCAGCACTGCCCTATAGCCCAGTACTGCCCTTGCCCAGCACTGCCCCTGCCCAGCACTGCTCTATAGCCCAGCACTGCCCTATGCCCAGCACTGCCCATGCCCAGCACTGCCCCGTGTCCAGCACTGCCCTGTGCCCAGCTCTACCCTGTGCCCAGCACTGCCCATGCCCAACACTGCCCTATAGCCCAGCACTGCCCTGTGCCCAGCACTGCCCCTGCCCAGCACTGCCCTATAGCCCAGCACTGCCCTGTGCCCAGCACTGCCCCTGCCCGTGCCCAGCACTGCCCTATAGCCCAGCACTGCCCTGTGCCCAGCACTGCCCCAGCCCGGTGCCCAGCACTGCCCTATAGCCCAGCACTGCCCTGTGCCCAGTACTGCCCTATAGCCCAGCTCTGCCCTGTGCCCAGCACTGCCCCTGCCCCGCACTGCCCTATAGCCCAGCACTGCCCTGTGCCCAGCACAGCCCTGCCCCGTGCCCAGCACTGCCCTGTGCCCAGCACTGCCCATGCCCAGCACTGCCCCGTGCCCAGCACTGCCCTATAGCCCAGCTCTGCCCTGTGCCCAGCACTGCCCTGTGCCCAGCACTGCCCTATAGCCCAGCACTGCCCTGTGCCAAGCACTGCCCTGTGCCCAGCACTGCCCTATAGCCCAGCACTGCCCTGTGCCCAGCACTGCCCCTGCCCAGCACTGCCCTGTGCCCAGCACTGCTCTATAGCCCAGCACTGCCCTGTACCCAGCACTGCCCCTGCCCAGCACTGACCTGTGCCCAGCACTGCCCTGTGCCCAGCACTGCCCTATAGCCCAGCACTGCCCCTGCCCAGCACTGCTCTATAGCCCAGCACTGCCCTGTGCCCAGCACTGCCCCTGCCCCGTGCCCAGCACTGCCCCTGCCCAGCACTGCCCAGTGCCCAGCACTGCCCTGTGCCCAGCACGGCCCTATAGTCCAGCACTGCCCTGTGCCCAGCACTGCCCTGTGCCCAGCACTGCTCTATAGCCCAGCACTGCCCTGTGCCCAGCACTGCCCCTGCCCAGCACTACTCTGTGCCAAGCACTGCCCTGTGCCCAGCACTGCCCTATGGCCCAGCACTGCCCTATAGCCCAGCACTGCCCTGTGCCCAGCACTGCCCTATAGCCCAGCACTGCCCTGTGCCAAGCACTGCCCTGTGCCCAGCACTGCCCTATAGCCCAGCACTGCCCTGTGCCCAGCACTGCCCCTGCCCAGCACTGCCCTATAGTCCAGCACTGCCCTGTGCCCAGCACTGCCCTGTGCCCAGCACCGCTCTATAGCCCAGCACTGCCCTGTGCCCAGCACTGCCCCTGCCCAGCACTACTCTGTGCCAAGCACTGCCCTATGCCCAGCACTGCCTATGGCCCAGCACTGCCCTATAGCCCAGCACTGCCCTGTGCCCAGCACTGCCCTATGGCCCAGCACTGCCCTATAGCCCAGCACTGCCCTGTGCCCAGCACTGCCCTATAGCCCAGCACTGCCCTGTGCCCAGCATTGCCCCTGCCCAGCACTGCCCTGTGCCCAGCACTGCTCTATAGCCCAGCACTGCCCCTGCCCAGCACTGCCCTGTGCCCAGCACTGCCCCTGCCCAGCACTGCCCTATAGCCCAGCACTGCCCTGTGCCCAGCACTGCCCCTGCCCGTGCCCAGCACTGCCCTATAGCCCAGCACTGCCCTGCCCAGCACTGCCCCTGCCCGGTGCCCAGCACTGCCCTATAGCCCAGCTCTGCCCTGTGCCCAGCACTGCCCCTGCCCCGCACTGCCCTATAGCCCAGCACTGCCCCTGCCCAGCACTGCCCTGTGCCCAGCACTGCCCCTGCCCAGCACTGCCCTATAGCCCAGCACTGCCCTGTGCCCAGCACTGCCCCTGCCCGTGCCCAGCACTGCCCTATAGCCCAGCACTGCCCTGTGCCCAGCACTGCCCCTGCCCCGTGCCCAGCACTGCCCTGTTCCCAGCACTGCCCTATGCCCAGTACTGCCCTGTGCCCAGCACTGCCCTATAGCCCAGCACTGCCCTGTGCCCAGCACTGCCCCTGCCCCGTGCCCAGCACTGCCCTGTGCCCAGCACTGCCCCTGCCCAGCACTGCTCTATAGCCCAGCACTGCCCTGTGCCCAGCACTGCCCTATAGCCCAGCACTGCCCTGTGCCCAGCACTGCCCCTGCCCGTGCCCAGCACTGCCCTATAGCCCAGCACTGCCCTGTGCCCAGCACTGCCCCAGCCCGGTGCCCAGCACTGCCCTATAGCCCAGCACTGCCCTGTGCCCAGTACTGCCCTATAGCCCAGCTCTGCCCTGTGCCCAGCACTGCCCCTGCCCCGCACTGCCCTATAGCCCAGCACTGCCCTGTGCCCAGCACAGCCCCTGCCCCGTGCCCAGCACTGCCCTGTGCCCAGCACTGCCCCTGCCCAGCACTGCCCTGTGCCCAGCACTGCCCTATAGCCCAGCACTGCCCTGTGCCCAGCACTGCCCTGTGCCCAGCACTGCCCTATAGCCCAGCACTGCCCTGTGCCAAGCACTGCCCTGTGCCCAGCACTGCCCTATAGCCCAGCACTGCCCTGTGCCCAGCACTGCCCCTGCCCAGCACTGCCCTGTGCCCAGCACTGCTCTATAGCCCAGCACTGCCCTGTACCCAGCACTGCCCTGCCCAGCACTGACCTGTGCCCAGCACTGCCCTGTGCCCAGCACTGCCCTATAGCCCAGCACTGCCCCTGCCCAGCACTGCTCTATAGCCCAGCACTGCCCTGTGCCCAGCACTGCCCCTGCCCCGTGCCCAGCACTGCCCCCTGCCCAGCACTGCCCAGTGCCCAGCACTGCCCTGTGCCCAGCACGGCCCTATAGTCCAGCACTGCCCTGTGCCCAGCACTGCCCTGTGCCCAGCACTGCTCTATAGCCCAGCACTGCCCTGTGCCCAGCACTGCCCCTGCCCAGCACTACTCTGTGCCAAGCACTGCCCTGTGCCCAGCACTGCCCTATGGCCCAGCACTGCCCTATAGCCCAGCACTGCCCTGTGCCCAGCACTGCCCTATAGCCCAGCACTGCCCTGTGCCAAGCACTGCCCTGTGCCCAGCACTGCCCTATAGCCCAGCACTGCCCTGTGCCCAGCACTGCCCTGCCCAGCACTGCCCTATAGTCCAGCACTGCCCTGTGCCCAGCACTGCCCTGTGCCCAGCACGCTCTATAGCCCAGCACTGCCCTGTGCCCAGCACTGCCCCTGCCCAGCACTACTCTGTGCCAAGCACTGCCCTATGCCCAGCACTGCCCTATGGCCCAGCACTGCCCTATAGCCCAGCACTGCCCTGTGCCCAGCACTGCCCTATGGCCCAGCACTGCCCTATAGCCCAGCACTGCCCTGTGCCCAGCACTGCCCTATAGCCCAGCACTGCCCTGTGCCCAGCATTGCCCCTGCCCAGCACTGCCCTGTGCCCAGCACTGCTCTATAGCCCAGCACTGCCCCTGCCCAGCACTGCCCTGTGCCCAGCACTGCCCCTGCCCAGCACTGCCCTATAGCCCAGCACTGCCCTGTGCCCAGCACTGCCCCTGCCCGTGCCCAGCACTGCCCTATAGCCCAGCACTGCCCTGTGCCCAGCACTGCCCCTGCCCGGTGCCCAGCACTGCCCTATAGCCCAGCTCTGCCCTGTGCCCAGCACTGCCCCTGCCCGCACTGCCCTATAGCCCAGCACTGCCCCTGCCCAGCACTGCCCTGTGCCCAGCACTGCCCTGCCCAGCACTGCCCTATAGCCCAGCACTGCCCTGTGCCCAGCACTGCCCCTGCCCGTGCCCAGCACTGCCCTATAGCCCAGCACTGCCCTGTGCCCAGCACTGCCCCTGCCCCGTGCCCAGCACTGCCCTGTGCCCAGCACTGCCCTATGCCCAGTACTGCCCTGTGCCCAGCACTGCCCTATAGCCCAGCACTGCCCTGTGCCCAGCACTGCCCCTGCCCCGTGCCCAGCACTGCCCTGTGCCCAGCACTGCCCCTGCCCAGCACTGCTCTATAGCCCAGCACTGCCCTGTGCCCAGCACTGCTCTATAGCCCAGCACTGCCCATGCCCAGCACTACCCTGTGCCCAGCACTGCCCTATAGCCCAGTACTGCCCTTGCCCAGCACTGCCCCTGCCCAGCACGGCTCTATAGCCCAGCACTGCCCTATGCCCAGCACTGCCCATGCCCAGCACTGCCCCGTGTCCAGCACTGCCCTGTGCCCAGCTCTACCCTGTGCCCAGCACTGCCCATGCCCAACACTGCCCTATAGCCCAGCACTGCCCTGTGCCCAGCACTGCCCCTGCCCAGCACTGCCCTATAGCCCAGCACTGCCCTGTGCCCAGCACTGCCCCTGCCCGTGCCCAGCACTGCCCTATAGCCCAGCACTGCCCTGTGCCCAGCACTGCCCCAGCCCGGTGCCCAGCACTGCCCTATAGCCCAGCACTGCCCTGTGCCCAGTACTGCCCGATAGCCCAGCTCTGCCCTGTGCCCAGCACTGCCCCTGCCCCGCACTGCCCTATAGCCCAGCACTGCCCTGTGCCCAGCACTGCCCCTGCCCCGTGCCCAGCACTGCCCTGTGCCCAGCACTGCCCTGCCCAGCACTGCCCTGTGCCCAGCACTGCCATGTGCCCAGCACTGCCCCTGTCCAGCACTGCCTGTGCTCAGCACTGCCCTATAGCCCAGCACTGCCCTGTGCCCAGCACTGCCCTGTGTCCAGCACTGCCCTATAGCCCAGCACTGCCCTGTGCCCAGCACTGCCCTGTGCCCAGCACATCTATAGCCCAGCACTGCCCCTGCCCAGCACTGCCCTGTGCCCAGCACTGCCCTGCCCAGCACTGCCCTATAGCCCAGCACTGCTCTGTGCCCAGGACTGCCCCTGCCCCATGCCCAGCACTGCCCTATAGCCCAGCACTGCCCTGTGCCCAGCACTGCCCCTGCCCAGCACTGCCCTATAGCCCAGCACTGCACTGTGCCAAGCACTGCCCCTGCCCAGCACTGCCCTGTGCCCAGCACTGCCCAATAGCCCAGCACTGCCCTGTACCCAGCACTGCCCTGTGCCCAGAACTGCCCCTGCCCGTGCCCAGCACTGCCCCGTGCCCAGCATTGCCCTATAGCCCAGCACTGCCCTGTGCCCAGCACTGCCCCTGCCCAGCACTGCCCTATAGCCCAGCACTGCCCAGTGCCCAGCACTGCCCCTGCCCAGCACTGCCCTATGCCCAGCACTGCACTGTGCCAAGCACTGCCCCTGCCCAGCACTGCCCTGTGCCCAGCACTGCTCTGTGCCCAGCACTGCCCTGTGCCCAGCACTGCCCCTGCCCAGCACTGCCCCTGCCCCGTGCCCAGCACTGCCCTGTGCCCAGCACTGCCCCTGCCCAGCACTGCCCCTGCCCCGTGCCCAGCACTGCCCTATAGCCCAGCACTGCCCTATAGCCCAGCACTGCCCTGTGCCCAGCACTGCCCTATAGCCCAGCACTGCCCTGCCCAGCACTGCCCTGTGCCCAGCACTGCCCTATAGCCCAGCACTGCCCTGTGCCCAGCACTGCCATATAGCCCAGCACTGCCCCTGCCCAGCACTGCCCCTACCCAGCACTGCCCTGTGCCCAGCACTGCCCTGTGCCCAGCACTGCCCCTACCCAGCACTGCCCTGTGCCCAGCACTGCCCTGTGCCCAGCACTGCCATATAGCCCAGCACTGCCCCTACCCAGCACTGCCCTGTGCCCAGCACTGCCCTATAGCCCAGCACTGCCCTGTGCCCAGCACTGCCCTATAGCCCAGCACTGCCCTGTGCCCAGCACTGCCCTGTGCCAAGCACTACCCCTACCCAGCACTGCCCTGTGCCCAGCACTGCTCTATAGCCCAGCACTGCTCTGTGCCCAGCACTGCCCTATGCCCAGCACTGCCCCTGCCCCGTGCCCAGCACTGCCCTGTGCCCAGCACTGCCCTATAGCCCAGCACTGCCCTGTACCCAGCACTGCCCTATGCCCAGCACTGCCCTGTGCCCAGCACTACCCTGTGCCCAGCACTGCTCTATAGCCCAGCACTGCCCTGTGCCAAGCACTGCCCCTGCCCAGCACTGCCCTATGTCCAGCACTGCCCTGTGCCAAGCACTACCCCTACCCAGCACTGCTCTGTGCCCAGCACTGCCTATGCCCAGCACTGCCCTATGCCCAGCACTGCCTGTGCCCAGCACTGCCCTATAGCCCAGCACTGCCCTATGCCCAGCACTGCCCCTGCCCAGCACTGCCCGTGCCCAGCACTGCCCTAGAGCCCAGCACTGCCCTATGCCCAGCACTGCCCTGTGCCCAGCACTGCTCTATAGCCCAGCACTGCTCTGTGCCCAGCACTGCCCTGTGCCCAGCACTGCTCTATAGCCCAGCACTGCTCTGTGCCCAGCACTGCTCTGTGCCCAGCACTGCCCTATGCCCAGCACTGCCCCTGCCCCGTGCCCAGCACTGCCCTGGGCCCAGCACTGCCCCTGCCCAGCACTGCCCTATAGCCCAGCACTGCCCCGTGCCCAGTACTGCCCTATAGCCCAGCACTGCCCTGTGCCCAGCACTGCCCTATAGCCCAGCACAGCCCCTGCCCAGCACTGCTCTGTGCCAAGCACTGCCCTGTGCCCAGCACGGCCCTATAGCCCAGCACTGCCTTATAGCCCAGCACTGCCCCTGCCCAGCACTGCCCTATGCCCAGCACTGCCACTGCCCAGCACTGCCCCTGCCCAGCACTGCCCTATGCCCAGCACTGCCCCTGCCAAGCACTGCCCTGTGCCCAGCACTGCCCCTGCCCAGCACTGCCCCTATAGCCCACCACTGCCCTATGCCCAGCACTGCCCTGCCCAGCACTGCCCTGTGCCCAGCACTGCCCTAAATCCCAGCACTGCCCTGCCCAGCACTGCCCCTGCCCAGCACTGCTCTATAGCCCAGCACTGCCCTGTGCCCAGCACTGCCCTGTGCCCAGCACTGCCCTGCCCCGTGCCCAGCACTGCCCCTGCCCAGCACTGCTCTGTGCCAAGCACTGCCATGTGCCCAGCACGGCCCTATAGTCCAGCACTGCCCTATGCCCAGCACTGCCCTGTGCCCAGCACTGCCCTGTGCCCAGCACTGCTCTATAGCCCAGCACTGCCCTGTGCCCAGCACTGCCCCTGCCCAGCACTACTCTGTGCCAAGCACTGCCCTGTGCCCAGCACTGCCCTATGGCCCAGCACTGCCCTATAGCCCAGCACTGCCCTGTGCCCAGCACTGCCCTATAGCCCAGCACTGCCCTGTGCCAAGCACTGCCCTGTGCCCAGCACTGCCCTATAGCCCAGCATTGCCCTGTGCCCAGCACTGCCCCTGCCCAGCACTGCCCTGTGCCCAGCACTGCTCTATAGCCCAGCACTGCCCTGTACCCAGCACTGCCCCTGCCCAGCACTGCCCTGTGCCCAGCACTGCCCTGTGCCCAGCACTGCCCTATAGCCCAGCACTGCCCTGCCCAGCACTGCTCTATAGCCCAGCACTGCCCATGCCCAGCACTACCCTGTGCCCAGCACTGCACTATAGCCCAGTACTGCCCCTGCCCAGCACTGCCCCTGCCCAGCACTGCTCTATAGCCCAGCACTGCCCTATGCCCAGCACTGCCCATGCCCAGCACTGCCCCGTGTCCAGCACTGCCCTGTGCCCAGCTCTACCCTGTGCCCAGCACTGCCCATGCCCAACACTGCCCTATAGCCCAGCACTGCCCTGTGCCCAGCACTGCCCCTGCCCAGCACTGCCCTATAGCCCAGCACTGCCCTGTGCCCAGCACTGCCCCTGCCCGGTGCCCAGCACTGCCCTATAGCCCAGCTCTGCCCTGTGCCCAGCACTGCCCTATAGCCCAGCACTGCCCCTGCCCAGCACTGCCCTGTGCCCAGCACTGCCCCTGCCCCGTGCCCAGCACTGCCCTGTGCCCAGCACTGCCCTGCCCAGCACTGCCCTGTGCCCAGCACTGCCATGTGCCCAGCACTGCCCCTGTGCAGCACTGCTCTGTGCTCAGCACTGCCCTATAGCCCAGCACTGCCCTGTGCCCAGCACTGCCCTGTGCCCAGCACTGCCCTATAGCCCAGCACTGCCCTGTGCCCAGCACTGCCCTGTGCCCAGCAATGCTCTATAGCCCAGCACTGCCCCTGCCCAGCACTGCCCTGTGCCCAGCACTGCCCCTGCCCAGCACTGCCCTATAGCCCAGCACTGCTCTGTGCCCAGCACTGCCCCTGCCCCGTGCCCAGCACTGCCCTATAGCCCAGCACTGCCCTGTGCCCAGCACTTCCCCTGCCCAGCACTGCCCTATAGCCCAGCACTGCCCTGTGCCAAGCACTGCCCCTGCCCAGCACTGCCCTGTGCCCAGCACTGCCCAATAGCCCAGCACTGCCCTGTACCCAGCACTGCCCTGTGCCCAGAACTGCCCCTGCCCGTGCCCAGCACTGCCCCGTGCCCAGCATTGCCCTATAGCCCAGCACTGCCCTGTGCCCAGCACTGCCCCTGCCCAGCACTGCCCTATAGCCCAGCACTGCCCTGTGCCCAGCACTGCCCTATGCCCAGCACTGCCCTATAGCCCAGCACTGCCCTGTGCCCAGCACTGCCCCTGCCCGGTGCCCAGCACTGCCCTATAGCCCAGCACTGCCCTGTGCCCAGCACTGCCCTGTGCCCAGTACTGCCCTATAGCCCAGCTCTGCCCTGTGCCCAGCACTGCCCCTGCCCCGCACTGCCCTATAGCCCAGCACTGCCCTATAGCCCAGCACTGCCCTGTGCCCAGCACTGCCCCTGCCCTGTGCCCAGCACTGCCCTGTGCCCAGCACTGCCCCTGCCCAGCACTGCCTTTGCCCAGCACTGCCATGTGCCCAGCACTGCCCCTGTCCAGCACTGCTCTGTGCTCAGCACTGCCCTATAGCCCAGCACTGCCCTGTGCCCAGCACTGCCCTGTGCCCAGCACTGCCCTATAGCCCAGCACTGCCCTGTGCCCAGCACTGCCCTGTGCCCAGCACTGCTCTATAGCCCAGCACTGCCCCTGCCCAGCACTGCCCTGTGCCCAGCACTGCCCCTGCCCAGCACTGCCCTATAGCCCAGCACTGCTCTGTGCCCAGCACTGCCCCTGCCCCGTGCCCAGCACTGCCCTATAGCCCAGCACTGCCCTGTGCCCAGCACTGCCCCTGCCCAGCACTGCCCTATAGCCCAGCACTGCCCTGTGCCAAGCACTGCCCTGCCCAGCACTGCCCTGTGCCCAGCACTGCCATATATAGCCCAGCACTGCCCCTACCCAGCACTGCCCTGTGCCCAGCACTGCCCATAGCCCAGCACTGCCCTGTGCCCAGCACTGCCCTATAGCCCAGCACTGCCCTGTGCCCAGCACTGCCCTGTGCCAAGCACTACCCCTACCCAGCACTGCCCTGTGCCCAGCACTGCTCTATAGCCCAGCACTGCTCTGTGCCCAGCACTGCCCTATGCCCAGCACTGCCCCCTGCCCGTGCCCAGCACTGCCCTGTGCCCAGCACTGCCCTATAGCCCAGCACTGCCCTGTACCCAGCACTGCCCTATGCCCAGCACTGCCCTGTGCCCAGCACTACCCTGTGCCCAGCACTGCTCTATAGCCCAGCACTGCCCTGTGCCAAGCACTGCCCTGCCCAGCACTGCCCTATGTCCAGCACTGCCCTGTGCCAAGCACTACCCCTACCCAGCACTGCTCTGTGCCCAGCACTGCCCTATGCCCAGCACTGCCCTATGCCCAGCACTGCCCTGTGCCCAGCACTGCCCTATAGCCCAGCACTGCCCTATGCCCAGCACTGCCCCTGCCCAGCACTGCCCCGTGCCCAGCACTGCCCTAGAGCCCAGCACTGCCCTATGCCCAGCACTGCCCTGTGCCCAGCACTGCTTCTATAGCCCAGCACTGCTCTGTGCCCAGCACTGCCCTATGCCCAGCACTGCCCCTGCCCCGTGCCCAGCACTGCCCTGGGCCCAGCACTGCCCCTGCCCAGCACTGCCCTATAGCCCAGCACTGCCCCTGTGCCCAGCACTGCCCTATAGCCCAGCACAGCCCCTGCCCAGCACTGCTCTGTGCCAAGCACTGCCCTGTGCCCAGCACTGCCACTGCCCAGCACTGCCCTATGCCCAGCACTGCCACTGCCCAGCACTGCCCCTGCCCAGCACTGCCCTATGCCCAGCACTGCCCCTGCCAAGCACTGCCCTGTGCCCAGCACTGCCCTATAGCCCAGCACTGCCCTGTGCCCAGCACTGCCCCTGCCCAGCACTGCCCTATAGCCCAGCACTGCACTGTGCCAAGCACTGCCCCTGCCCAGCACTGCCCTGTGCCCAGCACTGCCCAATAGCCCAGCACTGCCCTGTACCCAGCACTGCCCTGTGCCCAGAACTGCCCCTGCCCCGTGCCCAGCACTGCCCCGTGCCCAGCATTGCCCTATAGCCCAGCACTGCCCTGTGCCCAGCACTGCCCCTGCCCAGCACTGCCCTATAGCCCAGCACTGCCCAGTGCCCAGCACTGCCCCTGCCCAGCACTGCCCTATGCCCAGCACTGCACTGTGCCAAGCACTGCCCCTGCCCAGCACTGCCCTGTGCCCAGCACTGCTCTGTGCCCAGCACTGCCCTGTGCCCAGCACTGCCCCTGCCCAGCACTGCCCCTGCCCCGTGCCCAGCACTGCCCTGTGCCCAGCACTGCCCCTGCCCAGCACTGCCCCTGCCCCGTGCCCAGCACTGCCCTATAGCCCAGCACTGCCCTATAGCCCAGCACTGCCCTGTGCCCAGCACTGCCCTATAGCCCAGCACTGCCCCTGCCCAGCACTGCCCTGTGCCCAGCACTGCCCTATAGCCCAGCACTGCCCTGTGCCCAGCACTGCCATATAGCCCAGCACTGCCCCTGCCCAGCACTGCCCCTACCCAGCACTGCCCTGTGCCCAGCACTGCCCCTACCCAGCACTGCCCTGTGCCCAGCACTGCCCTGTGCCCAGCACTGCCATATAGCCCAGCACTGCCCCTACCCAGCACTGCCCTGTGCCCAGCACTGCCCTATAGCCCAGCACTGCCCTGTGCCCAGCACTGCCCTATAGCCCAGCACTGCCCTGTGCCCAGCACTGCCCTGTGCCAAGCACTACCCTCACCCAGCACTGCCCTGTGCCCAGCACTGCTCTATAGCCCAGCACTGCTCTGTGCCCAGCACTGCCCTATGCCCAGCACTGCCCCTGCCCCGTGCCCAGCACTGCCCTGTGCCCAGCACTGCCCTATAGCCCAGCACTGCCCTGTACCCAGCACTGCCCTATGCCCAGCACTGCCCTGTGCCCAGCACTACCCTGTGCCCAGCACTGCTCTATAGCCCAGCACTGCCCTGTGCCAAGCACTGCCCCTGCCCAGCACTGCCCTATGTCCAGCACTGCCCTGTGCCAAGCACTACCCCTACCCAGCACTGCTCTGTGCCCAGCACTGCCCTATGCCCAGCACTGCCCTATGCCCAGCACTGCCCTGTGCCCAGCACTGCCCTATAGCCCAGCACTGCCCTATGCCCAGCACTGCCCCTGCCCAGCACTGCCCCGTGCCCAGCACTGCCCTAGAGCCCAGCACTGCCCTATGCCCAGCACTGCCCTGTGCCCAGCACTGCTCTATAGCCCAGCACTGCTCTGTGCCCAGCACTGCCCTATGCCCAGCACTGCCCCTGCCCCGTGCCCAGCACTGCCCTGGGCCCAGCACTGCCCCTGCCCAGCACTGCCCTATAGCCCAGCACTGCCCCGTGCCCAGTACTGCCCTATAGCCCAGCACTGCCCTGTGCCCAGCACTGCCCTATAGCCCAGCACAGCCCCTGCCCAGCACTGCTCTGTGCCAAGCACTGCCCTGTGCCCAGCACGGCCCTATAGCCCAGCACTGCCCTATAGCCCAGCACTGCCCCTGCCCAGCACTGCCCTATGCCCAGCACTGCCACTGCCCAGCACTGCCCCTGCCCAGCACTGCCCTATGCCCAGCACTGCCCCTGCCAAGCACTGCCCTGTGCCCAGCACTGCCCCTGCCCAGCACTGCCCTATAGCCCAGCACTGCCCTATGCCCAGCACTGCCCCTGCCCAGCACTGCCCTGTGCCCAGCACTGCCCTAAATCCCAGCACTGCCCCTGCCCAGCACTGCCCCTGCCCAGCACTGCTCTATAGCCCAGCACTGCCCTGTGCCCAGCACTGCCCTGTGCCCAGCACTGCCCCTGCCCCGTGCCCAGCACTGCCCCTGCCCAGCACTGCTCTGTGCCAAGCACTGCCATGTGCCCAGCACGGCCCTATAGTCCAGCACTGCCCTATGCCCAGCACTGCCCTGTGCCCAGCACTGCCCTGTGCCCAGCACTGCTCTATAGCCCAGCACTGCCCTGTGCCCAGCACTGCCCCTGCCCAGCACTACTCTGTGCCAAGCACTGCCCTGTGCCCAGCACTGCCCTATGGCCCAGCACTGCCCTATAGCCCAGCACTGCCCTGTGCCCAGCACTGCCCCTATAGCCCAGCACTGCCCTGTGCCAAGCACTGCCCTGTGCCCAGCACTGCCCTATAGCCCAGCATTGCCCTGTGCCCAGCACTGCCCCTGCCCAGCACTGCCCTGTGCCCAGCACTGCTCTATAGCCCAGCACTGCCCTGTACCCAGCACTGCCCCTGCCCAGCACTGCCCTGTGCCCAGCACTGCCCTGTGCCCAGCACTGCCCTATAGCCCAGCACTGCCCCTGCCCAGCACTGCTCTATAGCCCAGCACTGCCCATGCCCAGCACTACCCTGTGCCCAGCACTGCACTATAGCCCAGTACTGCCCCTGCCCAGCACTGCCCCTGCCCAGCACTGCTCTATAGCCCAGCACTGCCCTATGCCCAGCACTGCCCATGCCCAGCACTGCCCCGTGTCCAGCACTGCCCTGTGCCCAGCTCTACCCTGTGCCCAGCACTGCCCATGCCCAACACTGCCCTATAGCCCAGCACTGCCCTGTGCCCAGCACTGCCCCTGCCCAGCACTGCCCTATAGCCCAGCACTGCCCTGTGCCCAGCACTGCCCCTGCCCGGTGCCCAGCACTGCCCTATAGCCCAGCTCTGCCCTGTGCCCAGCACTGCCCTATAGCCCAGCACTGCCCCTGCCCAGCACTGCCCTGTGCCCAGCACTGCCCCTGCCCCGTGCCCAGCACTGCCCTGTGCCCAGCACTGCCCCTGCCCAGCACTGCCCTGTGCCCAGCACTGCCATGTGCCCAGCACTGCCCCTGTGCAGCACTGCTCTGTGCTCAGCACTGCCCTATAGCCCAGCACTGCCCTGTGCCCAGCACTGCCCTGTGCCCAGCACTGCCCCTGCCCAGCACTGCCCTGTGCCCAGCACTGCCCTGTGCCCAGCAATGCTCTATAGCCCAGCACTGCCCCTGCCCAGCACTGCCCTGTGCCCAGCACTGCCCCTGCCCAGCACTGCCCTATAGCCCAGCACTGCTCTGTGCCCAGCACTGCCCCTGCCCCGTGCCCAGCACTGCCCTATAGCCCAGCACTGCCCTGTGCCCAGCACTTCCCCTGCCCAGCACTGCCCTATAGCCCAGCACTGCCCTGTGCCAAGCACTGCCCCTGCCCAGCACTGCCCTGTGCCCAGCACTGCCCAATAGCCGAGCACTGCCCTGTACCCAGCACTGCCCTGTGCCCAGAACTGCCCCTGCCCCGTGCCCAGCACTGCCCCGTGCCCAGCATTGCCCTATAGCCCAGCACTGCCCTGTGCCCAGCACTGCCCCTGCCCAGCACTGCCCTATAGCCCAGCACTGCCCTGTGCCCAGCACTGCCCTGTGCCCAGTACTGCCCTATAGCCCAGCTCTGCCCTGTGCCCAGCACTGCCCCTGCCCCGCACTGCCCTATAGCCCAGCACTGCCCTATAGCCCAGCACTGCCCTGTGCCCAGCACTGCCCCTGCCCCGTGCCCAGCACTGCCCTGTGCCCAGCACTGCCCCTGCCCAGCACTGCCCTTTGCCCAGCACTGCCATGTGCCCAGCACTGCCCCTGTCCAGCACTGCTCTGTGCTCAGCACTGCCCTATAGCCCAGCACTGCCCTGTGCCCAGCACTGCCCTGTGCCCAGCACTGCCCTATAGCCCAGCACTGCCCTGTGCCCAGCACTGCCCTGTGCCCAGCACTGCTCTATAGCCCAGCACTGCCCCTGCCCAGCACTGCCCTGTGCCCAGCACTGCCCTGCCCAGCACTGCCCTATAGCCCAGCACTGCTCTGTGCCCAGCACTGCCCTGCCCCGTGCCCAGCACTGCCCTATAGCCCAGCACTGCCCTGTGCCCAGCACTGCCCCTGCCCAGCACTGCCCTATAGCCCAGCACTGCCCTGTGCCAAGCACTGCCCCTGCCCAGCACTGCCCTGTGCCCAGCACTGCCATATAGCCCAGCACTGCCCCTACCCAGCACTGCCCTGTGCCCAGCACTGCCCTATAGCCCAGCACTGCCCTGTGCCCAGCACTGCCCTATAGCCCAGCACTGCCCTGTGCCCAGCACTGCCCAGTGCCAAGCACTAACCCTACCCAGCACTGCCCTGTGCCCAGCACTGCTCTATAGCCCAGCACTGCTCTGTGCCCAGCACTGCCCTATGCCCAGCACTGCCCCTGCCCCGTGCCCAGCACTGCCCTGTGCCCAGCACTGCCCTATAGCCCAGCACTGCCCTGTACCCAGCACTGCCCTATGCCCAGCACTGCCCTGTGCCCAGCACTACCCTGTGCCCAGCACTGCTCTATAGCCCAGCACTGCCCTGTGCCAAGCACTGCCCCTGCCCAGCACTGCCCTATGTCCAGCACTGCCCTGTGCCAAGCACTACCCCTACCCAGCACTGCTCTGTGCCCAGCACTGCCCTATGCCCAGCACTGCCCTATGCCCAGCACTGCCCTGTGCCCAGCACTGCCCTATAGCCCAGCACTGCCCTATGCCCAGCACTGCCCCTGCCCAGCACTGCCCCGTGCCCAGCACTGCCCTAGAGCCCAGCACTGCCCTATGCCCAGCACTGCCCTGTGCCCAGCACTGCTCTATAGCCCAGCACTGCTCTGTGCCCAGCACTGCCCTATGCCCAGCACTGCCCCTGCCCCGTGCCCAGCACTGCCCTGGGCCCAGCACTGCCCCTGCCCAGCACTGCCCTATAGCCCAGCACTGCCCTGTGCCCAGCACTGCCCTATAGCCCAGCACAGCCCCTGCCCAGCACTGCTCTGTGCCAAGCACTGCCCTGTGCCCAGCACTGCCACTGCCCAGCACTGCCCTATGCCCAGCACTGCCACTGCCCAGCACTGCCCCTGCCCAGCACTGCCCTATGCCCAGCACTGCCCCTGCCAAGCACTGCCCTGTGCCCAGCACTGCCCTATAGCCCAGCACTGCCCCTGCCCAGCACTGCCCTATGCCCAGCACTGCCACTGCCCAGCACTGCCCCTGCCCAGCACTGCCCTATGCCCAGCACTGCCCCTGCCAAGCACTGCCCTGTGCCCAGCACTGCCCCTGCCCAGCACTGCCCTATAGCCCAGCACTGCCCTATGCCCAGCACTGCCCCTGCCCAGCACTGCCCTGTGCCCAGCACTGCCCTAAATCCCAGCACTGCCCCTGCCCAGCACTGCCCCTGCCCAGCACTGCTCTATAGCCCAGCACTGCCCTGTGCCCAGCACTGCCCTGTGCCCAGCACTGCCCCTGCCCCGTGCCCAGCACTGCCCCTGCCCAGCACTGCTCTGTGCCAAGCACTGCCATGTGCCCAGCACGGCCCTGTGCCCAGCACTGCCCTGTGCCCAGCACTGCCCTGTGCCCAGCACTGCTCTATAGCCCAGCACTGCCCTGTGCCCAGCACTGCCCCTGCCCAGCACTACTCTGTGCCAAGCACTGCCCTGTGCCCAGCACTGCCCTATGGCCCAGCACTGCCCTATAGCCCAGCACTGCCCTGTGCCCAGCACTGCCCTATAGCCCAGCACTGCCCTGTGCCAAGCACTGCCCTGTGCCCAGCACTGCCCTATAGCCCAGCATTGCCCTGTGCCCAGCACTGCCCCTGCCCAGCACTGCCCTGTGCCCAGCACTGCTCTATAGCCCAGCACTGCCCTGTACCCAGCACTGCCCCTGCCCAGCACTGCCCTGTGCCCAGCACTGCCCTGTGCCCAGCACTGCCCTATAGCCCAGCACTGCCCCTGCCCAGCACTGCTCTATAGCCCAGCACTGCCCTATGCCCAGCACTGCCCATGCCCAGCACTGCCCCGTGTCCAGCACTGCCCTGTGCCCAGCTCTACCCTGTGCCCAGCACTGCCCATGCCCAACACTGCCCTATAGCCCAGCACTGCCCTGTGCCCAGCACTGCCCCTGCCCAGCACTGCCCTATAGCCCAGCACTGCCCTGTGCCCAGCACTGCCCCTGCCCGGTGCCCAGCACTGCCCTATAGCCCAGCTCTGCCCTGTGCCCAGCACTGCCCCTGCCCCGCACTGCCCTATAGCCCAGCACTGCCCTGTGCCCAGCACTGCCCCTGCCCCGTGCCCAGCACTGCCCTGTGCCCAGCACTGCCCCTGCCCAGCACTGCCCTGTGCCCAGCACTGCCATGTGCCCAGCACTGCCCCTGTGCAGCACTGCTCTGTGCTCAGCACTGCCCTATAGCCCAGCACTGCCCTGTGCCCAGCACTGCCCTGTGCCCAGCACTGCCCTATAGCCCAGCACTGCCCTGTGCCCAGCACTGCCCTGTGCCCAGCAATGCTCTATAGCCCAGCACTGCCCCTGCCCAGCACTGCCCTGTGCCCAGCACTGCCCCTGCCCAGCACTGCCCTATAGCCCAGCACTGCCCTGTGCCCAGCACTGCCCCTGCCCGTGCCCAGCACTGCCCTATAGCCCAGCACTGCCCTGTGCCCAGCACTGCCCCTGCCCAGCACTGCCCTATAGCCCAGCACTGCCCTGTGCCAAGCACTGCCCCCTGCCCAGCACTGCCCTGTGCCCAGCACTGCCCAATAGCCCAGCACTGCCCTGTACCCAGCACTGCCCTGTGCCCAGAACTGCCCCTGCCCCGTGCCCAGCACTGCCCCGTGCCCAGCATTGCCCTATAGCCCAGCACTGCCCTGTGCCCAGCACTGCCCCTGCCCAGCACTGCCCTATAGCCCAGCACTGCCCTGTGCCCAGCACTGCCCTATGCCCAGCACTGCCCTATAGCCCAGCACTGCCCTGTGCCCAGCACTGCCCCTGCCCGGTGCCCAGCACTGCCCTGTGCCCAGCACTGCCCAGTGCCCAGTACTGCCCTATAGCCCAGCTCTGCCCTGTGCCCAGCACTGCCCTGCCCCGCACTGCCCTATAGCCCAGCACTGCCCTATAGCCCAGCACTGCCCTGTGCCCAGCACTGCCCCTGCCCCGTGCCCAGCACTGCCCTGTGCCCAGCACTGCCCCTGCCCAGCACTGCCCTTTGCCCAGCACTGCCATGTGCCCAGCACTGCCCTGTCCAGCACTGCTCTGTGCTCAGCACTGCCCTATAGCCCAGCACTGCCCTGTGCCCAGCACTGCCCTGTGCCCAGCACTGCCCTATAGCCCAGCACTGCCCTGTGCCCAGCACTGCCCTGTGCCCAGCACTGCTCTATAGCCCAGCACTGCCCCTGCCCAGCACTGCCCTGTGCCCAGCACTGCCCTGCCCAGCACTGCCCTATAGCCCAGCACTGCTCTGTGCCCAGCACTGCCCTGCCCCGTGCCCAGCACTGCCCTATAGCCCAGCACTGCCCTGTGCCCAGCACTGCCCCTGCCCAGCACTGCCCTATAGCCCAGCACTGCCCTGTGCCAAGCACTGCCCCTGCCCAGCACTGCCCTGTGCCCAGCACTGCCCAATAGCCCAGCACTGCCCTGTACCCAGCACTGCCCTGTGCCCAGAACTGCCCCTGCCCCGTGCCCAGCACTGCCCGTGCCCAGCATTGCCCCTATAGCCCAGCACTGCCCTGTGCCCAGCACTGCCCCTGCCCAGCACTGCCCTATAGCCCAGCACTGCCCAGTGCCCAGCACTGCCCCTGCCCAGCACTGCCCTATGCCCAGCACTGCACTGTGCCCAGCACTGCCCCTGCCCAGCACTGCCCTGTGCCCAGCACTGCTCTGTGCCCAGCACTGCCCTGTGCCCAGCACTGCCCCTGCCCAGCACTGCCCCTGCCCCGTGCCCAGCACTGCCCTATAGCCCAGCACTGCCCTATAGCCCAGCACTGCCCTGTGCCCAGCACTGCCCTATAGCCCAGCACTGCCCCTGCCCAGCACTGCCCTGTGCCCAGCACTGCCCTATAGCCCAGCACTGCCCTGTGCCCAGCACTGCCATATAGCCCAGCACTGCCCCTGCCCAGCACTGCCCCTACCCAGCACTGCCCTGTGCCCAGCACTGCCCTGTGCCCAGCACTGCCCTATAGCCCAGCACTGCCCTGTTCCCAGCACTGCCCTATGCCCAGCACTGCCCCTGCCCAGCACTGCCCTATGCCCAGCACTGCCCTGTGCCAAGCACTACCCCTACCCAGCACTGCCCTGTGTCCAGCACTGCTCTATAGCCCAGCACTGCTCTGTGCCCAGCACTGCCCTATGCCCAGCACTGCCCCTGCCCCGTGCCCAGCACTGCCCTGTGCCCAGCACTGCCCTATAGCCCAGCACTGCCCTGTACCCAGCACTGCTCTATAGCCCAGCACTGCCCTGTGCCAAGCACTGCCCCTGCCCAGCACTGCCCTATGTCCAGCACTGCCCTGTGCCAAGCACTGCCCTATGCCCAGCACTGCCCTGTGCCCAGGACTGCCCTATAGCCCAGCACTGCCCTATGCCCAGCACTGCCCCTGCCCAGCACTGCCCCGTGCCCAGCACTGCCCTATGCCCAGCACTGCCCTGTGCCCAGCACTGCTCTATAGCCCAGCACTGCTCTGTGCCCAGCACTGCCCTATGCCCAGCACTGCCCCTGCCCCGTGCCCAGCACTGCCCTGGGCCCAGCACTGCCCTGTGCCAAGCACTGCCCTGTGCCCAGCACTGCCCTATGCCCAGCACTGCCCCTGCCCAGCACTGCCCCTGCCCAGCACTGCTCTATAGCCCAGCACTGCCCTATAGCCCAGCTCTGCCCTCTGCCCAGCACTGCCCTATAGCCCAGCACTGCCCTGTGCCCAGCACTGCCCTACGCCCAGCACTGCCCCTGCCCAGCACTGCCCCTGCCCAGCACTGCCCTGTGCCCAGCACTGCCCCTGCCCAGCACGGCTCTGTGCTCAGCACTGCCCCTGCCCAGCACTGCCCTATAGCCCAGCACTGCCCTGTGCCCAGCACTGCCCTATGCCCAGCACTGCCCTGTGCCCAGCACTGCCCCTGCCCCGTGCCCAGCACTGCCCTATAGCCCAGCACTGCCCTGTGCCCAGCACTGCCCCTGCCCAGCACTGCCCTGGGCCCAGCACTGCCCTGTGCCCAGCACTGTTCCTGCCCAGCACTGCCCCTGCCCAGCACTGCCCTGTGCCCAGCACTCCCCTATAGCCCAGCACTGCCCCTGCCCAGCACTGCCCTGTGCCCAGCACTGCCCGTGCCCAGCACTGCCCTGTGCCCAGCACTGCCCTATAGCCCAGCACTGCCCTATGCCCAGCACTGCCCTGTGCCCAGCACTGCCCTATAGCCCAGCACTGCCCTCTGCCCAGCACTGCCCCTGCCCAGCACTGCCCTGTGCCCAGCACTGCCCCTGCCCAGCACTGCCCTGTGCCCAGCACTGCTCTATAGCCCAGCACTGCCCTGTGCCCAGCACTGCCCTGTGCCCAGCACTGCCCTATAGCCCAGCACTGCCCTGTGCCCAGCACTGCCCCTGCCCAGCACTGCCCTGTGCCCAGCACTGCCCCTGCCCAGCACTGCCCTGTGCCCAGCACTGCTCTATAGCCCAGCACTGCTCTGTGCCCAGCACTGCCCTATGCCCAGCACTGCCCCTGCCCCGTGCCCAGCACTGCCCTGGGCCCAGCACTGCCCTGTGCCAAGCACTGCCCTGTGCCCAGCACTGCCCTATGCCCAGCACTGCCCCTGCCCAGCACTGCCCTGTGCCCAGCACTGCTCTATAGCCCAGCACTGCCCTGTGCCCAGCACTGCCCTGTGCCCAGCACTGCTCTATAGCCCAGCACTGCCCTGTGCCCAGCACTGCCCTGTGCCCAGCACTGCTCTATAGCCCAGCACTGCCCTATGCCCAGCACTGCCCTGTGCCCAGCACTGCCCTGTGCCCAGCACTGTTCTATAGTCCAGCACTGCCCCTGCCCAGCACTGCCCTGTGCCCAGCACTGCCCCTGCCCAGCACGGCTCTGTGCTCAGCACTGCCCCTGCCCAGCACTGCCCTATAGCCCAGCACTGCCCTGTGCCCAGCACTGCCCTATGCCCAGCACTGCCCTGTGCCCAGCACTGCCCCTGCCCCGTGCCCAGCACTGCCCTATAGCCCAGCACTGCCCTGTGCCCAGCACTGCCCCTGCCCAGCACTGCCCTGGGCCCAGCACTGCCCTGTGCCCAGCACTGTTCCTGCCCAGCACTGCCCCTGCCCAGCACTGCCCCTGCCCAGCACTGCCCTGTGCCCAGCACTCCCCTATAGCCCAGCACTGCCCCTGGCCAGCACTGCCCTGTGCCCAGCACTGCCCCTGCCCAGCACTGCCCTGTGCCCAGCACTGCCCTATAGCCCAGCACTGCCCTATGCCCAGTACTGCCCTGTGCCCAGCACTGCCCTATAGCCCAGCACTGCCCTATAGCCCAGCACTGCCCTGTTCCCAGAACTGCCCCTGCCCCGTGCCCAGCACTGCCCCGTGCCCAGCACTGCCCTGTACCCAGCACTGCCCCTGCCCAGCACTGCCCTATAGCCCAGCACTGCCCTATAGCCCAGCACTGCCCCTGTGCCCAGCACTGCCCTGCCCAGCACTGCCCTATAGCCCAGCACTGCCCTGTGCCCAGCACTGCCCCTGAACAGCACTGCCCTATAGCCCAGCACTGCCCTAGAGCCCAGCACTGCCCTGTGCTAAGCACTGCCCCTGCCCAGCACTGCCCTGTGCCAAGCACTGCCCCTGCCCAGCACTGCCCTATAGCCCAGCACTGCCCAGTGCCCAGCACTGCCCCTGCCCAGCACTGCCCTATGCCCAGCACTGCACTGTGCCAAGCACTGCCCCTGCCCAGCACTGCCCTGTGCCCAGCACTGCTCTGTGCCCAGCACTGCCCTGTGCCCAGCACTGCCCCTGCCCAGCACTGCCCCTGCCCCGTGCCCAGCACTGCCCTGTGCCAAGCACTACCCCTACCCAGCACTGCCCTGTGCCCAGCACTGTTCTATAGCCCAGCACTGCCCTGTGCCCAGCACTGCCCTATGCCCAGCACTGCCCTGTGCCCAGCACTGCTCTGTGCCCAGCACTGTTCTATAGCCCAGCACTGCCCTATAGTCCAGCACTGCCCTGTGCCCAGCACTGCCCAGTGCCCAGCACTGCCCCTGCCCAGCACAGCCCTGTGCCCAGCACTGCCCCTGCCCAGCACTGCCCTATAGCCCAGCACTGCCCCTGCCCAGCACTGCCCTATAGCCCAGCACTGCCCTGTGCCCAGCACTGCTCTATAGCCCAGCACTGCCCTGTGCCCAGCACTGCCCTATAGCCCAGCACTGCCCTGTGCCAAGCACTGCCCCTGCCCAGCACTGCCCTATAGCCCAGCACTGCCCTGTGCCAAGCACTGCCCTATGCCCAGCACTGCCCCTGCCCCATGCCCAGCACTGCCCAGTGCCCAGCACTGCCCTATAGCCCAGCACTGCCCTGTGCCCACCACTGCCCTGTGGCAAGCACTGCCCTGTGCCCAGCACTCTTCTATAGCCCAGCACTGCCCTATAGCCCAGCACTGCCATGTGCCCAGCACTGCCCTATGCCCAGCACTGCCCTGTGCTCAGCACTGCCCCTGCCCAGCACTGCCCTGTGCCCAGCACTGCCCCTGCCCCGTGCCCAGCACTGCCCTATAGCCCAGCACTGCCCTGTGCCCAGCACTGCCCCTGCCCAGCACTGCCCTGGGCCCAGCACTGCCCTGTGCCCAGCACTGTTCCTGCCCAGCACTGCCCCTGCCCAGCACTGCCCTGTGCCCAGCACTCCCCTATAGCCCAGCACTGCCCCTGCCCAGCACTGCCCTGTGCCCAGCACTGCCCGTGCCCAGCACTGCCCTGTGCCCAGCACTGCCCTATAGCCCAGCACTGCCCTATGCCCAGCACTGCCCTGTGCCCAGCACTGCCCTATAGCCCAGCACTGCCCTCTGCCCAGCACTGCCCCTGCCCAGCACTGCCCTGTGCCCAGCACTGCCCCTGCCCAGCACTGCCCTGTGCCCAGCACTGCTCTATAGCCCAGCACTGCCCTGTGCCCAGCACTGCCCTGTGCCCAGCACTGCCCCTGCCCAGCACTACTCTGTGCCAAGCACTGCCCCTGCCCAGCACTGCCCTGTGCCCAGCACTGCCCCTGCCCAGCACTGCCCTGTGCCCAGCACTGCTCTATAGCCCAGCACTGCTCTGTGCCCAGCACTGCCCTATGCCCAGCACTGCCCCTGCCCCGTGCCCAGCACTGCCCAGGGCCCTGCACTGCCCTGTGCCAAGCACTGCCCTGTGCCCAGCACTGCCCTATGCCCAGCACTGCCCCTGCCCAGCACTGCCCTGTGCCCAGCACTGCTCTATAGCCCAGCACTGCCCTGTGCCCAGCACTGCCCTGTGCCCAGCACTGCTCTATAGCCCAGCACTGCCCTGTGCCCAGCACTGCCCTGTGCCCAGCACTGTTCTATAGTCCAGCACTGCCCCTGCCCAGCACTGCCCTGTGCCCAGCACTGCCCTGTGCCCAGCACTGTTCTATAGTCCAGCACTGCCCCTGCCCATCACTGCCCTATAGCCCAGCACTGCCCTGTGCCCAGCACTGCCCTATAGCCCAGCACTGCCCTGTGCCCAGCACTGCCCTATGCCCAGCACTGCCCCTGCCCAGCACTGCCCTATAGCCCAGCACTGCCCTGTGCCCAGCACTGCCCTATGCCCAGCACTGCCCTGTGCCCAGCACTGCCCCTGCCCCGTGCCCAGCACTGCCCTATAGCCCAGCACTGCCCTGTGCCCAGCACTGCCCCTGCCCAGCACTGCCCTGGGCCCAGCACTGCCCTGTGCCCAGCACTGTTCCTGCCCAGCACTGCCCTGTTCCCAGCACTGCCCTATGCCCAGCACTGCCCCTGCCCAGCACTGCCCTGTGCCCAGCACTCCCCTATAGCCCAGCACTCCCCTATAGCCCAGCACTGCCCTGTGCCCAGCACTGCCCCTGCCCAGCACTGCCCTGTGCCCAGCACTGCCCTATGCCCAGCACTGCCCTGTGCCCAGCACTGCCCTATAGCCCAGCACTGCCCTCTGCCCAGCACTGCCCTGTGCCCAGCACTGCCCCTGCCCAGCACTGCCCTGTGCCCAGCACTGCTCTATAGCCCAGCACTGCCCTGTGCCCAGCACTGCCCTGTGCCCAGCACTGCCCTATAGCCCAGCACTGCCCTCTGCCCAGCACTGCCCTATAGCCCAGCACTGCCCTGTGCCCAGCACTGCCCTGTGCCCAGCACTGCTCTATAGCCCAGCACTGCCCTATGCCCAGCACTGCCCTGTGCCCAGCACTGCCCTATGCCCAGCACTGCCACTGCCCAGCACTGCCCTGTGCCCAGCACTGCCCTGTGCCCAGCACTGCCACTGCCCAGCACTGCCCCGTGCCCAGCACTGCCACTGCCCAGCACTGCCCTGTGCCCAGCACTGCCCCTGCCCCGTGCCCAGCACTGCCCTATAGCCCAGCACTGCCCTATGCCCAGCACTGCCCTGTGCCCAGCACTGCCCTATAGCCCAGCACTGCTCTGTGCCCAGCACTGCCCCTGCCCCGTGCCCAGCACTGCCCTATAGCCCAGCACTGCCCTGGGCCCAGCACTGCCCTGTGCCCAGCACTGTTCCTGCCCAGCACTGCCCTATGCCCAGCACTGCCCCTGCCCAGCGCTGCCCTGTGCCCAGCACTCCCCTAAAGCCCAGCACTTCCCCTGCCCAGCACTGCCCTGTGCCCAGCACTGCCCCTGCCCAGCACTGCCCTGTGCCCAGCACTGCCCTATAGCCCAGCACGGCCCTATGCCCAGCACTGCCCCTGCCCAGCACTGCCATGTGCCCAGCACTGCCCCTGCCCAGCACTGCCCTATGCCCAGCACTGCCCCTGCCCAGCACTGCCCTGTGCCCAGCACTGCTCTATAGCCCAGCACTGCCCTGTGCCCAGCACTGCCCTGTGCCCAGCACTGCCCTATAGCCCAGCACTGCCCTATGCCCAGCACTGCCCTGTGCCCAGCACTGCCCTATAGCCCAGCACTGCCCTATGCCCAGCACTGCCCTGTGCCCAGCACTGCCCTATAGCCCAGCACTGCCCTGTGCCCAGCACTGCCCCTGCCCAGCACTGCCCTATAGCCCAGCACTGCCCTAGAGCCCAGCACTGCCCTGTGCCAAGCACTGCCCCTGCCCAGCACTGTCCTGTGCCAAGCACTGCCCCTGCCCAGCACTGCCCTATAGCCCAGCACTGCCCAGTGCCCAGCACTGCCCCTGCCCAGCACTGCCCTATGCCCAGCACTGCCCTGTGCCCAGCACTGCCCTGTGCCAAGCACTGCCCCTGCCCAGCACTGCCCTGTGCCCAGCACTGCTCTGTGCCCAGCACTGCCCTGTGCCCAGCACTGCCCCTGCCCAGCACTGCCCCTGCCCCGTGCCCAGCACTGCCCTGTGCCCAGCACTACCCCTACCCAGCACTGCCCCGTGCCCAGCACTGCCCTGTGCCAAGCACTGCCCCTGCCCAGCACTGCCCTGTGCCCAGCACTGCTCTGTGCCCAGCACTGCCCTGTGCCCAGCACTGCCCCTGCCCAGCACTGCCCCTGCCCCGTGCCCAGCACTGCCCTGTGCCAAGCACTACCCCTACCCAGCACTGCCCTGTGCCCAGCACTGTTCTATAGCCCAGCACTGCCCTGTGCCCAGCACTGCCCTATGCCCAGCACTGCCCTGTGCCCAGCACTGCCCTGTGCCCAGCACTGTTCTATAGCCCAGCACTGCCCTATAGTCCAGCACTGCCCTGTGCCCAGCACTGCCCCTGCCCAGCACTGCCCTATAGCCCAGCACTGCCCTGTGCCCAGCACTGCCCTATAGCCCAGCACTGCCCCTGCCCAGCACTGCCCTGTGCCCAGCACTGCCCTATAGCCCAGCACTGCCCTGTGCCCAGCACTGCCCTGTGCCCAGCACTGCTCTATAGCCCAGCACTGCCCTGTGCCAAGCACTGCCCTGCCCAGCACTGCCCTATAGCCCAGCACTGCCCTGTGCCCAGCACTGCCCTATGTCCAGCACTGCCCTGTGCCAAGCACTGTTTTATAGCCCAGCACTGCTCTGTGCCCAGCACTGCCCTATGCCCAGCACTGCCCCTGCCCCATGCCCAGCACTGCCCAGTGCCCAGCACTGCCCTATAGCCCAGCACTGCCCTGTGCCCACCACTGCCCTGTGGCAAGCACTGCCCTGTGCCCAGCACTCTTCTATAGCCCAGCACTGCCCTGTGCCCAGCACTGCCCTAGAGCCCAGCACTGCCCTATGCCCAGCACTGCCCTGTGCCCAGCACTGCTCTATAGCCCAGCACTGCTCTGTGCCCAGCACTGCCCTATGCCCAGCACTGCCCTGCCCCGTGCCCAGCACTGCCCTGTGCCCAGCACTGCCCCAGCCCAGCACTGCTCTATAGCCCAGCACTGCCCAGTGCCCAGCACTGCCCCTGCCCAGCACTGCCCTATGCCCAGCACTGCACTGTGCCAAGCACTGCCCCTGCCCAGCACTGCCCTGTGCCCAGCACTGCTCTGTGCCCAGCACTGCCCTGTGCCCAGCACTGCCCCTGCCCAGCACTGCCCCTGCCCCGTGCCCAGCACTGCCCTGTGCCCAGCACTACCCCTACCCAGCACTGCCCCGTGCCCAGCACTGCCCTGTGCCAAGCACTGCCCCTGCCCAGCACTGCCCTGTGCCCAGCACTGCTCTGTGCCCAGCACTGCCCTGTGCCCAGCACTGCCCCTGCCCAGCACTGCCCTGCCCCGTGCCCAGCACTGCCCTGTGCCAAGCACTACCCCTACCCAGCAGTGCCCTGTGCCCAGCACTGTTCTATAGCCCAGCACTGCCCTGTGCCCAGCACTGCCCTATGCCCAGCACTGCCCTATGCCCAGCACTGCCCTGTGCCCAGCACTGTTCTATAGCCCAGCACTGCCCTATAGTCCAGCACTGCCCTGTGCCCAGCACTGCCCCTGCCCAGCACTGCCCTATAGCCCAGCACTGCCCTCTGCCCAGCACTGCCCTATAGCCCAGCACTGCCCCTGCCCAGCACTGCCCTGTGCCCAGCACTGCCCTATAGCCCAGCACTGCCCTGTGCCCAGCACTGCTCAATAGCCCAGCACTGCCCTGTGCCAAGCACTGCCCCTGCCCAGCACTGCCCTATAGCCCAGCACTGCCCTGTGCCCAGCACTGCCCTATGTCCAGCACTGCCCTGTGCCAAGCACTGTTTTATAGCCCAGCACTGCTCTGTGCCCAGCACTGCCCTATGCCCAGCACTGCCCCTGCCCCATGCCCAGCACTGCCCAGTGCCCAGCACTGCCCTATAGCCCAGCACTGCCCTGTGCCCACCACTGCCCTGTGGCAAGCACTGCCCTGTGCCCAGCACTCTTCTATAACCCAGCACTGCCCTGTGCCCAGCACTGCCCTAGAGCCCAGCACTGCCCTATGCCCAGCACTGCCCTGTGCCCAGCACTGCTCTATAGCCCAGCACTGCTCTGTGCCCAGCACTGCCCTATGCCCAGCACTGCCCCTGCCCCGTGCCCAGCACTGCCCTGTGCCCAGCACTGCCCCAGCCCAGCACTGCTCTATAGCCCAGCACTGCCCTGTGCCCAGCACTGCCCCTGCCCAGCACTGCCCTATAGCCCAGCACTGCCCTGTGCCCAGCACTGCCCTGTGCCAAGCACTGCCCTGTGCCCAGCACTGCCCTGTGCCCAGCACAGCTCTATAGCCCAGCACTGCCCTGTGCCCAGCACTGCCCTATAGCCCAGCACTGCCCTGTGCCCAGCACTGCCCTGGGCCCAGCACTGCCCTGTGCCCAGCACTGCCCCTGCCCAGCACTGCCCTGTGCCCAGCACTGCTCTATAGCCCAGCACTGCTCTATAGCCCAGCACTGCCCTGTGCCCAGCACTGCCCTGTGCCCAGCACTGCTCTATAGCCCAGCACTGCCCCTGCCCAGCACTGCCCTGTGCCCAGCACTGCCCAATAGCCCAGCACTGCTCTATGCCCAGCACTGCCCCTGCCCAGCACTGCCCTATAGCCCAGCACTGCCCCGTGCCCAGCACTGCCCTATAGCCCAGCACTGCCCTGTGCCCAGCACTGCCCCTGCCCAGCACTGCTCTATGCCCAGCAGTGCCCCTGCCCAGCACTGCCCTATAGCCCAGCACTGCCCTGTGCCCAGCACTGCCCCTGCCCAGCACTGCCCCTGCCCCGTGCCCAGCACTGCCCTATGCCCAGCACTGCCCAGTGCCCAGCACTGCCCCTGCCCATCACTGCCCTATAGCCCAGCACTGCTCTATAGCCCAGCACCGCCCTATGCCCAGCACTGCCCCTGCCCAGCACTGCCCTATAGCCCAGCACTGCCCTATGCCAAGCACTGCCCCTGCCCAGCACTGCCCCTGCCCAGCACTGCCCTATAGCCCAGCACTGCCCCTGCCCAGCACTGCCCCTGCCCAGCACTGCCCTATAGCCCAGCACTGCCCTGTGCCCAGCACTGCCCCTGCCCAGCACTGCCCCTGCCCAGCACTGCCCTATGCCAAGCACTGCCCCTGCCCAGCACTGCCCCTGCCCAGCACTGCCCTATGTCCAGCACTGCCCTGTGCCAAGCACTGTTTTATAGCCCAGCACTGCTCTGTGCCCAGCACTGCCCTATGCCCAGCACTGCCCCTGCCCCATGCCCAGCACTGCCCTGTGCCCACCACTGCCCTGCGGCAAGCACTGCCCTGTGCCCAGCACTCTTCTATAGCCCAGCACTGCCCTATAGCCCAGCACTGCCCTGTGCCCAGCACTGCCCTATGCCCAGCACTGCCCTGTGCCCAGCACTGCCCCTGCCCAGCACTGCCCTATGCCCAGCACTGCCCTGTGCCCAGCACTGCCCTATGCCCAGCACTGCCCTATGCCCAGCACTGCCCCTGCCCCGTGCCCAGTACTGCCCTGTGCCCAGCACTGCCCCAGCCCAGCACTGCTCTATAGCCCAGCACTGCCCTGTGCCCAGCACTGCCCTATAGCCCAGCACTGCCCTGTGCCCAGCACTGCCCCTGCCCAGCACTGCCCTATAGCCCAGCACTGCCCTGTGCCCAGCACTGCCCTGTGCCAAGCACTGCCCTGTGCCCAGCACTGTTCTATAGCCCAGCACTGCCCTGTGCCCAGCACTGCCCTGTGCCCAGCACAGCTCTATAGCCCAGCACTGCCCTGTGCCCAGCACTGCCCTATAGCCCAGCACTGCCCTGTGCCCAGCACTGCCCCTGCCCAGCACTGCGCTGTGCCCAGCACTGCCCTGTGCCCAGCACTGCTCTATAGCCCAGCACTGCCCTGTGCCCAGCACTGCCCTGTGCCCAGCACTACCCTGTGCCCAGCACTGCTCTATGCCCAGCACTGCCCCTGCCCAGCACTGCCCTATGCCCAGCACTGCCCCTGCCCAGCACTGCTCTATGCCCAGCACTGCCCCTGCCCAGCACTGCCCTATAGCCCAGCACTGCCCTGTGCCCAGCACTGCCCTATAGCCCAGCACTGCCCCTGCCCCGTGCCCAGCACTGCCCTGTGCCCAGCACTGCCCTATAGCCCAGCACTGCCCTGTGCCCAGCACTGCCCCTGCCCCGTGCCCAGCACTGCCCTATAGCCCAGCACTGCCCCTGCCCAGCACTGCCCTGTGCCCAGCACTGCCCCAGCCCAGCACTGCCCCTGCTCAGCAATGCCCTATGCCCAGCACTGCCCTATAGCCCGGCATTGCCCCTGCCCAGCACTGCCCTGTGCCCAGCACTGCCCTATGCCCAGCACTGCCCTGTGCCCAGCACTGCCCCTGCCCAGCACTGCCCTGTGCCCAGCACTGCCCTATAGCCCAGCATTGCCCCTGCCCAGCACTGCCCTGTGCCCAGCACTGCCCTATGCCCAGCACTGCCCTGTGCCCAGCACTGCCCCTGCCCAGCACTGCCCTGTGCCCAGCACTGCCCTATAGCCCAGCATTGCCCCTGCCCAGCACTGCCCTGTGCCCAGCACTGCCCCTGCCCAGCACTGCCCTGTGCCCAGCACTGCCCTGTGCCCAGCACTGCCCCTGCCCTGTGCCCAGCTCTGCCCTCTGCCCAGCACTGCCCCTGCCCAGCACTGCCCTCTGCCCAGCACTGCCCCTGCCCAGCACTGCCCCTGCCCAGTGCCAAGCACCACCCCGTGCCCAGCTGCTGCCCCTGCCCCGTGCCCAGCACTGCCCTGTGCCCAGCACTGTCCCAGCTGCTGCCCCTGCCCCTGCCCCCTCGGGGCTGCCCTCTCCTCACCCCAGCAGGGCTCTCTCTAAGCCCTCACAAATTCCTTTCCTCTGTCCCTGCTGGAGGAGGAACCCCAGGGTGCAGCTGCTGCAGCTCAGCTGTGATCTGCTCTGGGCTCAGTGAGGAACACAAATGAGGTCCTGGGGCAGCAAAGCCAGGACCCAGCCCCAGCCCCAGCCCCAGGCTCAGGCCCAGCCCCAGCCCCAGGCTCAGGCCCAGCCCCAGGCTCAGGCTCAGGCTCAGCCCCAGCCCCAGCCCCAGCCCCAGCCCCAGGCTCAGGCTCAGGCTCAGCCCCAGCCCCAGCCCCAGCCCCAGGCTCAGGCTCAGGCTCAGCCCCAGGCCCAGGCTCAGCCCCAGGCCCAGGCCCAGGCCCAGGCCCAGGCCCAGGCTCAGGCTCAGGCTCAGGCTCAGCCCCAGGCCCAGGCTCAGCCCCAGGCCCAGGCTCAGGCTCAGGCTCAGGCCCAGGCTCAGCCCCAGGCCCAGGCTCAGGCTCAGGCTCAGGCTCAGCCCCAGGCCCAGGCCCAGGCCCAGGCCCAGGCCCAGGCCCAGGCTCAGGCTCAGGCTCAGGCCCAGGCTCACGCCCAGGCTCAGGCTCAGGCTCAGGCTCAGGCTCAGCCCCAGGCCCAGGCTCAGCCCCAGGCCCAGGCTCAGGCTCAGGCTCAGCCCCAGGCCCAGGCCCAGGCCCAGGCCCAGGCTCAGGCTCAGGCTCAGGCTCAGGCCCAGGCCCAGCCCCAGGTCCAGGCTCAGCCCCAGGCCCAGGCTCAGCCCCAGGCTCAGGCCCAGGCTCAGCCCCAGGTCCAGGCTCAGCCCCAGGCTCAGGCTCAGGCCCAGGCCCAGGCCCAGCCCCAGGTCCAGGCTCAGGCTCAGGCTCAGCCCCAGGCCCAGGCTCAGGCTCAGGCTCAGGCTCAGGCCCAGGCCCAGCCCCAGGTCCAGGCTCAGGCCCAGCCCCAGGCTCAGGCTCAGGCTCAGCCCCAGGCTCAGGCTCAGCCCCAGGCCCAGGCTCAGGCTCAGCCCCAGGCTCAGGCTCAGGCTGAGCCCCAGGCCCAGTCTGAGGCCCAGGCCCTGGCTCAGGCTCAGGCCCAGGCTCAGGCTCAGGCCCAGGCTCAGGTCCAGGCTCAGGCTCAGGCCCAGGCCCAGGCTCAGGCCCAGGCTCAGCCTCAGCCCCAGGCCCAGGCTCAGGCTCAGGCCCAGGCTCAGGCCCAGGCCCAGGCTCAGGCCCAGGCTCAGGCTCAGGCTCTGCCCCAGGCCCAGGCCCAGGCTCAGGCTCAGCCCCAGGCTCAGGCTCAGGCTCAGCCCCAGGCTCAGGCTCAGCCCCAGGCTCAGGCTCAGGCTCAGCCCCAGGCTCAGGCTCAGCCCCAGGCTCAGGCTCAGGCTCAGGCCCAGGCCCAGGCCCAGGCCCAGGCCCAGGCCCAGGCCCAGGCTCAGCCCCAGGCCCAGCTCCAGGCTCAGGCTCAGGCTCAGCCCCAGGCTCAGGCTCAGGCCCAGGCCCAGGCCCAGGCCCAGGCTCAGCCCCAGGCCCAGCTCCAGGCTCAGGCTCAGGCTCAGCCCCAGGCTCAGCCCCAGGCCCAGCCCCAGGCTCAGGCCCAGGCTCAGGCTCAGCTCCAGGCTCAGGCCCAGCCCCAGCCCCAGCCCCAGGCCCAGGCTCAGGCTCAGGCCTAGCCCCAGGCTCAGGCTCAGGCTCAGCCCCAGGCCCAGGCTCAGGCCCAGGCTCAGGCCCAGGCTCAGCCCCAGGCCCAGCCCCAGGCTCAGCCCCAGGCCCAGGCTCAGCCCCAGGCCCAGGCTCAGGCCCAGGCTCAGCCCCAGGCCTAGCCCCAGGCTCAGGCTCAGGCTCAGCCCCAGGCCCAGGCTCAGCCCCAGGCCCAGGCTCAGGCCCAGGCTCAGGCCCAGGCTCAGCCCCAGGCCCAGCCCCAGGCTCAGGCCCAGGCTCAGGCTCAGCCCCAGCCCCAGGCCTCTCCAGCTCCTCCTGCTGTGTCTGTTGGCAGCTCCCAGGCTCCTGCAGCTCCCAGTCCCTCCTGCTGTGCACACTGCAAGCTCTCTGTGTCCTGCTGCTGACCTTTCCAGCAGCAGAGAGGTTCTGACTCCCACCCTTCCCTCTGGGGGCTTTAGGGAGGGAAGCTCAGGCACCACCAGGGGTTCTCCTAGCAGGAGGAGATCTCTTGTGCAGTGCTCCTTGTTTCCTCCTGGGAGGCCTCAGCTGGAGGGTGAGGCAGCCAAGCCCTGCCAAGGAAGACCCCCAGGAAGCTGTGGAGCTGGGGTGGAGTGCTGCCAGGAGCCTGCAGGAGCAGCTGGGGCCAGCCCAGGGCAGAGGTGCAGCCCCAGCAGCAAGGCACAGGGGGAAGCAAACCTCTGCCCCCCTCAGGTCAGGTCTTCCTGGAGCTCAGTGCCCACAGCTGCTGCAGCTGAGCCTGTGCCTGCCCTGCAGCAGTCAGGAGGCACAGCAGGCACAGAGAGCCTCTGGAGGGAGGCTGCAGGCAGACTTCAGTCCAGAGCTGAGGCAACTCCTTGGGCTCTGTGCTGCTTGGTGATGAACAAGGAGCAGCTCTGGCACTGTGAGGCTCCTGCAGCTGGCTGCCCAGGGAGGTTGTGGAGTCTCCTCCTGGAGGTGCTGGGCAGAGGCTTGGACTTGATGCCCTCAGAGATGTTTCTCACCTTTAATGCTTCTGTGCTTCTCAGCCACAAACAGCTCAGAGGCTTTGCCCTGTGCCCAGGGGCTCCACACACCTGCCCCTGGGAGAAGGACCAAAGCCAGCAGGGAAGTTTTGCCAGCAGATTTCTTTGGTGGCCACAGGCAATGCCAAAGCAGCTCCAGCTCTGGGGATGTCCTCAGGAGAGTGCTGCCTCTGACACAGAGGCCTCCCAGCTCCAGGGCCCCAGCTCTGGCAGGCCCTGGAGCCACATCTCTGTCACCCTGACAAAGGAGGGAGAGCTCCACCCTGCAGCAGCAGCAGAGCCTCTCCAAAGGGTTTTAGCTGCAGCCCCACGAAGTGCCTTGTGAGCCTAAGCAGCCACCTGCCCTCCTCAGAGGTCATCCCCACCAGGGGGGCACTGCTGTGGCATCACTCACACTGCCCCTTCTCACCCCCAGGCAGGGACAGAGCTGTAACCAGCTCCAAGTTTCCTCACTCCCAGGTTCCTGGCCTGGCTGCAGCAGCAGCAGCTGCAGGGAAGGTCTCCTGAAGAGGGTTGGAGAAGGCTGGCAGGAGCTGCCCCACACCTTCAGCCCCTGCCTGAACTTCCTTCCCGCTCCTGCCCCTGCCCAACCTCAGACCCTGCTCTCAGCCCTCCCTTCAGCCAGCCCAGGAACATTCCCAGCCTGGAAAAGCTTTGCAAGAGACTGGAAAAAGGCTTTCCTCAGTGTGAGCAGCATCTTGATCTGCCTCCTGCCCTCACAGCCAGGCAACAGCGTGGCAGGGCAGCCCCTCAGCCCCTGCCCTTCTCCTGCAGGGCTGCAGGCAGCAGGGCTGCAGGCAGCAGGGCTGCAGGCAGCAGGGCTGCAGGCTGCAGGGCTGGGCAGGAAGCTGCCTTGTCTTGCTCTCCAACACCAGCACCATGTCATTTTCTAACATAACCAGGGGGTTTATTCCACAATAGAAACTGCAACATTTGATACAAGCTACCCAAAAAAGGAGAAAGCCAAAATACAGCTGTGGCAATTCATTACTTTACAGACTCTGTGTTTCCTCTCCCTGGCCTCTACCTCCCCTGGGCCAGCAGTGACTCCAGGCTCTACCTCTGCTCTCTCTGCACCCAGACCAACGCTAGAAGCCAACCCCCTCTGAGAGTTGTCCTTCCAGTCACTGAAACCAAGACAGAGAAGTTATTGCTCAGATAAATAAACCTAAGTCTACAAAAAACCAACCCCAAACCCAAACCCCAAACCCAAACCCAAAACCCCAAACCCAAACAAACCAAAAACCAAAGTGGGAAAAGCCCCAAAGCAAACCCTAAGAGTCTCCAAAGAGTGAAGAGAGTAACCAGAGGGAGCTCCTCCCAGGAGGGTGCAGTGGGACCTTGGTGGTGCAGGGGTTTGGTTTTGTGGGCTGCTTGCACCCAGCCAAGGGGAGCTCAGGAGGCTGGGCCCAGGCCAGAGGTAACTGAATGCTGTACAAGGAGAGCTGCAAGTGGCCAAGGCCTGCCCAGCCCCTGACACAGCCTGCAGCCCGAACCCCACCGACCACAGACAGCTCAAGGGGAGATACAAAAGTGTCAAAAACAGGGAGGGGTTACTTGGGGGTTTTTGTTTGGAGTTCTGGAAAAGTGATCCCATGAGGATGGAAGTAGCACCATTTGCAGCCTGGCTGCTCGGGCAGCCCCTGCGGCTCCGCTGCGCGGCGCTCGCCCAGCGCCCCGGCCGCGCCGCGCCGCCTTCACTTGCGGTGCTGAGAGTCCTTCCCCGAGCAGCTGCTGCAGATGTAGTCCTCCTTCTCTGCCAGCTCTGCAGAGATGCCCACACACACCTGGTGGAACCACTGGTTGCAGCTGCCGTCGCACTGGACCCAGTCCACCTGGTGCAGAACAGACAGAGAGGAGCTCAGGGCAGGACCCAACGCCTGCAGCCCTCGGCCGCCGCCGCCTCAGCCTGCAGCTGCTGGGGACACAGCTGCTGCTCCCTGGCCTCCTGTGGAGCTGAGCAGGGAACTCTGCCCTCAGCCCTCCTACAGGCAGGCTGCAGATGGCAGTGCCAGCAGAGCCCTCCCAGACACCCAGGAACGTCCCTGCTCTGCCTCCTCTGGCGTGGCTGAGCAGAGCTCCTCTGCTCCGTGCAGAGCTCCGCTGCCTCCCGCTGCAGAAAGGCTGCAGCCCAGTCCTGGGCCAGCAGCAGAGCTCAGCACCTCCTCCCCCTCCTCCTGCCTCCATGCAGATGCTTTGATGCCCACCTGCCCTCCCCAGCCCCAGCTGCACACTGCCCCTGGAGAAGGTGGGAAGCATGACCACAGCGTCCCAGCGGCAGCCCCCGGGTCCCCAGGCACCTCCTGCCCCTTCCTGCAGGGCAGCTGAGCCTCCTCAGCATGCAGAAGCAGGCAGCAGCCCTGCCTCCACTGACCTCCTCTCCCTCAGGCTGCAGGCAGTTGGCAGCAGGGCAGATGGCATCCTCATCCTCCGAGTCCTCCTGCTCCGAGGACGCGTCCGAGGCCAGCAGTTGGCCGTCGCCGCAGCGCTGCAGCTCCAGGAGCCTCTCCCTCTCCGCCCTGCTGCTGCTCAGCTCCTTGGAGGGGCTCAGGTTCAGCTTCTTCTTCTTGGGGGCTCTCACTTTTTTCACCCTGGCTCTCTTCTCCTCGCAGCAGCTCTCCCTCTCCAGGCGCCGCTTCAGCTTCCTCTCCGCACAGCTCATCCCCTCCCGCCTGCCGCGGCAGCACTCTGCCTGCAGGGGAGGCAAAGGGGCAGAGCTGTCAGCACCCAGCTGGCACTGCCCTGCCCACCCAGCTGCCCTCCCCTGCCCTGGCACTGCCCTGCCCACCCAGCTGCCCTCCCCTGCCCTGGCACTGCCCTGCCCACCCAGCTGCCCTCCTCTGCCCTGGCACTGCCCTGCCCACCCAGCTGCCCTCCCCTGCCCTGGCACTGCCATGCCCACCCAGCTGCCCTCCCCTGCCCTGACACTGCCCTGCCCACCCAGCTGCCCTCCCCTGCCCTGGCACTGCCCTGCCCACCCAGCTGCCCTCCTGCCCTGGCACTGCCCTGCCCACCCAGCTGCCCTCCCCTGCCCTGGCACTGCCATGCCCACCCAGCTGCCCTCCCCTGCCCTGGCACTGCCCTGCCCACCCAGCTGCCCTCCCCTGCCCTGGCACTGCCATGCCCACCCAGCTGCCCTCCCCTGCCCTGACACTGCCCTGCCCACCCAGCTGCCCTCCCCTGCCCTGGCACTGCCCTGCCCACCCAGCTGCCCTCCTGCCCTGGCACTGCCATGCCCACCCAGCTGCCCTCCCCTGCCCTGGCACTGCCCTGCCCACCCAGCTGCCCTCCCTGCCCTGGCACTGCCCTGCCCACCCAGCTGCCCTCCTCTGCCCTGGCACTGCCCTGCCCACCCAGCTGCCCTCCCCTGCCCTGGCACTGCCCTGCCCACCCAGCTGCCCTCCCCTGCCCTGGCACTGCCCTGCCCACCCAGCTGCCCTCCCCTGCTCTGGCACTGCCCTGCCCACCCAGCTGCCCTCCCCTGCCCTGGCACTGCCCTGCCCACCCAGCTGCCCCTCCCTGCCTCAGGCCAGGCTGCAGTGCAAGCAGTGTCAGGGTGAATGCTGCAGTGGAAGGGGAGCACAGGATGGGGGCACAGGGACAGCCCTGCAGAGCCTACTGCTTCAGAGGCAGCTCCTGGGAAGCCTCTTCAGCAATGGCCAAGAGTCAGCTCAGGAGATGGACTCAAAACAGCCACCACAGGCAGCAGGTTCAGAGAGCAAGGAGCACTGGGCCCCAGCTCCTTAGCACCTTCCTGCCCCTTCTGGGCAGGGGAAGTCCTTCAGCCAGAGCCACAAACCTTGCAGAGCTCAGGGGCTGAGGTGGAGGCTCTGCTGCAGGGCCCTGAGCTCCCTGCTGCTGCTGACAGTTACCTTCTCGTTGGTGCCTCCCAGAGGTGACCTCTGCTCTGCCTGCCCCCCAGGGCTGGGCTTGGTGAACAGGGCCTGGTACAGCTCCTGGACTTCAGGCAGGGAAACTTGCAGCAGCTGAGCTTCCATCAGCAGCTCATCCAGCTCTGTGCTGAGGACTGTGGGGAAAGACAGAGAGAAGAGGAACTCTTAGGTGGCAGCACAGAGAAGGAAAATCCTCTGGGTAGCACATGACCAAAGCTGGGAAGGCTTCAAAACCTGCCCCTGAATGAATCAGCTCTCCCCTGTGCCCTCCTCCTCACTGCCCTGCTCCCTCCCCTTCACTGCCCTGCTCCCTCCCCTTCACTGCCCTGCTCCCTCCCCTTCACTGCCCTGCTCCCTCCCCTTCACTGCCCTGCTCCCTCCCCTTCCCTGCCCTGCTCCCTCCTCTTCCCTGCCCTGCTCCCTCCCCTTCCCTGCCCTGCTCCCTCCTCTTCACTGCCCTGCTCCCTCCCCTTCCCTGCCCTGCTCCCTCCCCTTCCCTGCCCTGCTCCCTCCCCTTCCCTGTCCTGCGCCCTCCCCTTCCCTGCCCTGCGCCCTCCCCTTCCCTGCCCTGCTCCCTCCCCTTCCCTGCCCTGCTCCCTCCTCTTCACTGCCCTGCTCCCTCCCCTTCCCTGTCCTGCTCCCTCCCCTTCCCTGTCCTGCTCCCTCCCCTTCCCTGCCCTGCTCCCTCCCCTTCACTGCCCTGCTCCCTCCTCCTCACTGCCCTGCTCCCTCCCCTTCCCTGCCCTGCTCCCTCAAGCCACAGGAGGTGTGATGATCCCCTCCCTGTGGCTGCCATGAACTGAGTGAAAGGCAGAGGGGGAGCCAAGAGAAGAGAGGAAGAAAAGGCGAGAGGATGAGCCTGGCAGCTGGGTGCTGCTGCAGTCACCACCTGCTTGCCCTGGGCTCCTGAAGCAGTCCCAGCCAGGGGAGGCCAAGGTCAGTGGGGCAGTAGCTGCAGTTCAAGAGGGAACTCAGCACCACTCAAACAGGGCCTGGATAATGGAGCTGGCAGCAGAGAGGCCTTGCTTGGTTCTAACTGTGACACTGAACTGCAGTAAGTATCTCTGTACTCTTGGTGTGGACTGAGCAAGCTGCAGAGGCTTGGAAACACAGAGGGGAGCCTAGCCCTGAGTCCCTGCAGCAAGGGGCACTGGGAGGAGCGAAACACAAATCACTCTCCCCAGCTGTGAAATGATGCAGTTCACAGCAGCTCTGTGCCAGCCCAACACAAAGTCTCAGCCAGGGACTGAGCAGCCTGGAGCACAGAGCAGCCACAGCAGCTGACAGCAGCAACTCTGTGAGTCTGTGCCAGCCGTGCTGCAGCAAAGCTCTCCTGGAGCCCCTGGGGGCTGCTCCCATCCAGCCTCTGCTGCTCCAGTGGCCTCTGCTCTCCGGCAGCCCTCTGGCTGCTCACCGCCCACTGTGTGCTGGGCAGGTGGGGCAGGGCCAGCTCCCACTGGCACCTCTGCTGCTGCTGTCTCACAGCTTTCCAGCAGCTGTGTGAAACCTGCCCCCTCTGCCCAAGGTGGCCACTAAGTGCCCAAGGTGCCGAGGGGAGGGAGAAGCAACCGGGAGCCGTGCAGGTAGCTGCCTCTGCGCCTCAGGCACCTCCTGCAGGCCCGCTCCTCTCCACGGGGGCAGCGAGAGGGGAGCTGAGGATTACCAACCATGCAGCGGGATGCAGGGCTGTCCGGGGGAGAACGGAGAAGGTAAGCAGAGGGCTCTGCTGTGGTCCCAGTCGTGGGGCATGGAGAAGGACATTGCTCCAATGGTCTGCGACACCTGGGAAGGGAAGAGGAGCAGCAGCTCAGGCACTGCAGCCAACCGCAGCCAACCGCAGCGCAGTCACCGCAGCCAACCACAGGTCAGTCACCGCAGCCAACCACTGCTCAGTCACCGCAGCCAACCGCAGCGCAGTCACTGCAGCCAACCGCAGCGCAGTCACCGCAGCCAACCACAGCTCAGTCACCGCAGCCAACCGCAGCGCAGTCACCGCAGCCAACCGCAGCGCAGTCACCGCAGCCAACCACAGGTCAGTCACCGCAGCCAACCACAGCTCAGTCACCGCAGCCAACCGCAGCTCAGTCACCGCAGCCAACCGCAGCGCAGTCACTGCACCCAACCGCAGCGCAGTAACTGCAGCCAACCGCAGCGCAGTCACCACAGCTGAGTCACCGCGGCCAACAGCAGCTGAGTCACCGCAGCCAACCGCAGCTGAGTCACCGCAGCCAACTGCAGCGCAGTCACCGCAGCCAACCGCACCGCAGTCACCGTGGCCAACTGCAGCTCAGTCACCACAGCCAACCGCAGCGCAGTCACTGCAGCCAACCGCAGCGCAGTCACCACAGCTGAGTCACCACGGCCAACAGCAGCTGAGTCACCGCAGCCAACCGCAGTGCAGTCACCGCAGCCAACTGCAGCGCAGTCACCGCAGCCAACCGCAGCTCAGTCACCGCAGCCAACCGCAGCGCAGTCACCGCAGCCAACCGCAGCGCAGTCACTGCAGCCAACCGCAGCGCAGTCACCACAGCCAACCGCAGCGCAGTCACCACAGCTGAGTCACCGCGGCCAACAGCAGCTGAGTCACCGCAGCCAACCGCAGCTGAGTCACCGCAGCCAACTGCAGCGCAGTCACCGCAGCCAACCGCAGCGCAGTCACCGTGGCCAACTGCAGCTCAGTCACCACAGCCAACCGCAGCTCAGTCACCGCAGCCAACCGTAGCTCAGTCACCGTGGCCAACTGCAGCTCAGTCACCGCAGCCAACTGCAGCTCAGTCACCGTGGCCAACTGCAGCTCAGTCACCGCAGCCAACTGCAGCTCAGTCACCGTGGCCAACTGCAGCTCAGTCACTGCAGCCAACCGCAGTTCAGTCACCGTGGCCAACTGCAGCTCAGTCACCGCAGTTAACCGCAGTGCAGTCACTGCCGCCAACTGCAGCTCAGTCACCGCAGCCAACCGCTGCTCAGTCACCGTGGCCAACTGCAGCTCAGTCACCGCAGCCAACCGCAGCTCAGTCACCGCAGCCAGCCGCAGCTCAGTCACCGCAGCCAGCCGCAGCTCAGTCACCGCAGCCAGCCACTGCTCAGTCACCGCAGCCAACCGCAGCTCAGTCACCGCAGCCAACCGCAGCTCAGTCACCGCAGCCAGCCACAGCTCAGTCACCGCAGCCAACCGCAGCTCAGTCACCGCAGCCAACCGCAGCTCAGTCACCGCAGCCAGCCACTGCTCAGTCACCACAGCCAACCGCAGCTCAGTCACCGTAGCCAACCGCAGCTCAGTCACCGCAGCCAACCGCAGCTCAGTCACCGCAGCCAGCCGCAGCTCAGTCACCGCAGCCAGCCACTGCTCAGTCACCGCAGCCAACCGCAGCTCAGTCACCGTAGCCAACCGCAGCTCAGTCACCGCAGCCAGCCGCAGCTCAGTCACCGCAGCCAGCCGCAGCTCAGTCACCGCAGCCAGCCACTGCTCAGTCACCGCAGCCAACCGCAGCTCAGTCACCGTAGCCAACCCAGCTCAGTCACCGCAGCCAGCCGCAGCTCAGTCACCGCAGCCAGCGCAGCTCAGTCACCGCAGCCAGCCACTGCTCAGTCACCGCAGCCAACCGCAGCTCAGTCACCGCAGCCAACCGCAGCTCAGTCACCGCAGCCAGCCACAGCTCAGTCACCGCAGCCAACCGCAGCTCAGTCACCGCAGCCAGCCACTGCTCAGTCACCACAGCCAACCGCAGCTCAGTCACCGTAGCCAACTGCAGCTCAGTCACCGCAGCCAACCGCAGCTCAGTCACCGCAGCCAGCCACAGGTCAGTCACCGCAGCCAACCACAGCTCAGTCACTGCAGCCAACCGCAGCTCAGTCACCGCAGCCAGCCACTGCTCAGTCACCACAGCCAACCGCAGCTCAGTCACCGCAGCCAGCCGCAGCTCAGTCACCGCAGCCAGTCACTGCTCAGTCACCGCAGCCAACCGCAGCCAACTGCAGCTCAGTCACTGCAGCCAGCTGCAGCTGTGTCACTGCTTGTCTGTCTTGCAGTGGTTTCCATCAGGGGAAACTGCTCCACCTGGTACACCCAAGCCCTTCACCCATGGCAGCCAAAAGCAGCTTCATTGCCACTGCTGGTAGGCTCCAGGGGACTCTGAGTGATCAGTTCCAGAGGGCAGACACCAGCCCCAGGTTGCAGCAGCAGCTCTAGCAGGGCAGAGCAGAGCCTGAGGGGCAGGCACTGAGGGGATGATCCAGGCTCCATCTCCAGGGAGGACAGCACAGCCTCCTGCACACTCACTGTGTTGGTCCAACCAGACCCTGAACTGTCCCAAGGCCCTTCCTTGCCTCAGCACAGGGATGTGCCAATGCTAACCATGTCCTTAGTTGGGCATAGGCCACAGGCTGCCAGCCTGAGACCTGTCAGTGTCACATCTCAGATCCACCAGGAACAAGATTCAGCTCAGTGCCTGTGCTGAGATAGCTCTGGCGGCTACCTGTGACCTGCCCCCAGCACCACTGCTCCTCACCACCAGTCCTCAGCTGAGGCCAGGCAGGGACCCAGCTGGTGCCCATGGTCAGATGCTCTCCCACTAAGCTGCCCTGGCACTTCTGATTTGGGAAGTGCAATCACAAGGGCCTGGAGTAGCTCTGTTGGAGCTACCTTGGTTTAGGAGGTTTCCTAAGTTGAGCTCCAGACTACACAGGAATGGTTAAACTGCATCCAGGCTGGAGGAAGCTCACAGTGCCACACTCAGCTCTGAAACTAAGCTCACTGCTTCCAGTTCTGGCCCAAACCTCACCTCACCTGCCCAAAACACTGCCCAGATCCTCTCAGCTGTTGTGGCTCTGCTGAAGAGATCCTTTCAAATGATCAGACAGATCCTTGGATGTCTGAACACAGTTTCCCTTCCCTGCCTGTTGAAGAATCTGCTCAGCACAGGCACCTGGGAACAGCTACCTGGGGAGCAGCTCCAGCATCTCTTCAGGTGTGTGGCAGCTCTAAAGTCTGAACACAACTGAGTGTGAGAGCACAAGGCACAGACCACCTCTGACAGGCTTGGGCCAGCAGAGCTGAGGGTGTCCCTCAGACAGCAGAAGTGAAGCTCATTTTGGGGGTTTGATGCTCTTGGTGCTGCACACAGCTCTCGTCTCAGGGTTCTTTCCTGCATTTACCCTCTCAGGAGCACCAGGAATGCTCAGCCCACTGCCCACTCTCCCTGTGTGTTTTGCTGAAAGATCTTCACTGGAGGAAGTGTGAGACTCCCCCACGGCCACAGCAGGAGCAGATCCTTAGCAGTGAGAGCAAAACATCAGCTGGGGAGTGCAAATGGTAAGGGAATGAAGGAGCAGCAACTGGTGGAGATGGCCTCTGAAAGCAGCCTCAGCCTGAGAGCTGAGCTGGTAACACTCTGCACTTTGAGCCTCTCTGACCAGCTCTCAGCACTGAAAACTGCATTGCAATACCTGCAAGCACAGAGTGGCAAAGCTAAGTGACCACTACACACCCCAGGATCCATGGCTCCAGCATCTCGGTGTTAACAGCATCAGAGTGCAGGGCATGGGAGGAAGAGAAGGGGAAACAGACCCTGAGGGGTAACTGCTCCCAGGACTGCAGCAGGGGAAGCTGCTGCTGCAGGACACATCCTGGCTAACAGCCAAGGCAGAACCCAAACTCCTCTGTGAAGCAACACAATCAGTGCTTCACAGAATCACAGAATGCTCTGGGTTGGAAGGGACCCCCAGAGCTCCTCCAGTCCAACTCCCTTCAGGGACATCCTCCACTGGATCAGGCTGCCCAGAGCCCTCTCCAGCCTCACCTGGAATACCTCCAGGGGTGGAGCCCCAACCCCCTCCCTGGGCAACCTGCTGCAGTGCTCCAGCAGCCTCCTGGGGCAGAACTTGTTCCTCACATCCAATCTCAATCTGCTCTGCTCTAGGTTGAAGCCACTGCTCCTGGTCCTGTCC